>JAYESD010000004.1:215269253-215729805 GCA_036927565.1 Tuctoria greenei | reverse complement strand
GACGAGTCCGACGACCTGGTGCCGGACTGGATCAAGGGCAAGGTTGTGTGCAGATGTTTGTTTGCAGCAGACGGCGTTCCTGTGCAGAGAGGTGACGGTTCTGCATTATCTCTCTCGAACTCAACGATTGGTAAATGTATGGTGTTGAAGTGTAGACTAAGACACTTCTTTCGGTACTATTAAAGCATAGTCTGCGGAAGTTCGTATTCGGATGGAGTGTGTGAGATCAAGAACGAGACAGTGACACAGGAAAAAAATTTGTGTGGTTCGGGTCGTCTGAGCGTAACACCTTACTCTAGGGGGTGGTTGTTCATTGTATAAGTGTATGTATGTGAGCTTAGTCGATTGGACTTATCCTTTGTACCGTGCGGCGCAACTTTTTTATAGTCTAAGGACTGGACGTTACATTGTCAGCTTGGCCCCGACATGTGGCCTCAGCGGTATTTAATTACCTAATACACCGATCTATATGTATTAAGTATATTTAACAATGTAATAATGCGCTTTAATAGCGACGTTATTAGCACTAAAGGTCCCCTGATCGTGTGTTATTAACATGCATTAATGACACGTAATCAGATCTTGTAATGATTGCTTTAACTGCTCTTTGAATGTCCACGCCGTTAGAGATCTGTTAGTCTTCCCGTGGTAGACTTGGGTTCGGAGGCTCGACACGTGGTAGCTCCGGAGCTTCCCTTCGTGGGGAGGCAGGTCTGGAGTTTCTATACATGTGACAGCACCGGAGCTTCCCTCTAATGGGGGTTAGGTTCGGGCCACTAGACACTGTCATGATCGGAGCTTTCCTATACAGGGAGTTAGGTCTGGTCTTGCGTTACATGTGGCAGCGCCGGAGCTACCCTAATGAGGGAGGCGGGCCTAGTGTTGCGGGGAATAGGTGGAGCCTTCGTAGGTCTTCAACTCGGACAGGTGGAACTCTGTAGCTTTTCTGATGATATAGTGGGGTACCCGGTACGCAGGGTACCGACAGTGACCCCCGGGTCCACCTTTGGAGAAATCCTTTGGGGTGAAGTTATTCTACTAGAGGTGGGGCCATCTTCGATTCCCGCGCTGCGACTTCAAAGGTCTTTTCACGGGCCGTTGGGGCGATGGTCCATAGTTAAACCATCGCTGCATGGCTCTTCTTGATGCGACAGGTGAGATCCTGGCGTGCAGATCTCACGCAATTGAAGGTCATCGGTTCCTAATACAGAAACAGTATCGGTTCTGAGCGCCCTGTCAGGCTGCTGCCCTCGGGTTTCTAAATCCTCATCATGACAACGGTTCACCTGGGTAATAACTTCCGACTTTTCCGCCGAAGTGGACCCATGCCAGTTTGTCATTGACGGGGTAGATTTTTGAAATGTGATCTTGATCCCATCGCGGTTTCCATCCAAGCGTTGCGGAGGCTTACTTAAGAAGAAAAGCCCGCACAGTTTGAGGACTCTTTACGCTTTCATCGAACTTGCGCTCAGAGCCTCCCAACCTTTGCATAGCCCTTCCAACTTTTGCTCCACTTTGCCACGATGGAGTTGGGTCTTCCATGCAACAATATCAAGAGCAATGAAGATTTGTCAAGGGGCCGAACCTACATGGGGTGGTCCAGTGACTCCTTCAACAACGCGATCCGTTTCGGCAAGCTTCCCTTCAAGAAGGAGCGCGCTGGAGAGATCGTCTATTTCTTGGCGTACGCCATGGTGGGTCTGATACCGCCCTTCTCAAGTTTCTTGCGGATGCTACAGGATTTTTATAGCCTCCAGCTTCATCACCTCGGCCCCCACTCCTTCTTGCTAGTGGCGACGTTCGTCCACTTCTGCGAGATGTGGGTGGGTGTGCCGCCGTGCATCGAGTTCTTTCGGACCTTCTTCACGGTCCACACCACGGGGAAGGGGAGCGAGTTGATTGACTTCTACTACTTTCTGAAGCGCAAGAACTGCCCCTTCAAGTACTTGAGGACCTTCCCCTCCGGTAAGTGGGACAACTGAAAGAAAGACTGGGTGATCATCGCTGTGGAGGAGCACGACAGGTTGGAGTTGCCCAAGAGCCTCCCCAATGTCGACATCGATGCCTGGAATGCACCAGAGTTGTTCGAAGCATATAAGCCCATCCTGACAAGGATCCAACAATGCGTAGAGGGTGAAGTGACCCCTCAGATGGTCTTTGGCAACTTCCTGGTGAACAGGTGGGCTCTGCTGAAGACAAGGGAGTGGCCCGCATGGGACTTCAACAGTGAGATGGATCATAACCGAATAGAAGCCAGTTTTATACCAACTTGGATGATGAAGCTTTGAAGCTCCATTTCCAGAAGTTTCAACATGGAGCCATCACTCGCGACGCCTTGACTCCGCCGGCGGAATTCCTCCCTCTGAACATGGTTCCAGAGGTCAGGAGGGAGCTCCAGAAAGGAATGCCGGAGCTAGACGACCTCGACCTGGTGGAGAGGCGTAGGACCGTTGGGATTGCCATTTCCGAAGCTTCGGAAAGGGTGGTTACCACTACTCCAAGCCAGAAGGTCGACAACACTAGTAAGGGCAAGGGCAAGGAGCCGACCGAATCTTCCAGTTGGAAGAGGAAGTTGAGATATGCTGATGGGAGCTCTCTCAGGTTGGCTCCATCTCAAGCAACCTCTTCTCCCCGACCAAGCATAGCTTCGGCGGCCAAGCCCTCTGTGGAGCCAGCTTTCGCAAGGGGCACTAGCTACGGGAAATTGACCCTGGTGCCGGCTTCGGGCTCCAGGTCTGGAGGTCCTTCCCAACTGAGGGAGGTCCCGGGTGAGGCGACACCAACTGCTGCGGCAAGCTCCCGACCAAGGTTCGGGGCTTCTGCCTCACCAGATCCGGTGGGCTCTAATTTGGGACCTCAAAAGAAGTTCTACGGCGATTGGGGCAGAAGCTTCCCAAGGTAAGCGTTGTCTTCTCACCCTGAGCTGCTATTTTTATAGTTTTCCCATTTTGAATTTTTTGATATTTTGCTTCCAAGGATGTCAAAAAAGAAAGTTGAAACTTCAGTGCCTGTTGTAGCAACTGAGGTTGTGCAGGCAAAAGCTCATGTTTCCCGGTGCCCCCCCCCCCCCCCCCCCCCCCCCCAAGTGGTGGCTGATGACACGATAGTTCCGGTGCCAGATGTCGTGGATCTAGATCTAGAGATGACGCCTGAAGCTCCCGTGGTAGCGCCGGACCACGGGGGAGAGATCCATGATGAAGCATTGACGGTTTCAGAATCGGCGGTTGAAGCTCCAGCGGCTGAGCCAGAAGTTGTTGAATCTTCGGCACCTGAGCCGGAGGTAGCTGATGTTCCAGCACTTGCGCCGGAAGTTGTTGAAGCTCCAGCCCCCGATCCGGAGATGGTTGAAGTATCGGCCCCTTAGCCGGATGTGGTGAGGGCTACGGGTGAAGCTCCAATGCCAGCTCCAGAGGTAACTACTCCGCAGGTGCTCATGTCTGAGCCGGAGCACCCAGAAGAGACGGCGGCAGGTCCTCCACCCGCAGAGCCGATGATTGAAGATTCGGTAGTGGGACCTTCCTCGTCAGGTCCGAAGGTGGAGGTTCCAACTGAAGCACCCTCCTCACCCCCCTGTTGATGCTAAAGAGCTCCCAGAGGGCGGCCCTAGCATCGTAGAGTTGCAGGGGACTAGGCTTGTGTTGTGGGACCCAATTGCTGTTTTTGAAGACCCCTTAGAGACCGCAGAGGCATTTCAGGCGGGCCCGAAGCCAATTCCTTTGGCATTGTCTATTGATAATGCCTACTCCAGTCTTCGCCAAGTTTAGCTCGCCTTCGACTATGAAAGCAAGATTCTCGAAGAAGAGCGCAACACCTTGAGGCGTTGGCACAACAGGCTTCACTTCGAGACGAAGCTGACTCAGTCAAGGCTTGCAGATCAGCGGGAATGGGTGGCCAAAGAGATGGCCCGGCTAGCGCTGATGGACCGCTTGTTGAACAAGCGGGAGGCTGCCATTAAAGCTCTCCACCAGAAGACTTGAGAGATTTTCGAGCATGCTCGGGAGACCAATGAGGCTGCTGACGATCGTCAGTACAACCTCAATGAATTAAATGAAGTGCTCCTCAAGCGTCGGGAGGCCCTCGACAAGAGAAAGGAGAAGCTCCTGGAGAAGCAGGAGGACATTTTGAAGAGGGGGGAGGAGCTCGCCAATAGGTTGTCTTTGGAGGAGCAGAGCTTGGCAGACTGCACCAAAAAGTTTGAAGAGCAGTGCAAGCAAGAAGAGGAGAAGAATTGGCAGGTGGGACAGGAGCTCTCGAGGTGAGAGACTGAAGTATCCACCAGGGAGGAAAAAGTGAGGGGCAGGAAGAAGGATCTGGCAAACCGCCGAAACCACATCCACCTCCGAGAGATGGAGCTCGTCGACCGCGAAAGGAAGGTGGATGAAAGTATTCAGCAACATGCCAAGCAGGTCAAGCACATCGCCTGGAAAGGTTCGGAGCTTGCGGCCGCCAGAAGGTCGCTAGAGGAACTGAGGAATTTGAGGGCGATAACAAGGCTTTAGTGTCGCTTGGCTTCATTCCGGTACGTTTGGCTGACCCGGAGCCGGAGCTGGATAAGGCACTAGTGGCATTGAGATCTACCAGCAACAAGTTGGACGTAATGGGTGACATCATCGTCGACCAACTGGAGACGGAGGGGAAGTCTCTGGCCAAGAACGTCGCCGAATATGTGCTGACATGTTTCAAAAGTCAGGACTCCCAATTATCTCTATATTCGGGTGTCAAAGGACCCATCCTTGAAGAAGAAGATGTCGCCAGGGCCAGCGTTCGAGAAGCTGCTGAAAAAGTTGCCTCATTCTTCCATAGGACCTAGGACTTCTAGTATGTAGGACCTTTTTCTTCTGCCTTTCACTTGTAATCCTCATTTTGAATCAATGAAATCTAATCTTTTGAATGAATAAATTCCATTTTGTGTGTCTTTAATGCATTGTCCTTTATATTATTGGCCCCCTGGTAGATGTACACAATTTTGATTACGAACATGTACCAAAAGGATCTGACAATATCTTGATGACTTGAACGCTTCAAACTTGTAGCTAGAACGTTTAGCTCTTAGGTTCAAAGTTTACCTCCGAAATCTCCAGGGACCCTTTGTTGCGTCGACGGTGAGCCCCCTCGAAGTTGTCGGAGCTTGGTAGGTCCGACGGCGCCCACTGCCAACACGTAGAGCGTTGACGGCGGGCACCCTGGGGGTTTTCGGAGCTTGGTAGGTCCGACAACGCCCACTGCCAACACATAAAACGTCAACGGCGGGCCCCCCCTGGGGGTTGTCAGAGCTTGGTAGGTCCGACGGCGCCCACTGCCAACACGTAGAGCGTCGACGACGGGTCCCCTGAGATCGTCGGAGCTTCCTGGCTTCGACGGTGTCCACTGTCAACATATAATACATCGACGGCGGACCCCCTCAGGGTGATTTTTCCACATCTTGGTTTAGATCGCCATTAATTCTTCACGTCGACGGCTGGCCCCCATGGGAGTTGTCAGAGCTTTGTCAATTCTGTTAGCGCCCGCATTTATCGTACGAAACGTCGACGGCGGGCCCCCTGTGGGTTGTCGGAGCTTAGTAGCTCCAGGAACATCCACCATCGCCATGAGTTTTCCATTTTGCTGCACATTAAAGACAAGGAAAACAGTAAAATTTGTTCCCTCTTCTATAAGTTGTTTGCGGCTTACTGTTCTTATTTGAACTTTAGATCCGAAGGAATTCAACATGTTAACAAGTAAATTGATGTAATCCCTTCAAATCCAAATGCCTTCCGGACCCGCCCTACTGAGGCATGCCGGAATATAGGTAGAGTAGCGTACTTAGGGTGTTGGACCAGTCTAAGTCGATAGCGCACTCCGAACATGTCATTGGCTTTGGCGTTCAGATGAGTAGACCATCTAGCAATGCTAAGATCCAAAAAAGATCAACAATATAACTTGTATATCATATGAATAACTCGGACTAAATCTTGAAAAGAATTGCACAACATCGTTATAGACAAGAAGGAAAAGATGATAAAAGAAAATGAGCCTGTACAAAATTAATACACGTGGAGTTTGTTTTCACACAACAATGTCTTTCATTATAAGTTCGAACTACGGAGGAAACAAGGACACACTTAGGGTACGGAACCAAGCTAAGTGTGTTATTCATCTTGTTCTAACCCATGGTAGCTAAGCTACTTTTAGTACAGGGACCAAGTTAAGTGTGCTTGAACTGTTCGGACCCTCCCGGGGGGGTCCAGATGTTCTCCTTTAAGACCTACCCGACATTGTCCATAGACTCTATAACTTACATTATGTGTAATTACACACTCACCTCCGTGAAATTAAGAATAAAACTTACGTAGGTGCTCGATATTCTATGGATTGGAAAGCGGGGTCCCATCCTCTGTTGCCAAGCGAACGCATCCGAGGCGGGAAACTTTGATCACTCGGAAAGGACCTTCCCATCTAAGGGAGAGTTTGTTCATCCCTTCTCGAGTTAGTATTCTCCGCAACACTAGATCACCTTCTTCAAGTTGTCAGTTGCGCACATGCCTTTGGTGATAGCGCTGGAGCGCCTGAACAGCTGCTTGGCACCTTCCCTCGTCGACAAGGTCAAGGTCTTCAAGCCGGAGCTTGTCCTGTGCAGCTTCGTCGAAGGTCCGGACCCGGAGCGACCCCATGTGATCTTCAGAGGAAGTACCGTTTCAGCTCCGTACACCAGGAAAAAGGGTGTCTCTCCAGTTGATCGGCTAGGTGTTATCCTGCTCGCCCATAGTGCAGACGGAAGTTCCTCTATCCAATTGGTCCAATGTTTCTTCTGGCGCTCATATGTGTGCGTCTTGAGTCCTTTTAGTGTTTCTGCATTTGCTCTCTCCGCTTGGTCATTACTTGTCGGGTGAGCTACTGATGCATAGCTGGCTTTTGCGCCGAGGTCTTCGCAATATTCTTGGAATATTGCACTTGTGAATTGGGTTCTGTTGTTAGTGATTACTCTATTCGGAATCTCAAATCTGCAGACTATGACTTCAAGAACTTGATAGCAGATTGCTTGTTGATTGTCACAACTAGAGTAACTTCTGGCCACTTAGTGAACTTGTCGATAGTGAGATACAAGAAACTGTAACCTCCGATGACTTTTGGGAAAGGTCCCAAAATGTCCATCCCCCATACAGTGAATGGCCATGTATGAGGTATCATTTGCAGCGATTGAGCCGATGTGTGAATTTGTTTCACGTGGAACTGGCACGCTTTACACTTTTTTACCAGCTCAACTGCATTCTGGAGTGATGTAGGCCACTGAAAGCCATGTCGGAAGGCTTTACCAACCAACGTGCGGGAAGATGCATGATTCTCACACTTGCCTCCATGGATTTCTGCGAGTAACTCGCGACCTTCTTCCCGGGCAATGCACCGCATTAGGACGCCGTTAGCACCGCGCCAGTAGAGATCCCGTTCTACCAGCGTGTATCTTTTAGCCAATCTGATGATCCGGTCAGCGGATACACTGTCTTCAGGAAGGATGTTGTCCTTCAAGTAGCTTCGGATCTCCGAGATCCATGCATCGAAGCTGACTTGAGCTCCGGATCTTGCACGATGGGTTGCTCGGAGCTTCCTGCGGCGCCTACAACCCTTAGTGGACGCCATGGTAACAGGACTACCAGGACCGCCAGCTTCGAGGTGTTGGTCTCGCCTCCTTCGCTCAGTTCGGCAGGCTGAGCGGTTGGTCTTGACAACCTCCTAACAAAAACTCCGTCAGGAGATTGAGCTCCGGTTGAAGCCTTTGTCGAGAGTTCATCAGCTTCACGTTGTTGAGATGCTGGACATGGCAGAGGTCCAGGTAGTGGAAGTCCTTCTGGAGCTTCTGGACATCAAAGAGGTAAGCAGCGAGTTGTGGGTTGCTGCATCTGCATTCGCCTTTGACTTGCTTGATAATAAGCTGCGAATCACCCTTCACTAGCAGCTTCTTGACACCATATGATAGTGCCACCTTGAGCCCGTAGGTTAGAGCTTCATACTCCGCCATGTTGTTGATTGCCTTGAAGTCAAGGTGTACCATGTACTTGACCTTCTCCCCGATCGAAGCGAGGAGAAGTATTCCAGCTCCACCCCGCTGCTTCTGCACGGAGCCATCAAAGTAGAGAGTCTAGTGAGGCTCGATGAAGACCGGGACCTTAGGTTCCGGCTTGTGCTCACTGGGCCCTCTGGATTTCATGAAGAAGGGGTCCACTCCGCCACGAAGTCAGCCAATGCTTGACTCTTGATCGCATGTCGAGGCAAGAATTTGAGATTGAACTCTGCCAGCTTTGCTGCCCACTTTGCAATATTTCCCGTAGAATTGGGGTTATGCGGTATGGATAGGAGGTTACCACTGATATCTTATGGGCCTGGAAGTAGTGACGTAGCTTCCTTGAGGCGATGAGAACTGTATATAGCAGCTTATGCACCTCAATATATCGAGTCTTGGCATGATGTAGTACTTCGCTGATGAAGTACACTGCCGCTGGATGGTCCGAACCTTCCCGAAAGGTCCCAGAGCTTCTTCTTCATCAACCCAGACCCCCCCCCCCCCCCCCAGAGGGGTCCGAACCTTCTTGTTGAGCTTCCTAAACCCTCTTGGAGGGTTCTGTAACTTCTTCTTCAGCCGTGAGAACTCCCTCGATCGAGAGAGGTTGATCCTCGGGCAGCTTGCCTTAAGGATCTGTGTTTGGGGGTTGGGACCCAGACTCGCCTTCAGGTAGCTCCAGACCCTCCCGGAGGCATCTTGGCTCCTAAATTGTGGGTGGAACTATTCTTTCCGCGACCAAGACCATACTAACAACTTCCATAGTTGCAGAAATGTAAAGCAGAAGAGGCTCATCAGGATTCAGAGCTACCAGGATTGGTAGTGTGGTGAGGAGCTGTTTGAGCTCTTGGAACGCCTTTTCTGCTTCTTCAGACCAATGGAATGGTCTAGACTTCCTCAATAGCTTGAATAAGGGTAGCGCCCGTTCTTCCAGTCTCGAGATGAAACGGCGAAGCACGGCTAGACATCCAGTTAGCTTCCGGACATCCTTGATGCGGGTTGGGGGCCGCATATCTTCAATAACTTTGATCTTCGCCGGATTTGCCTCAATACCTCGGTGAGTCACCATGAATCCAAGGAACTTCCCAGAGCTAACTTCAAAGACACATTTGTCCAGGTTCAACTTGATGCGCGTCACGCGCAGCTTGTCGAAGACAGCTTGTAGGTTGACAAGGAGTGACTCCTTGTTCTTCACCTTCACGACGATGTCATCGATGTAGACCTCCACCAAGTCCCTAATGAGCTCCCCAAATGTTTTGTGCATGGCTCGCACAAAAGTTGAAGCATTGTTTTTGAGACCGAATGGCATGACAGTATAACAATACAACCCATCTACTGTTATGAAGGCAGTATGCTCTTCATCTTCCCTAGATATTTGGATTTGATGATATCCAAAATATGCATCTAGGAAACACAATAGCTCACACCCGGAGGTGGAATCCACTATCTGGTCTATCCTAGGTAGTGAAATGGGTATTTTGGACATGCCTTGTTCAAGTTGGTGTAGCCGATACACATCCGAAGTTTCCCGCCGGCCTTGGGTACAACGACTGGGTTTGCCAGCCATCATGGATGATGAACCTCCGAGATGAAACCAGCTTCGAGCAGTTTCTTGATTTCTTGTCGGATGAAGTTCTGCCCCTCGACTGATTGCTTTTGGGGCTTCTGGTGTACTGGTCGTGCGTCGGGATATATCTTCAGGATGTGTTCAATCACCTCCTTAGGGATCCCAGACATTTGTGACGGTTGCCAGGCAAACACGTCAACATTCGTCCGGAGGAAAGTGATGAGCTCGAGTTCTTATTTGTTGTTTAAACCTCTCGATATACGGGTGGTATGAGCAGCATCGAAACCAATTTGGACGACTTTGACGGGAATGTCGGTGTCGCCGCTTGGCTGCACGCGTGATACAGAGGTTGAGCCTCGATGGCGAGTGCTCGGAGATTGAGCAGCTTGCTCCTTGCCAGATGCTTCCTCCTGCGCTGTTGCAAGCGTGTGGAGTTCTTCCAGCGCGGTGACTCTTGCAGTGCGAAAGGTTTCGGCATCTTCAACATCAAGTAGTCGTAATGAGCTGCGGCCATAAACCTATACAGGGTTGGCCTGCCCAGGATGGCGTTGAAGGGTAGGCTAATATGCGCCACGTCGAAGACCAGCTTATCGGTCATGTAATTGTCCCAAGTCTCAAAGGTCATCGGGAGTATAATTGAGCTGAGAGGACTGATGGCTCCCGGACCTACCCTGGAGAAAGGATGTGAGGGGCGAAGGTCCGAGAGTCGGAGCTGGATCTTCATAAATGCTTTGTAACTCAGGAGGTTGAGTGTTGCACCTCCATACGCCAGAACATGATAGAGCTGGACGTTTGTTAATAGTAGGAGAAATCATCAACGGTAGTTGACCAGCTCCGATCATATTTCTTGGATAGTCTGAAGCATCAAAAGTGATCAGAGTATCCATCCACTTCCGATGGGGTTCTGCCTTGGCAGTCGGAGCTGTGGCGGCCATCTCCCGATGCATGGTCTTGAGGACGCGGCGGGAGGTGATATCCTAAGATCGTCCATAAATGGTATGGAGAGTCTTCCAACGTCCGTTGTTGGAGATGTCAGAATCTTCGTCGACGCTATTGTACATAGCCTTTAGGACCTTCTTGGGATCCTGAAAGCCTAGCTCCGGATCACCCAGAGCTTCGTCGACCTTCTGCTTTCCTTCCCGCTGGCGGAAAGGAGCTTCTTCTCGGCGCTTGTTGAAGTGCTCGACAAGGTTCTGGACCTCACGACAATCTTCAAGATTGTGGGTGTCCGTTGTGTGGATTGGACACCACATCTTTTGACCATCGCCGTCTTCTGACGATGGTCGAGGATGTTTCTCAGAGCGTGGCCCCGACCACCCGGAGCTCCAGCTGCAGCAGTAGTAGGCGTGTCGGTCGATGGCTTCTTCTTACCGGTGGACTTTTTATTCTTTTTTCCACTACCTGAGGCAGTGGCTTCAGCCTTGGAGGACATTTTACTAGCCTCCGGAGCCGGTTTGGAGTGCATTTCACAGCCCTCCGCAACCCTAGCACACTTGTTGGCTAGGTTGAAGAGTTCTATGACGCTGATGACTTCTTTCGTCGCCAGCTTCTCCAGCATCTTCTTATCTCTAACACCCTGTTAGAACGCAACAACGACAGATGCATTGAAAATGGAAGGAATTGTGTTTCGTACCTGAGAAAACCGCTGGATGAACGATCGCAATGACTCCCGCGATTTCTGTTGTACGGTCAACAGATCCAGTCCTGTGTCAGGTCGGGTGTAGGAGCTCTCGAAGTTGGCGGTGAACTGATGGCATAGCTCTGCCCAACTGTTGATAAAGTCAAGCGGAAGACTCATGAACGAGGACCTAGCTATCCCAGTCAAAGCCACAGGGAAGTAATTGGCCATCACAACCTCATTGCCTCCCGCCGCGAGAATGGCGGTGGAGTAGATTTGAAGGAACTCAACGGGGTTAACAGTCCCATTATACTTCTCCGGTAGATGAGGCTAGAACTTCTGTGGCATCAAACCATGCGAAGATGCATGGACAAGGTTGAGCAGCTGCCCCCCACTCACAAAGGAGAAGGGTTTTTCCGAGCCTCTCGCGTCTCGCGAGCGCACTCAATATGGACGCGTCCGTCCTGTTGCCTGTAACGGTGGTCAAGCTCCGACCGGAGATCATGCGTTGAGAGTCTCGACGCAATGTGAGTACGACGTGCCCCGGAAGGCAACGGCGTCACTTGCTGGGACACATCACGTCTCCTGTGCTGTGAAACTTGAGGGCCAAGTCTACCAGACAAGGTCCTTCGCTGAGAAGGTGCCTGCCCTGAACGGGGCAGGCCTTGGTTGCTGATGGCATTAGCTGCTGCTGCAACCAGATGCTCCACATCAGTGCGCCACTACTCCATTGCACCCTGAGGTGCTCCAGGCGTCGTTGGACACTGAAGAAGAGTACGCGTCGCGTTCTCAGGGTTATTGTGTGTCGATGCAGTAACCGACGTGAAGTACCATCCTGTTGTCCAGTGTTGTTTGCCATAACAGATGGTGGTGGTGGTGGAATGACACCCGCTGGGACGACAACACCAGCTGGCTGTTGCACGTTGGAGGGATTTCCTCCAGCAAGTTGCTCAGCGTGGTTGTTGGACGATCCTGTGGCGGAGTTCACCATCTCGAAATCTCAAGCGCCCCTACCTGACGTGCCAAATGTCGAAGTGTATACTAAGACACTTCTTCATGTACTACTAAAGCGTAGTCCGCGGAGGTTCGTATTCGGATGGGGCGAGCGTGAGATCAAGAACGAGACAGTGACACAAGGAATTTTATGTGGTTCGGGCCGCCTGAGCGTAACAACCTACTCCACAGGGTGGTTGTTCATTGTACAAGTGTGTGTATGTGAGCTTAGTCGATTGGACTTGTCCTTTGTACCGTGCAGCGCAACCCTTTTATAGTCCAAGGACTGGCCGTTACATTGTTAGTCTGGCCTGACATGTGGCCCCGATGATATTTAATCACCTAATACACAATCTGTATGTATTAAGTATATTTAACAATGTGATAACGTGCCTTAATGGCGACTTTACCGATACTAAAGGTCCTCCGATCATGTGTCATTAACATGACATTAATGACACGTAACCAGGTCTTGTAACGGCTGCTTTAACTGCTCCTTGAATGTCCACGCCATTAGAGATCTAGGAGTCGTCCCATTGCAAACTTGGGTCCGGAGGCTAGACACGTGGCAGCTCCGAAGCTTTCCTCTCTGGAGAGGCAGGTCCAGAGTTGTTATACACGTGGCAGCACCGGAGCTTCCCTCTAATGGGGGGTTAGGTCCGAGGCTATTGGACACGTGGCATTACTGGAACTTCCCTATACAGGGAGTTAGGTTCGGCCTTGCGTTACATGTGGCAACGCTGGAGCTAACCTAATGTGAGAGGAGGGCCTAGTGTTGCGGGACACGTGGAGCTTTCGTAGGTCTTCAACTCGGACAGGTAGAACTTTGTAGCTTTTCTTGCAGTATCATACTTTAACTGATACGCAGGGTACCGACAGATGGTATCAACGTTCAGGCCTTCACCCTTTCTGATACATGTAGTTAAGAATAAACAGTTACAAGTGTGAACAGTAGATGCCGACGGTTGCTCCTTCTCCAGCGGGTACATCCCAAATAGGCGTGACGATGGTAGCGGTTCCCTCCCTCGTGTCCATTCAACATGTATATAAGAAACAACGAGATCAATGAGAATAATAGAATTGAATCAACAATTTATTTGTCTACTCTATTGTCTACTATTACTTTCATAATACGTTATCAGTCACATAGTTCAACCAAGAGTTCATAGGCTTCAAGAACGAGAAGGATTGAGACAAGGTAATGGCGTAGAACAAACTTACCGAGTCTTTAATCCATCATCTTCGTCAAGTAGTGGACCAAATCGGTTCATCAAGTGGCAATCGTTGAAACCGCCGCCGACAATTCTCTACAAAATGAAAAAGAAATAGAGAATGCTGTTGGCAAGAACAACAACAGATTAAAGGAAGAAAGCGCCATCGTCGTCGACGCCATAGACACCCTCGCCTGGATCTGGACCGGCTTCATCGGAACAGAGGAGAGGCAGGGGCCGGTTCATCAAGCCAAGCAATAGACCAAATCCCAAACCCTAGGGTTAGGGTTGAAAAATGACCAAGGTCCCCATCCCCAAATACATCGGCGTATTGGCCGATGGAGCCCTAATATCCGACCGATTCTCCATGGAATCGCCGAAAGGGGCCTTGCGCCATCGACGATATGGGTCCTTGCCCATACCCAGTTGTGCAAGGACCGGTGTTCTCATCACCGGGAAGGGGAGAAGGGGGAGAAGGAGAAGAAAGACTCACCGAAGGCGTCGGTAACGACGAGGTCACCGTCATTCAACAAGAAGGCTACATGCTCGTGGTGGCCGTCGCCGCCGAATATTGTTTTATTTATTTGCTTTAAGTGTGTACTTAGCATTTAAAATTCTGTAAATTTCATTTTACAGTTGTAAAATTGTATAATCATGGTATTGTAATTGTACTTACTCATTTTCCATTATATGGAATTTGAAAATATGGTTAATCAAGGATGTTTTAACCATGATTTGATGTGAGGCATGAAATTATTGTTATTTCTTGCAAAATTTATCAAACTCATGGAGTTTATAATGATGAATTAAACATAAAATTATAAACTCATGGAGTTTATTTTACACAATCATAATTATATAACTAAACATGAAATTGATAGATTTCATTAGATATGAAATCAAAGATTATAAATGACAACACACGGTGTTGGATGAGCTTTATCACTCAAATATCACAAGAACGCAAATATACTTACGTATGTCACAATAAGACCTAGATTCTGACAAGATCTTGGTTAAAATTGTAGGATTAATGGCTCGTGAATTTGAGGAACTTGCTATTGATGGGCATAATTATCCTACATGGGTGATGGACGTCAAGGTAAGCTTGGCTCTTAGAGGGATGTATGAGGCAATACTTCCACCAGAAGATCGACAACAAGAATTACCTCCTACATACAAGTACAATGCTTTATATATCATCACATACATCCTGATTTGAAATCAAAATATGTACTAGAAGAAGAACCAAGTGTTCTTTGCAATGCTCTTCAAAATCGTTATGAACAACAAAAGGCAGTAATTCTACCCGAAGCCAATTATGATTGGATACATTTACGCCTACAGGATTATAAATCCATTAGAGATTACAATCATGTTGTTCATAAGATTTGTGCTAAATTACAGTTTTGCGAGAAGGAACCATCTGATGAAGAAAAGATTGAGAAAACTCTCACAACTATGCTTCCATCAGATAGAAAAGGGGGGAATGCAAGAAAGGCAAGAAAAATATGCACAAGAAAAACAAGTCCAAAGAACAGAAAAAGGGGAAAGGAAAGAAACCATTCAAGTTCTACAGATGTGGTGGTCCTAACCATATTGCAAAGAAATGCAAAACACCCCAACACTTGGTTGATTTATACCAGAAATCCCTCAAAGAAGAAGGAAAAGCAAAAGGATCGTATGAAGCACATTTCAATGCTACATCCGATGAGGCTACAACTTCGGGAAAAATCCCTGATGAAGAAATGAAACCAAGTCCATCAAATGATGATGACATTCACGATGAGAACATGATCATTGAATATAGCAACCATGTGTTTGGAGAACAAGAATGACTCCATTTATCTTACTAGATTTTAATTAATCTATCGTCTATTTAAATATTAGTGACATTATGGATTGTGATATGTAATGTAAATATAGTATGTAAATACTGTGTTAATAGAAATATGCATGTATGTATGTATGTATTCTATACTGAATAAAGTTCTTATTCTATATAGATACTTGAAGTCAATCCAAATGGAACAAGAAATGTGTCTTGTGGATAGTGGCACAACAAACACTATAGTTAGAGAGATAAAATATTTTTAGACTCTTACAAAAAGAACTGGGAATATTTTGACCATTGCAGGACATGATAAAAATATAGTAGGCTCTGGACGCGGTACTATAGTCCTACCAATGGGTACACAAGTAACAATCGAGAATGCACTTTTGTATCCTGATTCTACTCGTATATTGCTAAGTTATAGAGATATCCATATGAATGGGTTACATGTAAATACCCACGTAGAAAATAATGAGGATGTCGAAGTGGTTAAACGACACTTCCCCCGATACTATTAGATTGTAGCCTGCGGAGGCTCTTGTATTGGTTTGGGAACACAAAGATCAGGAATAAGATGATGACACAGGAGATTTACGTGGTTCGGGCCACCTGAGCATAATACCCTACTCCACGGTGTGAGTGTGTTGTTGTATTGAGTTTGTCAGTAGCACTAGTATGCGTGTGAGCTTGGATCAACCTCTTTTTTGTGCCGTGCGGCGCCTTCCTTTTACAGTCTAAGGATTGGCCTTTACATCATTTGCTTGGCCTGACATGTGGCCCTGGCGTATTTAATAGTCTAATACACTATCTATGAGAATTAAGAGTGTTTAATAGTGTGATAACGTGCCTTAATGGTTGCGTTACCCCTATTAACAGTGTTCTGATCGTGTGTCATTAATACAGCATTAATGACACGTAATGAGGTCTTGTAACTGCCGCTTTAACTCTCCCTTGAATGTTCGTGCTGTTGGAGATCTGCCAGTGTACTCGTTGGTGGTGTAGGTCCGGAGACTCCACACGTGGCAGTTACGGAGTTTCCCCTTGCAGGGAGGTAGGTCTGGAACAGGCATACACGTGGTGGCACCAGAGCTTTCCTCTACGGGGGGTTAGGTCCAGGGTCATAATCCAAATGTCAACGCCGGAGCTTCCCTATGTCGGAAGTTCAGCTCTGGTCTTATATTACACGTGGCAGTCCCGGAGCTATCCATAAGAGGGAGGCAGGTCCATTGCCATGTGACATGTGGGGCCTGAGGGAGCCTTCACTCAGACAGGTGGACTTCTCTTGCACTTCTTGCGGTATCATGGGGTACCCGGTACACAGGGTACCAACAGTGGCTCTGGGCCCACCTCTGGGAGAAACCCTTTGGGTTAAGTTATTCTACCAGATGTGGGGTCATCCTCGATTCCCGCGCTTCGACTTTAAAAGTCTTCTGATGTGTCTTTGGGGCGATGGTCCGGGATTAAACCATCGTCGCGTGGCTTGTTATGAATGCGGCAGATGAGATCTTTGATGCGGATCTCACGCAATTGAAGGTTGCCAGTTCCCAATACGAAAATTGTATCGGTTCCGAGCGTCTTGTCAGGGTGCTGCCTTTGGGTTTTTCGCCGCCCATCATGACAACGGTTTGCCTGGGGTAATAACCTCGACCTCTTCGTCGGGGTGGCCCCGGGCCCATTCGTCATTGACGGGATAGATTTTTGAAATGTGACCCTGCTCTCATTGCGGTTTCCATCCAAGCGTCACGGAGGCTTACTTAAGAAGGAAAGTATGCACGGTTTGAGGACTCCTTATGCTTTCGATCAAACTCGCGCTCAGAGCCTCCCAAATTCCGCCTAGCTTTCCCTTCCTTTGCTCCACTTTGCCGCGATGGAGTCTGGTCTTCCCAAGAGCCGCCTCAAGAGCAAGGACGATCTAATGAAGGTTCGTACCTATATGGGGTGATCCAGTGACTCCTTCAACCACTTGATCCGCTTCGATAGGCTACCATTCAAGAAGGAGCGCAATGACGACATGGTGTACTTCTCAGCGTACGCCATGGTGGGATTGATCCCACCTTTTTCAAGCTTCCTCTTAATGTTGATGGACTTTTATGGCCTCCAACTGTATCATTCCCCATTCTCTTCTGCTACTGGCAATCTTCGTCCACTTCTGCGAGATGGGGGTGGGTGTTCCCCTTTGCATCGAGTTGTTCCGTACCTTCTTCACGGTCCATACCACCGGCAAGGGGACTGAGCTTCTTTCCTTCTACTATTTCGTGAAGCGCAAGAACTGCCCCTTCAAGTACTTGAAGTCATTCCCCTCCGGCAAATGGGATGGCTGGAAGAAGGATTGGGTCATCATTGCAGTGGAGGAGCACGACAGGTTGGAGCTGCCCCAAGGACTCCCCAACGTTGATATCGACGTCTGGAGTATAGTTCCGAAGCTGTTGGATGCATTTAACCCTGTCCTGACCAGGATCCGAGAATGCGTGGAGGGTGGAGTCACCCAAATTGTCTTCGAAAATTTCTTGGTGAACAAATGGGCTCCGCTAAGGAAGAGGGGGAAGCTCGCCTGGGCTTTAAACAGTGTGATGGATGATGACCGGATTGAAACCGGTTTGAAATCCAACTTGGATGATGAAGCTTTGAAGCTCCATCTCAAGAAGTTTCAGCATGGGCTTGTCGACGGCGACGACTTGGCTTCGCCGGCTGCTTTTCTACCCTAAAACATGATTCCAGAGATCGACGGGGAGCTTTAGAGGAAGATTTCGGAGCTTGATGACTTGGGTGAAGTGGAGAAGCGCCGGACCTCTAGGGTTGTAATCCCCGGAGCTTCTGAAGAGGTGGATGCCTCTACTCCGAGGCAGAGGGTTGAAGACATCGACAAGGGCAAGGACAAGGAGCCAGCCGGACCTTCCAGCTGAAAGAGAAAACTAAAACACACTGATGGGAGGTCCATCATTCCTGCTCCCTCTACAATGACCCCTTTTCCCCGGTGAGGGAGATCTTCTGCGGCTACACCTTCTCCGGCGCAGGCGTCTTCGAGAGGCTCCAGCTCCGGACAGCCAACTCGAGCCTCTGTGCCGGCTAAGAGCTCCAGGTCTGGAAGTTCTTCCCGATCGAGGGAAGTTCCGACCGAGAAGACTCCAGCTGCCGCAAGTGGTCCCCAGCTGAGGTCCGAAGTTGTCTCACCAGACTTGGTGGGCTCTGACCCCAGGCCCCAGAAGAAGAGGTTCCGCGGCGACTGGGGCGGTAGCATCCCTAGGTAAGCATCGTGGGCTCGCCTTGAAATGCTAATCTTGTTTTTATTATGGTTTTAATATTCTTGTCCCTTTATTTCCAGGGTGTAAAGAAAGGAGTCAGAGACTTCGGCATCTGTTGCAGCGACTGTGGTTGCGCATGCTGAGGCTCCGGCTTCAACCATTGAGCCCCCTCCTCAAGTGGTGGCAGAAGTCACGACAGCTCCGGCGCCAGCTGTCGTGAATTTGGATTCAGAGTCTTCGCCGGAAGCTCCCATGGTAGCGCCGGAACACGGGGGAGAAGTTGAAGATGCACCACTAGCAATAGCGCCAGAGGCTGAGGTTTCAGTGCAGGAGCCGGAGATGTCAGAAGCTCTGGCTCTTGAGCCAGAAGTCATTGAAGCCCTGGCCGCTGAGCTAGAGTCGATTGAAGCCCCGTCCATTGGGCCGGAGATGGTTGAAGCTCCGGTCCTTGAGCCAGATGTTGTTGAAGATCCGGCTGTTGAGCCAGAAATGCTTGAAGCTCCGGTTGTTGAACCGTAAGTGGCTAACGTGTTGGCGCCTGGGCCAGCGGTAGTAGGGGCACCGGATGAAGCTCCAACTGTCGCGCCGAAGCTAGCTACCCCGGAGGTGTTCGAGCCAGAGCAAGAGCACCATGAAGAAGTGGCGGCGGGTTCTCCACCCTGGGATCCAGCAACTAAAGACCCAGAATCAGCACCTTCGACTTCTGCTTTGGAGGTGGAAGTTCCCCCAGTGGGTTCTTCCTCTGCTGCTGCTGAAGAGCTCCCAGAGAGCGACCCCAGTGTCACAGTAGCTCAGGGGACCTCACTTGTAGAGTGGGATCCTATTTTTGTTATGAAGAATCTCCTGGAACCGACAGAGATGACCCCATCAGGTCCGGAGCCTATCCCCTTGGCATTGTCCATAGACAATGCCTGCTCTAGCCTCCGACAAGTTCAGTTCGTCTTTTATCATGAGAGCAAGGTCCTGGAAAAGGAGTGCCACCCCTTCAGGCGTTGGCACAACAGGCTTCATTTTGAGACCAGGCTTGCTCACATAAGGCTTGCTGACCAAAAGGAGTGGGTCAAGAGGGAATCGGCCCAGATGGAGTACTGGAGCAAGCTGCTAGAAGAGAAGGAAGTCGCCATCAGGGCGCTCGATGCTAACTCTCAAGAGATCCTCGAGCAAGCCAAGGAAAGGAGTGATGCTGCTGATGAGTGTCACAAAAACCTCAATGAATTAAATGAGGTCCTCCTGAAGCGTCGAGCGGACCTTGAGGCGAAGGAAGCGAAGCTCCTGGAATAGCAGGACGATCTTTTGAAGAGAGAGAAGGAGCTCGACCAGAAGCTGACTCTGGGAGAGCAAAATTTGGATGATCGCTCAATGAAGTTTGAGTTGTGGAGTAAGGAGGAAGATGAAAAGTATTGGAAACTAGGGCAGGAGCTCTCGAAAAGAGAAGTTGATGTTGCCACCAGAGAAGGGAAAGTAAGAGGCAGGGAGAAGGACCTGGCAGAACGGCGGAACCACATCCACCTCCGGGAGACGAAGCTAACCGATCGCGAAAAGAAAGTTGCTGAGAATATGCAACAACATGCCAAAGTGGTCGAGTGCCTCGCTCGGGAAGGTTCGGAGCTTGCGGCCGCCCGGAGTCACTAGAGGAGCTGCGGGGCTTGAGGGAGACTGAGTCCATTCAAGTGTGGTACTTATTGGGGTGAGGAAACGACGTGTTGACACCACTAGGCTTCAGTCCTGTACGTCCGGACAATCTGGAGCTGGACTTGGACCGAGCACTGGTGGCCCTCAATGTTGCTGGTGGCAAACTCGACGCGTTGGGTGACGTCATTGTGGACCAGCTGGAGACAGAGGGAAATCTATGGCTATGAACGTCGCAGAGTATGTGTTGTCATGTTATGTGAGCCGATATCCCCAATTCTCCCTGGACCTGGTGCTCCAAGGTCCCGTTGCTGAAGAGGAGGACGCCGCCAGGGCCAACGTCCAAGGAGTTGCCAAGGAAGTCGCCTCATTCTTTCGAAGGACTTAGATCCTCCAGTACTTTTTCCTTTGCCCTTTGTTGTAATCCCGATTTTGTAATTCGGTACTTTGAATTAATGAAACCCACTCTTGTTGCCATGAATTTCACTTTATCTTCAATATATTGTGCTCTGTCTTGTTGGCCCCCTGGTATATGTGCACAATTCGATTGTGTACATGTACCAAAAGGATTTGACAGTATGTTGATGACTTGAACAATTCGAACTTGTAGATTTTAGGTCCAAAGTCTTTATATCCGATATGTCGACGGCTGGCCCCCTGGGGATGTCGGAGCTTCATAGCTCCGACAGCACCCACCATCAACATATAACACATCGACGACTGGCCCCCTAGGATTGTCGGAGCTTTGTAGTTCCGACAACACCCACCATCAACATATAAAACGTTGACGGAGGGCCCCCCTGGAGGACGTCAGAGCTTAGTAGCTCTAGCGTGGTCCACCGTCACTATGAGTTTCTATTTTTCCTGCACATTACAGACAAGAAAAAAAACCGTCCTCTTGTCTATAAATTGTTTGTGACTTATCATTCTTATTTGAGCTTTAGATCCAAAGATACTCGATATGATAACACACATATTGATCTAATCTTTCCAGACCCATATGCTTTTTTAGTACTCACCCTACTAAGGCCTGCCGGGGTGTAGGTAGAGTGGCGTACTTAGGGTGCAGGACCAGGCTAAGTCGATAGCACACTCCGGACCTATGTTGGCTTGGCGTTCAGGCAAGTAGACTATACAGCATGTTAAGATCAAAGAGATCAACAATATAACTTGTAACATATATGAATAACTTGGACAAAAACTAAAAAAGAATTGCATAACTTCATTACAGACAAGAAGGATAAAAACAATAATTTGATATATCGAGCCTTGTACAAAAATAAATACACGTGGAGTCTGTTTTCACACAACAATGTGTTTCATTATAGGTCCAAATTACAGGGGAGACAAGGACACACTTAGGGTGCAGGACCAAGCTAAGTGCGCTATGCATCTTGTACTAGCCCTAGGCAGCTAGTTACACTTTTAGTACTGTGACTGTATCAAGTGTTACTTGAACTTCCTAGACCTTCCCAGAGGGGTCCGGATGTTCTCCCTGAGGACCTACCCTTCTCTGTGTATTGACTCTATAACATACATTGTGTGTAATTACAGACTCACCTATGTGATTCTAAGTATAAAACTTACGGAGGTGCTCGATGTTCCAAGGATTAGGAAGCAGAGTCCCATCCTCAGTTGCCAAGCGAATGCATCTGGACTGAGATACTTTGATCACTCGGAAGGGACTTTCCCAGCTGGGTGAAAGTTTATTCATCCCTTCGCGAGTTAGTATTTTCCGCAGCACCAGGTCGCCTTCTTCGAGTTGTCGGTTGCGCATGTGTCTTTGATGATAGCGCCAAAGCGCTTGGCGATAGCGTGCATTCCGAATAGCTACTTGGCACCTTCCCTCGTCGATGAGGTCAAGGTCTTCGCGCCCGAGCTGGTCCTGCGCGGCTTCGTCGAAGGACCAGACCTGAAGGGACCCCATGGTTATCTCCAGAGAAAGTACTGCTTCAGCTCTGTACACTAGGAAGAAGGGTGTCTCCCCAGTTGACCGATTAGGTGTTGTCCTGTTTGCCCACAATGTGGACGGAAGCTCTTCAATCCAGTTGGCTCCATGCTTTTTTAGGCGCTCGTATGTGCACGTCTTGAGTCCTTTTAAGATTTCTGCATTTGCTCTCTCGGCTTGGCCATTACTTGTTGGGTGAGCTACTAAGGCGTACCTGAGTTGAATGTCGAGGTCTTCGCAATATTCTTGAAATGCAGCACTTGTAAATTGAGTTCCGTTGTCAGTTATGACTTTGTTTGGAACTCCAAATCTGCATATTATGGACTTCAAGAATTTGATAGTTGATTGCTTGTTAATTGTCACAACTGGAGTTGCTTCTGACTACTTGGTGAACTTGTTGATGGCGACATAGAGGAACGTGTAACCTCCGATGGCTTTTGGGAATGGTCCCAAGATGTCCATGCCCCACACTACGAATGGCCATGTAGGAGGTATCGTTTGTAGTGATTGGGCCGATGTATGAATCTGTTTTGCATGGAAGTGGCACGCTTCACATTTTTTCACTAGCTCAACCGCATCTTGGAGTGTTGTAGGCCAGTAAAAGCCATGTCAGAAGGCTTTACCAACCAACGTGCGGGAAGATGCGTGGTTCCCACACTCGCCTCCATGGATTTCCGCGAGAAGCTCACGGCCTTCTTCCCTTGTAATGCAATGCATTAGGATGCCGTTGGCACCAGACCGCTAAAGATCTCCTTCTACCAGTGTGTATCTTTTAGCTAACCTGACAATTCGGTCAGCGGATGCACCATCTTCGGGAAGGACGTTGTCTTTCAAGTAGCTACGGATCTCTAAGATCCATGCATTGGAACTAACTTGAGCTTCTGAGTCTTGCGTGTTGGGTTGCTCGGAGCTTCCGACATCACCTACGACCCTTGGTGGACGCCATTGTAACAGGGCCACCGAGACCGCCATCTTTGAGGTGTTGGTCTCGCCCCCTTCGCTCAGTTCGGCAGGCTGAGCTGTTGGTGTTGACAACCTCCGGATGAAGATTCCATCAGGAGCCAGAGCTTCGGTTGAAGCCTTCGTTGAGAGTTCGTCAGCTTCAGCGTTATAAAGACGTTGAACATGGTGGAGATCCAGGACTTCAAAGTCCTTCTGGAGCCTCTGGACTTCAAGGAGATAAGCAGCTAGTTGGGGATTGTTACAGCAACATTCACCTTTGACTTGTTTGATGATGAGTTGTGAATCACCCTTCACCAAGAGTTGTTTGACACCATAGGATAGTGCCACCTTGAGTTCGTACATGAGAGCTTCATACTCCGCCATATTTTTGGTCGCCTTGAAATCAAGGTGAACCATGTACTTGACCTTCTCCCCAGTCGGAGTAAGGAGAAGGATTCCACCTCCGGCCCCCTGCTCCTGCACGGAGCCGTCGAACTAGAGAGTCTAGTGTGGTTCAGTGAAGACCGAGACCTTGGGTTATAGATTCTGCTCACTGGGGCCCCTAGGGTTTGATGGAGACGGAGTCCACTCCGCCACAAAGTCCGCCAAAGCCTGACTCTTGATTGCTTGTCGTGACACGAATTCGAGATTGAACTCGGCCAGCTCTGCTGCCCACTTTGCGATGTTCCCAGTAGAGTTAGGGTTATGCAAAATAGCGCGCAGTGTAAAAGAAGTTACCACTGATATTTTGTGGCCTTGGAAGAAGTGACGAAGCTTCCTTGAGGCAATAAGAACTGCATAAAGCAGCTTATGCGCCTCAATGTATCTTGTCTTGGCGTCATGGAGTACTTCGCTGATGAAGTACGCTGGGCGTTGGACGTTTCAGACCCTCTCGGAGGGGCCCGAAGCTTCTTCTCCATCGATCTGAACCCTCTTAGAGGGGTCTGAACCTTCTTGTTGAGCTTCCCGACCCTCCCGGAGGGGTCCGGATCTTCTTCCTGTTCAACCCGGACCTTCACAGATGGGTCCGGATCTCCTTGAACAGTCGTTAAAACTCCCTCAGATGAGAGAGGTTGATCTTATAGTACTCTGTCTTGAAGATCCGTATCTGGGGGTTGGGACCCAGACTCGCCTTCAGGTAGTTCCTGACCCTCCCGAAGAGGCCTAGGCTCCTGAACTGGATGTGGCTCCGGTCTTTTCGTGACCAGGACCATGCTAACAACTTCGGTAGTTGCAGAAATGTAAAGAGTAAAGGCTCACCAGGATTCGGAGCTACCAAGATTGGTAGTGTGGTGAGGAGCTGTTTCAACTCTTGAAACGCCTTTTCTGCTTCTTCAGACCAATGAAAAGGTCCGGACTTCCTCAAGAGTTTGAAGAAGGGAAGTGCCCGCTCTGCTAGTCTTGAGATGAACCGGCTGAGCGCAGCTAGACATCCAGTTAACTTCTGAACATCCTTGATGCGGGCTGGGGGCCGCATATCTTCTATGGCCTTGATCTTTGCCGAATTTGCTTCAATTCCTCAGTGAGTCACCAAGAAACCTAGAATCTTCCCGGAGCTAACCCTGAAGACACATTTGTCCGGGTTCAGCTTAGTGTGCGTGTTGTGCAACTTGTCAAAGATGGCTTGCAAGTTATCAAGGAGTGACTCCTTGTTCTTGATCTTCACGACAATGTCATTGACGTACACCTCCACCAAGTCTCTGATTAGCTCTCCAAATGTTTTGTACATAGCTCGCACAAATGTTGAAGCAGCATTTTTGAGACCAAAGTGCATGGCAGTATAACAATACAATCCATCTATGGTTATGAAGGCAGTATGCTCTTCATCTTCCTTAGACATTTGAATTTGATGATATCCAGAATATGCATCTAAGAAACACAATAGCTCACACCTAGAGGTGGAATCCACTATCTGATCTATCCTAGGTAGTGGAAATGGATCCTTTGGACATGCCTTATTTAAGGTGGTGTAGTCGATACACATCCGAAGCTTCCCGCCAGCCTTGGGCACCACGACTGGGTTTGCCATCCATTTTGGATGAAACACCTCCCGGATGAAACCAGCTTCAAGCAACTTCTTGATCTCTTGTCGGATGAAGTTTTACTGCTCGATTGATTGCTTCCGGGTGTTCTTGTGTAAGGTCGTGTGTCGGGATAAATCTTTAGATTGTGCTCAATCACCTCCCTAGGGATCCCAGACATTTGCGACGGTTGTCAGGCAAACATGTCGACATTAGCCCGGAGGAAAGTGATGAGCGCGAATTCCTATTTGTTGTTCAGACCTCCCGATATACGAGTAGTCTGAGCAGCATCGGAACCAATTTGGACGACTTTGATGGGAATGTCGGTGTTGCCGCTTGGTTGCACACAAGCTGCGGAGGTTGAGCCTCGATGACAAGAACTCGAAGGTTTTGGAGCTAGCTCCTTACTGGATGCTTCCTCCTGCGCTGTAGCAAGCGCATGGAGTTCTTCTAATGCAGTGATTCCTGCAGTGCGATCCTCGCGGATCCGGGGAGCACCTGACGGTGTTGGCATCTTCAACACCAAGTAGCGATAGTGAGCAGCAGTCATGAACTTGTACAAGGCAGGCCTGCCCAGTATGGTGTTGAACGGCAAACTGATTTGCGCTACGTCGAAGATCAGCTTCTCGGTTCTGTAGTTTTCTCTAGTCCCAAAGGTCACCGGGAGTGTGATGGATCCGAGAGGGGTAATGGCCCCCGGACCTACCCCAGAGAAAGGTCGAGAAGGGCAAAGGTCCGAAGGTCGGAGCTAGAGCTTGACGAAGGCTTCGAAGCTTATGAGGTTCAGCCCTGCACCTCCGTCCACAAGTACATGGTAGAGTTGAACATTGTTAATGGTCAGAGATACCATCAACGGGAGTTGGCCAGCTCCGATCAAGTTATGAGGGCAGTCCAAAGCATGGAAAATGATGGGAGTGTCAATCCACTTCCGATGAGGCTCCGCTCTGGCAGTGGGAGCTGCGGCGGCCATATCCCGCCGCATTGTCTTGAGGATGTGATGAGATGTGATGTCCCAAGAACCACCATAAATGGTGTTCAAGGTCTTCCGACGCTCGTTGTCAGAGAAGTTGAAGTCATCGTCGACGGTGTTGTAGACAGCCTTCATAACCTTCTTGGGATCCTGAAAGCCTAACTCCTTCTCAGCCAGAGCTTCGTCGACTTTTTGCTTTACTTCCCGTTGGCGGAAAGGAGCTTCTTCTCGGTGCTTGTTGTAGTGCTCGACAAGGTTCTGGACCTCTCGGCATTCTTCCAGACTTTGCTTGTCCATCTTGTGGATCAAACATCACACTTTGGAGCTGCCGCCATCTTCTGATGATGGTCGAGATCATTTTTCGGGGTGTGGCCCCCGGCCACCCGGGGCTGCAGCAATCGCAGTAGTAGGTGCGCCGACCGACGACTTTTTCTTACCGTTGGTTTTCTTCTTCTTTTTGCTACCTCCAAAAGTAGTGGTTTCATTCTTGGAGGATTTCTTGTTTGCCTCCGGAGGTGGTTTGAGTGCATCTCACGTCCCTCTGCAGCTTTAGCACATTTATCTGCTAAACTGAAGAGTTTCATGACGCTGGTGACTTCTTTGGTCGCCAGCTTCTCCAGCATCTTCTTGTCTCGAACACCCTGTCTGAATGCAACGATAACAGAAGCGCTTGAGATTGAGGGGATGGTATTGCATACCTGAGAAAACCGCTGGATAAAGGATCGCAGCGATTCTCCCGTTGTTTGCTTCACAGCAAATAAGTCTAGTTCAGTGTCGGGCCAGGTGTAAAAACTCCCAAAGTTGGCAGTGAACTGTTGTCATAGTTCCTCCCAACTATTGATGGAGTCGGGTTGAAGACTCATGAACCAGGACCTTGCAGTCCCAGTCAGAGCCACTGGAAAGTAATTGGCCATCACGGCCTCATTGCCCCCCGCCGCAAGTATAACAGTGGAGTAGATTTGGAGAAACTCGGTGGGGTTGACAGTCTGGCAAATTTCTCCAACAAATGATGTCAGAACTTATGTGGCCATCTGACCATGCATAAGTGCATGGCCAGGGCAGAACAGCCTCCCCCTACCCCCTGAGGAGCAGGGTTGTCCCAAGTCTCTCGCCTCTCGCGAGCACGCTCGATATGGACGCGGCCGTCCTGCTACCGATAACGGCGATCAAGTTCTGACCGCAGGTCATAAGTCGAAATCCTGGTGATGGTGTGGGTGCGTCGTGCCCCGGAAGGCAGCAAAGTCACCTGTTGGGATGTAACACGCCGTCGGTGCTGTGACAAGTGAGGACCAAGTCTTCCAGAAAAGGTCCTACATTGAGTTGTTGCCTGCCCCGAAGGGGGAGGACCTTGGTTGCTAATGGCATCGGTTGCGGCTGCAATCAAATGTTGTACATTAGCGCGCCACTGCTCCATTGCACCCTGAGGTGCTCTGGGCACTGGTGGGCGCTCCAACAGAGTTCGTGCAGCAATTAGCACATTCTAGGGGTTGTTGTTTGCCAATGCTATGATCGACACAAGTGCCCCATCCTGCTATCCAGCATTGTTTGTTGGGGCAGATGCTGGTGGAGGTGGCATGACACCCGCCGGGACAACAGCGTCCGCTGGCTGCTGCATGTTGAAGGGATTGCCCCTAGCAAGTTGTTCAGCATGGTTGCCGTTGGAGGATCCTACGACGGAGTTCACCATCTTGCGATCTCAGGCTAGCCCCTACCTGGCGCGTCAAATGTCGAAGTGGTTAAACGACACTTCCCCCAGTAATACTAGATTTTAGCCCACAGAGGTTCTTGTATTGGTTTAGGCATGCAGAGATCAGGAACAAGATTGACACAGGAGATTTATGTGGTTCGGGCCGCTTGAGCGTAATACCCTACTCCACGGTGTGAGTGTGTTGTTGTATTGAGTTTGTCAGTAGCACTAGAATGCGTGTGAGCATGGATCAGTCTCTTTTCTGTGTCGTGCGGCACAGTCCTTTTATAGTCTAAGGACTGGCCGTTACATCATTTTCCTGGCCCAACATGTGGTCCTGGCGTATTTAATAGCCTAATACATTGTCTATGAGCATTAAGAGTGGTTAATAGTGTGATAATGTGTCTTAATGGTTGTGTTACCCCTATTAACAGTGCTCTGATCGTGTGTCATTAATACATCATTAATGACATGTAATCAGGTCTTGTAACTGCCGCTTTAACTGTCCCTTAAATGTCCGTGCTGTTGGAGATCTGTCAGTGTACTCGTTGGTGGTGTAGGTCCGAAGACTCCACACGTGGTAGTTCTGGAGCTTCCTCTTACGAGGAGGTAGGTCTGGAACTGGCATACACGTGGTGGCACCAGAGCTTCCCTCTATGGGGGGTTAGGTCCGGGGTCATAATCCATGTGTCAACGCTAGAGCTTCCCTATGTCAGAAGTTCGGCTCCGGTTTTATATTACACGTGGCAGTCCCGTAGCTATCCATAAGAGGGAGGCAGGTCCATTATCGTGTGACATGTGGGGCCTGAGGGAGCCTTCAACTCGGACCAGTGTACTTCTCTTGCACTTCTTGCGGTATCATGGGGTACTCGGTACACAGGATACCGACAGGGGAGTTTCTCCACATTATTAAGAAAAACGATGATAGCTATAATATTCTAGAAAGAATGTCATGCTTACTGTCTGGATTGTATTATATATACATACAACCCATATCTTATGTCACATACAAGGTAATCTTCCAAGAAATAGATGCATTCAAAACCTGGCATGAAAGACTTGAACATCCAGGTGTTGGAATCATGAGGAAAATTATTGGTAATAGTTATGGTCATAATTTAAAGACAGCCAAAATGCCTAAATCTTCAGATTTTATATGCACGACATGTGCAACAGGAAAATTAATCTTGAGAACATCACCACTTAAGATTAAACTTGAACCACTTAAATTTCTTGAAAGAATTTAAGGAGATATTTGAGGACCTATAAGACCCTTATCGGGACCATTCATGTATTTTATGGTTTTAATAGACGCATCAACAAGATGGTCACATGTGTGTCTTCTGTCGACACGAAATCATGCATTTGCTAAATTAATGATGCAAGTCATAAGATTAAAAGCAAATTATCTTGAACACCGACTAAAATCTGTAAGATTAGATAATGCTGCAGAATTTACTTCAAAGTCTTTCAATGATTATTGTATGGCTCAAGGAATTGAAGTGCAACATTCAGTACCATATGTACATACTCAAAATGGATTGGCTGAATCACTTATTAAGAGAATTAAGTTGATAGCAAGACTACTATTACATAATTTTAATTTACCTATTACATGTTGGGGTCATGCAGTTTTACACATTGCAGACTTAATACAATTGTGACTAACTGCATATCATAGTGTCTTCCCATTACAGTTAGTATGTGGCAACGCTCCGAGCATTTCCCATTTACGGAAATTTGGGTGTGTAGTATAGGCACCAATTTCACTACTGCAGCGTATCACGATGGGTCCTCATAGGAAAATGGGTATTTATGTAGGATATCATTCTCCTTCGATCATAAAATACTTGGAACCCATGACTGGTGATTTGTTCACAGCAAGGTACGCTGACTGTATATTTAATGAGGATCATTTCCTGCCATTAGGGGGGGTTTCAGAATAATTCAAAATGTCAGGAAATAAATTTGGATGATAAATCCATAATATCCTCAAATCCACGTACACAAGAGACTGAAGTTCAAGTTCAGAGAATAATAAATTTGCAAAATGCTACAAATAATTTGCCAGATGCATTCACAGATTATAATGGAGTTATGAAATATTGGAATCACGCAGTAAATGCACCTGAAAGAGTGAAGGTACCAAAGAAAACCACTCTGACTCCTTTTATGAGGAAGAGGGGGAGGGTACAACCTAAAAGAAAGAATATCGCTTCGGAAAAGCGACCAAGAAAAGAGAGAGCAAAAGCTCCTAGAAAAACCAAGGATGTGATGAAACCAAAAGGTATACAACATCATGTGAATGTAAATGATCCACAGTCTAGTTCTCAAGCGGGAAATATAAATGAGACTAGAAGATCAGAAAATCCCGACAATCTCGTATTGGGAAATCATGAGACGTCAAATGAGATAGAAGAGATTTCCACTAATTATGCTAGTTCAGGAAAAGTTTATGATCGTAGTACTATAATTGCAGACCTATGCTTCTCAACTGTTATTGCTGAAAAATTCCAAGATGATTCAGTTCCTAAGACCATGGCAGAGTGTAAGAAATGCTCAGACTGGAACAAATGGAAAGAAGCAATTGAAACTGAGATTAACTCGCTTAAGAAAAGAGAGGTATTCACTGATGTGATACCTACACCTCCTAGAATCTTTCCAGTTGGGTTCAAATGGGTTTTCGTTCGAAAGAGAAATAAAAATAATGAGGTAGTAAGATATAAAGCGAGGCTGGTTGCACAAAGTTTTACGCAGAGACCTGGAATTAATTTTAACAAAACATATTCCCCAGTGATGAATGGAATAACATTTCAATATTTAATATCTCTAGAAATGCAAAAGCATCTATCCATGCGGTTGATGGATGTCATGGCCACGTATTTATACGGGTAATTAGATTCGGATATATATATATATATATATATATATATATATATATATATATATATATATATATATATATATATATATGAAAGTTCCTGATGTTATTCCTATGCTGAATACAAATATGAATCGCAATATGTATTGTGTAAAGCTTGTTAAATCCTTGTATGGATTAAAACAATCAGGTAGGATGTGGATAACACATTAAAAGAATTCCTTCTAAACAAGGATATTCAAATAATGATGATTGTCCATGCGTGTTCATAAGAAAATCAAATACTGGCTTTTGTATAATATCAGTATATTTTGATGACATAAATATCATTGGTCATGAAAATGATATAAATGAAGCACACAATCATCTTAAGAATGAGTTCGAAATGAAAGATTTGGGTAAAACCAAATTCTGCTTAGGACTACAAATAGAACATCTACAAAAGGGTATCATTCTCCTTGAGTATGTTTATGTCAAGAAAGTATTGGGAAAATTTAATATGGACAAAGCATACCCCCAAAGAACCCCAATGATAGTTCGTTCCTTGGAAAAGGATAAAGACACGTTTAGGCCGGAACAAGAACAAGAAGTAGTATTGGGACCAGAATACCCATACCTTAGTATCATTGGTGCATTGACGTATCTAGCAAACAATACAAGATCCGACATTGCATTTGCATTGAATTGTCTTGCTAGACACAGTGCAGCACCTACAATGCGTCATTGGAAAGGTATTAAAAATATCTTAAGATATTTAAATGGCACAATAGATCTTGGTTTATTATTTCAAAGAAAACAAGAATCTGATCTAGTCGGATATACTAATGCTGGCTATTTATCTTATCCATATAATAGTATATCACAAACGGGTTTTGTGTTTTTACACAATGGGACTGCTATCTCATGAAAGTCTTCAAAACAAACTTTAATAGCTACGTCTACGAATCACTCAAAAATTATCGCACTATATGAGGCATCAAGAGAGTGTGCTTGGTTACGAAGAGTGATTAACCACATAGAAACTATTATGAAAGTAATAGTAGACAAATGAATTGTTGATTCAATTCTATTATTCTCATTGATCTCATTGTTTCTTATATACATGTTGAATGGACACGAGGGAGGGAACCGCTGCCGTCGTCGCGCCTATTCTGGATGTACCCGCTGGAGAAGGAGCAACCGTCGGCATCTACTGTTCACACTTGTAGCAGTTTATTCTTAACACTCCCCCTTGGACAGTTGATGCCCACTTATCATATGTTACATTATATTATATTAACATGTCTATATGTCTCTTTCCAAAACCCTTTGGGAAAAAATCGAGAGACGGACATAAAATTTGTGTGCACATTGCCTCATTAAAAACCTTTCAATGAGAAATTATGTAAAACTCATAAAGGGAAAAAGAGTACAATGTGATGCATTAATTAGGATATCACAGAGGTTCTCCCCCTGAACCTTGCAAATCCTTAAGTCTTTTCATTCCAATGCCTTTGACACATTTGTCGAATATGGCTAGAGGTAATGACTTTGTGAATAAATCTGCAAGATTATCACAAGACTTTATCTGTATGACATTTATTTCTCCATGCTCTTGTAGCTCATGTGGATAAAATAAATTTGGAGAAATATGTTTTGTATAATTAGTCTTTATGTATCCCGTTTGCATCTGAGCACCATAAGCCGCATTATCCTCATAGATAATCGTGGGTGACTTTATTTCACCTACACCACATGAAGTTTCTATTAAGAATAAACAGTTACAAGTGTGAACAGTAGATGCCGACGGTTGCTCCTTCTCCAGCGGGTACATCCCGAATAGGCGGGACGACGGCAGTGGTTCCCTCCCTCGTGTCCATTCAACATGTATATAAGAAACAATGAGATCAATGAGAATTATAGAATTGAATCAGCAATTCATTTGTCTACTCTATTGTATACTATTACTTTCATAATACGTTATCAGTCACGTAGTTCAACCAAGAGTTCATAGGCTTCAAGAACTAGAAGGATTGAGACAAGGTAATGGCAAAGAACAAACTTACCGAGTCTTTAATCCATCATCTTCGTCAAGTACTGGACCAAATCGGTTCATCAAGTGGCAATTGTCAAAACCACCGCTGGCAATTCTCTGCAAAACGAAGAAGAAATAGAGAATGATGTCGGCAAGAACAACAACATATTAAAGGAAGAAAGTGTCATCGTCGTCGACGCCATAGACGCCCTTGCCTGGATCTGGACCGGCTTCGCCAGAACAGAGGAGAGGCAGGGGCCGGTTCATCAAGCCAAGCAATGGACCAAATCCCTAACCCTAGGGTTAGGATTGAAAAACGACCAAGGTCCCCATACCCAAATCCACCGGCGTATTGGCCAATGGAGCCCTCAGATCCAGTCGATTCTCCATGCAATCGCCGAAAGAGGCCTTGCGGCATCCACAGTATGGGTCCTTGCCCATACCCGATTGCACAAGGACCGGTGTTCTCATCACCGGGAAGGGGACAAGGGGGAGAAGGAGAAGAAAGAATCACTGAAGGCGTTGGTAACGACGAGGTCATCGTCATTCAACAAGAAGGCGACAAGCTCGTGGTGGCCGTCGCCACCGAAGAAGACCCTCCGGCCGACTTCGACTCGGTGCCGGAGTCACTTCCAAAACGTCCGACATACAAGCAAATGGCGAGGATCCGGGTCGGTCCTCGGGGACTGCCAACTGGAACCCTAGCACAAAGAACAAACACAAAAGAAGATGAACAAAGTGCACCAGTCACCAAATCCGGCGAACAACCGGCGAACCCAATCGCAACAAGGGAGGATCCACCGATTGAAAGCCCCACTGGCGGCCGAATCCTCAAACAGTTCTCCCACCTAGTGAAACCGAGCAACTCGAGCCGTCTCCCAGGGGCTTGGTCCTTCTCCCGTCGGTCTTAAGGACCTAGAGGTGGGGGGAGGGGGTGGAGGAAGGAGGAGGAGCGGAGGAGATGCGGCGCCGCCGGCGTCTGAAAGCATCTAGGCCCCCTCATGTAATATGGTTTTGGTGATTAATGACAACCATTGAACTTTACTAATGAATTTGTGAATGCAAGGTCACCATAAAAACTAAATAAGATGAAATGATTATGTCATTGGAGACCCATAGATACTCAACTTTCGAGATCAAATAAAGACAAGACATGAAGGCTCTATGTCCAAGTCACTCAATCAAAAATTGACATCATACAATGCTTAAAAATCATAAGAGAGCCATGTGGAACAAATGTCTAAGAGTTCATTCAAAAAAGGACACAAAAGATTCACTCAAAACAACTCGAAGCAAGCAAAATCAACTCACCGGATCAACCGATGATTTCCAAAATGAACACATCGGTCGAGTTGATTCAACTGAAGAAAAAGACCTCAGAAAAATGAACTCACCGGATCATCCGATGTGAGGGCTCAACAACATCGGTGCATCAATACAGTTTGCAGTACAATTGGAGCAAGTGAAGCACCGGATCATCCGATGTGCAGAATCACACACATCGGTTGATCACTGCAGTAAGCATCAAGATCAAGCAAATTCTGGAGGAAGAGCCACCGGATCATCCGATGAGAAGACTGGGGCAACATCAGTCAAATAACGGTAATATCTGACACAATGACGTCAGCCAAAGTAATTACACCGATGATAACTAGAGGGGAGACATCGGATCATCCGGTGTGCACAGAAAAGTTCTGTCAGCCTACTTTTCCAACGGCTATTTCGGTTAGGCTGGCTATAAAACCCCTCTAACCCGGTCATTTAGACAAGTCTTGATCACCTGAAGCCCACTACACATCCAAGAGCAATCAAGACCATAGAGCATACTTTTCCACACTTCTAGATCATTTGTAATAGTCTAGAGAGAAGCTTGTGTGCGTTCATTCTCTGTGATTGAACTCTCTAGGCTAGTGAGAAGTTGAAGAAGATCGTTCCGGAGCTTGCCAAGGTGTGTGTGGAAGCCCGGAACATCGACGGTTGTACAAGGCTTGAGCTCCACCTTGCCGGAGATGGCGAACGGAGAAGATCAGTGAAGACTCCATTGTCTCGGTGACATTGGAAGTGGCAAAACCCTTCGGTGGGTGCCACAACGTGGATGTAGGAAGATCCTTGCGATCTTGCCGAACCACGGGATAAATCTCCGTGTCCCCTAGCGTTTGCATTCCTCTCCCTCTCTTTACTTTTTGCAATCCTCACTTCAAGTTATATCTACGTTGATTGCATAGCTAGAACCGCATTGGGAATTGGGCTTAAGTAGTTTGTTTTTTAATTGTCTTAAAATTGAAAAAAAAAGCCCAATTCACCCCCCCTCTTGGGCGTTTCGATCCTTACAATTGGTATCAGAGCGAGGTTGCTCACAGATTCATTCTAGCTTCACCGCTAGAGAGCAAAAATGGCCAAGGTTGGGGGTTCGGTTCCTATCTTCGAGGGCAAAAATTTCGCCTATTGGAAAGCACGCATGCACGCTTACCTTGAAGCTATTGCCCCCGAAGTTTGGGAAGCGACTCATGCGGGTTTTGGAGAACTTAACTATGTGGGTGATCAAGTTAAGTGGGATGCTAAGGCTAGGAATGCTATTTATGAATGCATAAGTCAAGATGTCTTCTCTAGAATTGCTAGTAAGGAAAAAGCTTGTGAAATTTGGGCTTGCTTGATAGAAATCCATGAGGGCTCATCTCGTGTAAAGGAACTTAAATATCACATGCTCAAAGCTAAATATGATGAGTTTAAGATGCTTCCTCATGAAAATGTTAATGAAATGTTTTCACGCTTAGATGTTCTTATTGAGGAAATTAATGCTCTTGACATTGCGTCACTTGGCAAGGGACTTATTAACCGCAAGATCCTCATGCTCCTTCCCAAGCCGAAGTACAACATCATCAACTCCATGCTCCAAAAGGAATCACTTGACAACATTGAAGTTTCGGAGCTCATTGGAGAAATACACGCGCATGAGATGAGTGTGCTTGGGATGATGGAGCAATCATCAAAAACGATTGCTCTAAAGGCCTCCACCAAGAAGACAAGCTTCAAGAAGAAGAAGGTGGTTGAGCCTAGCTCAAGTGAAGAAGAGCAAGCGTCAAGCGAAGATGACGATGATGAACTTGCCTTGATGATGAGAAAGTTCTCACGCTTGAACTCCAAGATCACCAAAAAGGGATACACCTTTGATCTCAAGAAGAAGGCATTTCTACCAAGAAGAGACGATCGCAAGATATGCTACAATTGCGGAGATCAAGGCCACATCTCCTATGATTGTCCAAAACCGGACAAAAGGAGAGAGAACTACAAAGGCAAGCAACGCAAGCTTGACGAAAGTGATGATAATGAAGAAGAAGCCAAGCCCAAACCAAGAACCTTTGGGAAGAAGAAGCAAGACAAGGGCAAGAAGGTAAGACTCTTCCCAAAAAGGAGAAGTGGTCCACAAAAGGTGTTTATGTGTGAGGCAAATGAATGGGTCACCGACGAAGAAACAAGTGATGAAGAGAGTGAAGGAGAAGAAGAAAGCTTGGCCGGCCTTGCCATTGCCAACCATGATGACTCACCTCTTCCTCCACCACCCATGTGCCTCATGGCTAAAGGTAACACCAAGGTATGTGACGACTCTAGTGATGATGAGCTTTCCCCCGATGATTTAACTTCTTTGATAAATGAATATCATGCTATCATTAAGAGAGAGAAGAGTAAGGTTAAAACTCTTGAAGAGATTCGTGCTAAACTTGAGAGTGCTAACCTTGATTTGCTTGACAAGTATGAAAGCATACTCAAAGAGCATGACACGCTCAAATCTCATGTCAAGCAAATTGAGGAAGAAAATGCTAAAATCAAGCTAGACAATGATGAGCTCAACATAGCACACCAAACTCTCTTGGAGGAGCACAACAAGCTAATTCATGAATACCAAACACTTAACATTGCTCATGACATGCTTGATCAAGAGTTAAAAGATGCAAAGAGACAAACTCTTAATGATAAGATATCCACTACTTCGCATGTCTCTAATGTCTTGGACAAGTCTTTGTCTTTAAAAGCTAATGCTAGGGAGAAGGACTTGTTGGAGGAAATTGAGAGTCTCCGCACTAGTGTGGCTAGACTTTCAAAAGGTGAAGTCAAGCACAAGGAAATCCTCTTCCAACAAGCGAAAGTCTTCAACAAAAGAGGACTTGGATCCTTCCCGGTACCCAACAAAGGAAAGGTGCCCTCACCGGAGCTTAGAACAAGCTTCATCAAGGAAGTTGGTTCTTATTGCCAACATTGTGAGGTCACCAGTCACCACACAAGGGAGTGTCCTCTTCCTAACCGACCTTCACCTAAATTGTCTACTAACTACAAATCTATTTTCAATGATCGCCATTATCTTCTTAGCAAAGTGAATGGCAAGGTGAAAGCTAGGTTCATTGGCAAAGACATGAAGAGCATGAAGGGGAAGCTCCCCAAGCAACTTTGGGTCCCAAAGACACTTGTATCTCACATACAAGGACCTAAGTTGGCTTGGGTGCCTAAAGTCAAAAATTAACTTCATGTGTGTAGGTGAACTACAAAGTCGGAGGAAAGCATTGGGTACTCGATAGCGGGTGCACTCAACAAATGACAGGCAATGATGGTATGTTCACCACCATAGAAAACCCCGGTAATCATGAACAAGTTACTTTTGGTGACAATTCTAAGGGTAAGGTAATAGGATTAGGTAAAATTGCTATCTTGAATGATTTATCCATTTCTAATGTGTTGTATGTTAAGTCGCTTAGCTTTAATCTACTTTCCATTGCACAACTTTGTGATCTTGGACTAACATGCACTTTTAGCAAGGATGATGTTGTTGTGAGTAGTGAGGCAAGCAAAGAGCTTATCTTCAAAGGATTTCGGCATGGACATCTCTACTTAGTAGATTTCTCCAACAAGAATGCTAGCCTAACCACTTGTCTTTTCACTAAGACAAGCTTGGGTTGGCTATGGCACCGACGCATAGCACACATTGGAATGAGCAAACTTAAGAAGTCATTCAAGCTTGGGATGGTGACCGGCGTGAAGGATGTGACGTTTGAGAAGAACAAGCTTTGTAGCGCATGTCAAGCCGGGAAGCAAGTTGCTTCACACCACCCAATGAAGACAATGGTGTCAACCTCCAAGCCACTTGAACTACTCCACATGGACCTCTTCGGACCGTCCACATACCAAAGTCTTGGCGGTAACCTCTATTGTCTTGTTATAGTTGATGACTACTCTCGCTATGCTTGGACTCTATTTTTAGGTGACAAGAGTGAAACTCCGGAAGTGTTCAAGACCTTCGCCAACCGTGCTCAAAGGGAATTCCAACTTCCCATTATCAAGGTCCGGAGTGACAACGGCACCGAATTCAAGAACTACAACATTGGGGAGTGGTGTGACCGTGAAGGTGTGAAGCATGAATTCTCCGCCACGTACACTCCTCAACAAAACGGTGTTGTTGAGAGGAAGAACAAAACCCTCATCACTCTTGCAAGAGCAATGCTTGATGACTACGGCACGTCGGAGAAGTTTTGGGCCGAAGCAATCAACACGGCGTGCCATGCCGCAAATAGGGTCTATCTTCACCGACTCCTCCAAAAGACCCCATATGAGCTCCTCATTGGGAGAAAGCCCAACATCTCCTACTTTAGAGTCTTTGGGTGCAAATGCTACATCTGCCGCAAGAAAAGGCTCGGTAAGTTTGAAAGAAGATGTGATGTTGGTATTTTTCTTGGTTATGCATCAAACTCAAAAGCATATCGAGTATTCGACCAAACCTCCGGTCTAGTTGAAGAAAGTTGTGATGTTGAGTTTGATGAGACTAATGGCTCCCAAGAGGAGAGTTTTGGTCATGATGAAATAGATGATGAGCCTCTACGAGAAGCCATGAAAAACATGACCATTGGAGACATCAAGCCGGAAGTTGAAGAGGGCCATGATCAAGGGGGAGCTTCAAGTTCCAACAACAACACCTCCATGGCGCCTCAAGTAGACGAAGAGGAGAAAGATGATCCATTGCCAACTCAAGACTCACAAGCAACACAACATCAAGATGGAGAAGAAGTCCATGATCAAGTCCAACCACAAGAGGAACAACACGCTTCACCACCGCCAAGTGCTTCACAACCACTTATGAGGCATGGACGCATCTCCAAGGCGCATCCAATGGACCAAATCATTGGAAGTCCTTCAAGGGGCGTAAGTACTCGTTCCCGCCATGTTGCTTCATTTTGTGAGCACTACTCGTTTGTTTCGTGTGTAGAACCCACTCACATCGAGGAAGCGCTCCAAGACCCAAATTGGGTAATGGCTATGCAAGAAGAACTCAACAACTTCATCCGCAATGAAGTTTGGGTGTTGGAGGAGCGACCCAAGGACAAGAACGTCATCGGAACAAAGTGGGTGTACCGCAACAAACAAGACGAGAATGGTGTTGTGGTCCGCAACAAGGCAAGACTTGTGGCCAAAGGGTTCTCCCAAGTTGAAGGACTAGATTTTGGCGAAACATTTGCTCCGGTCGCCCAGTTAGAGGCAATTCGTATTCTCCTCGCTTTTGCTTCACATCACAATATTACCCTTTATCAAATGGATGTGAAAAGTGCCTTTCTTAATGGCTACATTAATGAGCTTGTTTATGTTGAACAACCTCCCGGGTTTGAAGATCCGAGGAATCCTAACCATGTATATAGGTTGCACAAGGCGCTCTACGGGCTCAAGCAAGCACCTAGGGCGTGGTATGAACGACTACGGGACTTCCTCATTATGCAAGGATTTAAGATCGGGAGGGTGGACACCACACTCTTCACCAAAGACATCAACGGAGATTTGTTCATTTGTCAAATTTATGTTGATGATATTATTTTTGGTTCAACTAACGAAGCCTTTAGCCATGAGTTTGGCAAAATGATGTCTAGGGAATTCGAGATGTCAATGATTGGAGAGCTCAACTTCTTCCTTGGATTCCAAATCAAACAACTTCAAGAGGGAACTTTTGTCTACCAAGAGAAATACACCAAGGACCTCTTGAAGAAATTTGAGATGGGAGATTGTAGCTCAAGAAGCACTCCAATGGCAACAAATTGCCATCTCGACGCGGATAAGGACGGTAAACCTATTGACCAATCTCACTACCGCTCTATGATTGGTTCATTGCTTTATCTTACCGCATCTAGGCCCGATATAATGTTTAGTGTATGCTTATGTGCTCGCTTTCAAGCGGCTCCTAAAGAATCGCATAAGAAGGCGGTCTTTAGGATACTTAGGTATCTTAAGCATACCCCTAGTATGGGCTTGTGGTACCCTAAAGGTACAACCTTCCAACTCTTGGGATACTCGGATTCGGACTTTGCCGGATGTCGCGTAGATCGCAAGAGTACCTCCGGTGGGTGCCACTTGCTTGGGCGTTCCCTAGTGTCTTGGTCTAGCAAAAAGCAAAATTCCGTGGCTTTGTCCACCGCGGAAGCGGAGTATATAGCGGCCGGTGCATGTTGTGCCCAAATTCTATATATGAAGCAAACCCTTTTGGACTTTGGAATTAAAATTGGTTGTGTGCCTCTCCTTTGTGACAATGAAAGTGCGGTTAAGATAGCTAGAAACCCCGTTCAACACTCCCGCACTAAGCACATTGATATTCACCATCACTTCTTGCGTGATCATGAGGCTAAAGGAGACATCTCTTTGCAAGGTGTTAGATCCGAAGAACAATTGGCGGATATCTTCACTAAACCACTTTATGATAAAACCTTTTCTAGGCTTAGAAATTAATTAAATGTGCTAGATGCATCTAACGTCATGTAAGTTGCCATGTTCATGTAAGGATGCATATCATATAAGTCTTGTCTAACTCCCAAAGGATAGGGGTAAGCTAGAAATAGTTTTCCCTGAAGAAGCCTTTGGAAGGTTTAAACTCGGCAAGATAGATTTATTTTATGCCTTGCATGATATCTGCCATATAGACTTGCACTCATTCTATTTCTTGCACTAATTTGTTTGGCATTGCATACGGTAGATTGTCACAAAGGGGAACCCACCTCATGAGAAGGAGACTTGTTTGAAATGCAATATCTCAACTCATATAAGGTGGAAAGAACAAAATGATAGGTGCGTTAATGCCTAGAGGAACATGCTTCATTGAGATAGTAGTCTTCATACTCTACCTCACAAAGCATGGGCCTTATATTTCATTTGGATATTTTTTCCCTCTATTTTTTCGGTGTTCCATTTGCTTTAAGGTCTAGCCAAGCTATTGGCATATTAGCTCTTTGAGGGGTAAGGGGTTGCCCAAAAGGTCCTAAGACATGTGTTTCCCCCTGTTTGATTGTTTGGTCAAAGGACATATATGGGATGTTGGGGTTTAGTTTTCATCGGATTATCCGATGCCTAAGTCCTTCCCCCATCGGATCAATAGGTGTTCAATCTTCAAGTGCCAATTCAGTCAGAATCTCAGAATGATCCGATGAGTTCAATCAGAAAAACATCGATCCATCCGATGTTCTCAAATCTGCAACATTGATGAATTCCTCCGATGCCTCTTTTATCTAACGTCGGTCCATCCGATGTCCTCAGTGACTCCTTGAATATCCTTACTGTGCTATTCATCCGATGATCAAAACCCTAGACGTCGGTCCATCCGGTGTCAATTACACTTTTCTGGAAAACCTTACTGTGGCATTCGACCGATGCTTCTCATGTCCATCATCGGTCCATCCGGTGTGTAAATAACTGCTAGGGTTTGGGTCCCACTATTTAATCCCGGCCGTACCGCCCCTTTTCCTCCCTCTCCCGATCCCGACCTCGCGCCGCCGCCGCCTTCATACGCTCCACCACTCACCTGCGCCGCCGCCCACTGTAGCACCGCCGCCGGACGCCGCCGTCGCCGTCGTCCACTGGCCGCCGCCGCCGTCCCCCTGCTCGCAGCGCCACCGCCGTCCCCCTGCTCGCAGCGCCGCCACCGCCTCTCCTCACCACTCACCGCCTCCATCGCCGCTTCACCACCACCTCACGCGCCACCGCCGCCGGACGCCGCCGTCGCCCTCCGGCCTCCGCCGTCCACGCGCCGCCTTCACCTCCGACATCTCCACCGACCTCGCCGCCGTTCCAACTTCGCACCCGGTCCGTTGCTCTCCGTCGCCTAGGTTTGTCTCGTGCTGTGCGACGTCCATCGTTTTTTTTCCGTCGTCCTTTCTTTCTTTGTCGCTAACCCTAGCTCTCCGTCGTCTAGATGGGTCGCGACCGCAAAGGAAAGGGAAAGGCGATCGCGGAGCCTGCCGCGAAGAAGCGCAAACTGTCGAAGGATGAGAAAGAGGCCCTAATGGCCGCTCGCGCCGCCGAGGAGCGTGAGCGTGGCCGAGGGGGTTCCCTGAGGATCCGCGAGGCCCGTCCAAGGCAGCCTCCCGTGATCGACGACTCCGACGCCGAAGAGGAGCCGGTTGAGCCTCTCGTCCGTCGGCACTCAGCCCGGACGCGCGGGGGTCACACCGAGGCTGCTCCTCGTCCGAGACCGACGGCTGCCGACCGTCGTGAGGACAGGGAGGCCAAGAGGGCCATCTACGAGATGGACACGACCGTCTGTGTCGGTGAGGGAGTCCGTCTCACAGACTACCGGAAGATGAAGGCCAAGCAGCTACGCAAGCTTCGATGGAGTGTGCTACTTGAGGAGTGGTACCCTCAGCCCCGTGAAGCCCTTGTGGACAGTCGTTTCTGGACTGTCACCCAGGCGTCTCTACGAGACCTACAGACGTCGGGGGCACAAGCTTTTTCAGCACAACTACTTGGACTGGGGGCAGCTTACAGTGGCAGCGGAGACTGAAGTCCGTTCTTACTTTGAGAGATACAGAGGTTTGGTGCAGCTGCTTGCTTATGAGAGAAGTGCTTATGTGGAAGATTGGGTCCGTGTCTTCTACGCGACCCTGTACATCTCTGAGGGCAGGAGGTCAATTGACTTCATGTTTATGGGACAGCGCTACCACCTCTCGAGGCAGACTTTGGGGCAGCTTCTTGGGTTGGACCTGCACGACACCTGCGTGCACGAGAAGGTCTATGGGCAGGCAGATCCACCGAGGAGGCCACTTACTGGAGGGGTAGCACCACAGCTTGACGAGATCCGGTCCCTGTTTGGCCCCACGTTCTCTCCGGACCAGCCGAGAGTACCAGCTCTTCTGACCCCAGCTGCGCGCATTGTGCACCTCGCCTTGCGCCGCACGCTCCTGCCGAGGTCAGGGTACTTGGAGGGGTTCACTAGTCTGCAGCAGACCCTCCTGTTCTACATAATGAACGGGATGGATTTCGATATTGTGGACATCCTCCTATGCGAGATGGAAGACGTGATCACAGACGGAGTTGGCATGATGAGGCAGATGGTCTACGGGCACTGGATCAGTTACATATGCTCTATGATGGTGCCTGAGGGAGATGCAGCACAGGCCAGGCTTGCTGACGAGAGTGTGACTCGCTTTGGTCACTATCGTGCCTCTGCTCCTGGAGACCGTCGCCTTGGTCGTCCAGTTGAGCGCCAGGTCCGGGCCCGTCTGTCAGAGGAAGACTGGTCCGACCTAGAGCGGGAGGACGAGAGGCTTGCTGAGGCTGAGGCTCAGGGGGAGGACCTGCAGCATATCTGGTCTGAGAGCGACACCGACGACAGTGTCGAGGAGTACTTCCCTCCTCCCCCCTCTCCCCGGCAGCACGACGCGGAGGCTGGAGGTTCTACAGTGCCACCTCCCACTCCACCTCCCGTCACTGAGGCGCAGGTGACGCAGCCGTCTGAGCTGACCTCGCTCCTCCAGCAGATGGTCGAGCAGCAGCGGCTGGATAGGCTGGCCGCCGAGCAGGCCCGCGCGGAGCAGGCTGCGCGTCTTCTTGAGATCCAGCAGCAGCAGCAGGAGATGCAGCGTCAGATCGCCCGTGAGAGGCGTGAAGACACTGATCGGCTGACGGGGCTCATCGACCAGATGCACCAGCGCACTCTGGACCAGCAGCAGCAGACGCAGCAGGCGATGATGGGGATCCTGGGGTTGATCACCAACCTCTACACCCAGACCGGGATCGCCCTTCCATCGCAGCTGCCTGGAGTAGCTCCTCCGCCTCCTGTCTTGGCTCCAGCTGCTGCACCAGTGGCTCCAGTTCCCTCCACTCCGATCCCTTCGTTCAGCATGTCCCCGCTGTTGGCTCCAGGTGCTCCTCTTCACTCCCCACTGCCGGCCACTTCACTGTTCCTTCAGACGCCGGCCTCCGTCACCAGTGTCCCTGCTCCAGCACCTCCAGCACCTCCTCCTCAGCAGGCACCGACGGTGGCACCTTCGGCTCCGGCAGCACCCTCCTCCGCTACTCCGGCCAGCAGCTCCGACGACAGCGGCGGTGACCAGTTCGTCATCGCGCCCAGCTCTCAGGGTCTGTAGGTGCTCGGATCCCTTTTTGGTGTCTTGATGCCAAAGGGGGAGAAGAGTTAGAGAGTCAGGGGGAGTCCTAGTGTTAGGGGGAGTGAGTCGAGTGTCTTATCTTAATTGTATTTGCGTATTTGCTTCATTTGGTGTGTAATGAACCTATTTCTATCTTTCCTAATTTGTTAATCATTTGAACTCATTTGATGTTTATCTATGATTATGATCTCTTTGAATTCACTTGTGTCATTTATTGATGTTTAAAGCTTCAAGTATATTATCCGTATTCATTGCATATTTACTTATGGTTCATTCTCTCAAATTCATTACTATCACGCTTTGATTATTGTGTTGTCATCAATCACCAAAAAGGGGGAGATTGAAAGCATCTAGGCCCCCTCATGTAATATGGTTTTGGTGATTAATGACAACCATTGAACTTTACTAATGAATTTGTGAATGCAAGGTCACCATAAAAACTAAATAAGATGAAATGATTATGTCATTGGAGACCCATAGATACTCAACTTTCGAGATCAAATAAAGACAAGACATGAAGGCTCTATGTCCAAGTCACTCAATCAAAAATTGACATCATACAATGCTTAAAAATCATAAGAGAGCCGTGTGGAACAAATGTCTAAGAGGTCATTCAAAAAAGGACACAAAAGATTCACTCAAAACAACTCGAAGCAAGCAAAATCAACTCACCGGATCAACCGATGATTTCCAAAATGAACACATCGGTCGAGTTGATTCAACTGAAGAAAAAGACCTCAGAAAAATGAACTCACCGGATCATCCGATGTGAGGGCTCAACAACATCGGTGCATCAATACAGTTTGCAGTACAATTGGAGCAAGTGAAGCACCGGATCATCCGATGTGCAGAATCACACACATCGGTTGATCACTGCAGTAAGCATCAAGATCAAGCAAATTCTGGAGGAAGAGCCACCGGATCATCCGATGAGAAGACTGGGGCAACATCGGTCAAATAACGGTAATATCTGACACAATGACGTCAGCCAAAGTAATTACACCGATGATAACTAGAGGGGAGACATCGGATCATCCGGTGTGCACAGAAAAGTTCTGTCAGCCTACTTTTCCAACGGCTATTTCGGTTAGGCTGGCTATAAAACCCCTCTAACCCGGTCATTTAGACAAGTCTTGATCACCTGAAGCCCACTACACATCCAAGAGCAATCAAGACCATAGAGCATACTTTTCCACACTTCTAGATCATTTGTAATAGTCTAGAGAGAAGCTTGTGTGCGTTCATTCTCTGTGATTGAACTCTCTAGGCTAGTGAGAAGTTGAAGAAGATCGTTCCGGAGCTTGCCAAGGTGTGTGTGGAAGCCCGGAACATCGACGGTTGTACAAGGCTTGAGCTCCACCTTGCCGGAGATGGCGAACGGAGAAGATTAGTGAAGACTCCATTGTCTCGGTGACATTGGAAGTGGCAAAACCCTTCGGTGGGTGCCACAATGTGGATGTAGGAAGATCCTTGCGATCTTGCCGAACCACGGGATAAATCTCCGTGTCCCCTAGCGTTTGCATTCCTCTCCCTCTCTTTACTTTTTGCAATCCTCACTTCAAGTTATATCTACGTTGATTGCATAGCTAGAACCGCATTGGGAATTGGGCTTAAGTAGTTTGTTTTTTAATTGTCTTAAAATTGAAAAAAAAGCCCAATTCACCCCCCCCCCCCTCTTGGGCGTTTCGATCCTTACAGCGTCGCACAAGCAAAGCGGGGGAACCGAGGACAAGGAGGAACACTCCAGAAGCTGCGGCGCGAGGAAGAGGAGGGGAGGGCTCTCGGCCAACCCTATCGGCCCCTCACCCTATATCTCGCGCGCTGACTAGGCCAGGCCGAGCGGCCGACCAAGTCGGGCCGCGTAGAAGGGAGGTTGGGTTGCTCCGACTAGCCGCTTGGGTCGCGCCAACGGTCGGTCGGGCCACGTCAACAGCTGCCTGGGCCAATCCAACGGACTAGATGGGCCAGGCCAACTGTGGTTAGATGGACCAGAAAAAATAGCCCAAATGGGCTTATGTAAATATGTACAATTTTATTTATTTGCTTTAAGTGTGCACTTAGCATTTAAAATTTTGTAAATTTCAGTTTAGTGTTGTAAAATTGTATAATTATGGTATTTTAATTGTACTTACTCATTTTCCATTTTATGAAATTTAAAAATATGGTTACTCAAGTATGTTTTGGCCATGATTTTATGTGAGGCATGAAATTATTGTTATTTCTTGCAAAATTCATCAAACTCATGGAGTTTATAAATATGAATTACATATAAAATTATAAAACTCATGGATTTTATTTTGCACAACCATAATTATAAAACTAAACATGAAATTGATAGATTTCATTAGATATGAAATCAAAAAATATAAATGACAACACATGGTGTTGGATGAGTGTTTATCACTCAAATAACACAAGAATGCAAATATACTTGTGTATGTAACAATAAGACCTAGATTCTGACAAATATTGGTTAAAATTGTATGATTAATGGCTCGTGAATTTGAGGAACTTGCTCTTGGTGGGCATAATTATCCTACATGGGCGATGGACATAAAGATAAGCTTGGCTCTTAGAGGGATGTATGAGTCAATACTTCCACCAGAAGATCGACAACAAGAATTGCCTCCTACATACAAGTACAATGCTTTATATATCTTAAGGCATCACATACATCCTGATTTGAAATCGAAATATGTACTGGAAGAAGAACCAAGTGTTCTTTGGAATGCTCTTCAAAATCGTTATGAACAGCAAAAGGCAGTAATTCTACCTGAAGTCAATCATGATTGGATACATTTACGCCTACAGGATTATAAATCCATTGGAGATTATAATCATGTTGTTCATAAGATTTGTGCTAAATTATGGTTTTGCGAGAAGGAACCATCTGATGAAGAAAAGATTGAGAAAACTCTCACAACTATGCTTCCATTAGATAGGATCTTAATGCATCAATACCGTCCCAGAAATTACCAACGTTACTCAGAACTAATATAATATCTTCTTCAAGCAGAGAAGCATGATGAACTCACTATGAGAAATCATCACCAACGTCCTGTTGGTACGGCTCCACTGCCTGAAGTTAATTATAGTTCAAAGGGTAAAGGAAAAATGGATGATACTAAATCATCTAAGAATGTTGGTAAATTCAAGAAAAGCAAGAAAAATATGCACAAGAAGAACAAGTTCAAACGACAGAAAAAGGGGAAAGGAAATAAACCATTCAAGTGCTACCTATGTGGTGGTCCTAACCATATTGCAAAGAAATGCAAAACATCCCAACACTTGGTTGATTTATACCAGAAATCCCTCAAAGAAGAAGAACAATCAAAAGGATCGTATGAAGCACATTTCAATGCTACATCCGATGAGGCTACAACTTCGGGAAAAGTCCCTGATGAAGAAATGAAACCAAGTCCATCAAATGATGATGACATTGACGATGAGAACATGATTGTTGAATATAGCAACAATGTGTTTGGAGATCAAGAATAACTCCATTTATCTTACTAGATTTTAATTAATCTATCGTCTATGTAATATTAGTGACATTATGGATTGTGATATGTAATGTAAATATAGTATATAAATACTTTTTTAATAGAAATATGCATGTCTGTATGTATTCTATACTGAATAAAGTTCTTATTCTATATATATACTTGAAGTCAATCCAAATGGAACAAGAAATATGCCTTGTGGATAGTGGCACAACAAACACTATACTTAGAGAGACAAAATATTTATAGACTCCTACAAAAAGAACTGAGAGTATTTTGATCATTGCAGGACATGATACAAATATAGTAGGCTCTGGACGCGCTACTATAGTCCTACCAATGGGTACACAAGTAACAATCGAGAATGCAATTTTGTATCCCGATTCTACTCGTACATTGCTAAGTTATAGAGATATCCATATGAATGGGTTACATGTAAATACTCATGAAAAAAAATGAGGAGTTTCTCCACATTATTAAGAAAACCTGTGATAGCTATAATATTCTAGAAAGAATATCATGCTTATCATCTGGATTGTATTATACATATATGCAACCCGTACCACATATTACATACAAAGTAATCTTTCAAGAAGTAGATGCATTCAAAACCCGACATGAAAGACTTGGACATCCGGGTGTTGGAATGATGAAGAAAATTATTGATAATAGTTATGGTCATAATTTAAAGACAGCCAAAATGTCTAAATCTTCAGATTTTATATGCACGACATGTGCAACTGGAAAATTAATCTTGAGACCATCACCACTTAAGATTAAAGTTGAACCACTTAAATTTTTGAAAGAATTCAAGGAGATATTTGTGGACCTATAAGACCCTTATTGGAACCATTCAGGTATTTTATTGTTTTAATAGACGCATCAACAAGATGGTCACATGTGTGTCTTCTGTCGACACGAAACCATGCATTTGCTAAATTTATGACGCAAGTCATAAAATTAAAAGCAAATTATCCTGAACACCGACTGAAATCTGTAAGATTAGATAATGCTGCAGAATTTACTTCAAAATCTTTCAATAATTATTGTATGGCTCAAGGAATTGAAGTGCAGCATTCAGTACCATATGTACATACTCAAAATGGATTGGCTGAATCACTTATTAAAAGAATTAAGTTGGTAGCAAGACAATTATTACATAATTGTAATCTACCTATTACATGTTGGGGTCATGCAGTTTTATACGCTGCAGACTTAATACAATTGCGACCAACTGCGTATCATAGTGTCTCCCCATTACAGTTAGTATGTGGTAATGCTCCGAGGGTTTCCCATCTGCGGAAATTTAGGTGCGCAGTATATGCACCAATTTCACCACCGCAACGTATCACGATGGGTCTGCATAGGAAAATGGTTATTTATGTAGGATATCATTCTCCTTCGATCATAAAATATTTGGAACCCATGACTAGTGATTTGTTCACAGCAAGGTACGCTGACTGTATATTTAATGAGGATCATTTCCCAGCACTAGGGGGAGAATTTTAGAATAATTCAGAATGCCAGGAAATAAATTGGGATGATAAATCTATAATATCCTCAGATCCACGTACGCAAGAGACTGAACTTTAAGTTCAGAGAATAATAAATTTGCAAAAATGTTGCAAATAATTTGCCAGATGCATTCACAGATTATAATGGAGTTATGAAATCTTGGAATCCCGCGATAAATGCACCTGAAAGAATGGAGGTACCAAAGAAAACCACTCTGACTCCTTCTATGAGGAAGAGAGAGAGGGTAGAACATAAAGGAAAGAATATCGCTTCGGAAAAGCGACCAAGAAAAGAGAGAGTAAAAGCTCCTAGAAAAACCAAGGATGTGATAAAACCAAAAGGTATACAACATCATGTGAATGTAAATGATCCACAGTCTAGTTCTCAAGCGCGCAATATAAATGAGACTAGAAGATCGGAAAATCCTGACAATCTCGTATTGGGAAATCATGAGACGTAAAATAGGATAGAAGAGATTTCTATTAATTATACTAGTTCGGAGAAAGTTTATGATCGTAGTACTACAATTGCAAACCTATGCTTCTCTACTGTTATTGCTGAAAATTTCCAAGATGATCCAGATCCTAAGACCATAGCAGAGTGTAAGAAACGCTCAGACTGGAACAAATGGAAAGAAGCAATTGAAACTGAGATTAACTTGCTTAAGAAAAGAGAGGTATTCACTGATGTGATACCTACACCTCCTAGAACCTTTCCAGTTGGGTTCAAATGGGTTTTCGTTCGAAAGAGAAGCAATAATAATGAGGTAGTAACATATAAAGCGAGGTTGGTTGCACAAGGTTTTACGGAGAGACCTGGAATTGATTTTAAAAAAACATATTCCCCAGTGATGAATGGAGTAACATTTCGATATTTAATATCTCTGGCAATGCAAAATCATCTATCCATGCAGTTGATGGATGTCGTGGTCGCGTATTTATACGGGTCATTAGATTCGGATATATATATATATATATATATATATATATATATATATATATATATATATATATATATATATATATATATATATTCCTGATGGAATTCCTGTGCCGAATACAAATATGAATCGCAATATGTATTGTGTAAAGCTTGTTAAATCCGTGTATAGATTAAAACAATCAGGTAGGATGTGGTATAACAGATTAAAAGAATTCCTTCTAAACAAGGGATATTCAAATAATGATGATAGTCCATGCGTGTTCATAAGAAAATCAAATACCGTTTTTTGTATAATATCAGTATATATTGATGACCTAAATATCATTGATCATGAAAAGGATATAAATGAAACACGCAATCATCTTAAGAAAGAGTTTGAAATGAAAGATTTGGGTAAAACCAAATTCTGCTTAGGACTACAAATAGAACATCTATAGAAGGGTATCCTTCTGCATCAGTCTGCTTATGTCAAGAAAGTATTGGAAAAATTTTAATATGGACAAATCATACCCCTAAAGAACCCTAATGATACTTCATGCCTTGGAAAAGGATAAAGATCCGTTTAAGCCGAAACAAGAACAAGAAGAGGTGTTGGGACCAAAATACTCATACCTTAGTGTCATTGGTGCATCGATGTATCTATCAAACAATACAAGACCCAACATTGCATTTGCAGTGAATTGTCTTGCTAGACAAAGTGCAACACCTACAATGTGTCATTAGAAAAGTATTAAAAATATCTTAAGATATTTAAACGGCACAATAGATCTTGGTTTATTCTTTCAAAGAAAACAAGAATTTGATCTAGTCGGATATACTGATGTCGGCTATTTAACTAATCTACATAATGGTAGATCACAAACAGGTTTTGTGTTTTTACAAAATGGGACTGCTATCTCATGGAAGTCTTCAAAACAGACTTTAATCGCTACGTCTACGAATCACTCAGAAATTATTACACTATACGAGGCATCAAGAGAGTGTGCCTGGTTACGAAGAGTGATTAACCACATAGAAACTATTATGAAAGTAATAGTAGACAACAGAGTAGATAAATGAATTGTTGATTCAATTCTATTATTCTCATTGATCTCATTGTTTCTTATATACATGCTGAATGGACACGAGGGAGGACCGTTGTCGTCGCCGCGCCTATTCGGGATATACCCGCTGGAGAAGGAGCAACCGCCGACATCTACTGTTCATACTTGTAACTGTTTATTCTTAACACTCCCCCTTAGACAGTTGATGCCCATTTATCATATGTTACATTATATTATATTAACATGTCTATATGTCCCCTTCAAAATCCTTTGGAAAAAAATCGAGAGACAGATATAAAACTTGTGTGCACATTGCCTCACTAAAAACCTTTCAATGAGAAATTCTGTAAAACTCATAAAGGGAAAAAAGTACAATATGATATTTTAATTAGGATATTTCACAGAGGTTCTCCCTTTAAGTCTTTTCATTCCAATGTCTTTGACACATTTGTCGAATATGGCTAGAGGTAATCTTTACTGCATTTACTGCGGTAAATTTCAAACATTTTATGAAATACTTTAAGTCTTTTTATTCTAATGGCTTTGACACATTTATCGAATATAGTCAGAGGTAATATTTCACAGACACAAGCACCGCGACTGGACGTCGGCCATACATAATCCGGTCGGCAATCATGACGACAGCGACGACGCTCGACAGCCACGGCAAGGCCATCACGGACAACGGCCTCAGAAGCGGCGGCCGCGCGACTCCGATGGCAGCCGGGTCCGAGCTTGTCCAGCCACAGCTGACGCTCGACCCGGGCCTGGTGTACCGTGTACGACGCCGAGGAGCGCGACGACTACGTGGATATTGGAGTTCCTCTGCACCCTTAACTACACCGCCTCGCAGATCCGGCGGCTCGTGTCGGGCTTCGCCAGCTGCACGAGGACCCTCCTCGGCGGCGTCAGCGGACCCCGACTGCTAATTAATCCGGACTCACCACCCATAAATAGACAAACCAGCACACCACTTGGGATGTAAGCGGCGCCGAGTTGACCGCAACGCCGCTGGGACTGACAGCGCCGTAAACCCACGTAAGTCCCGCGTGAGGAGCCATTTAGCAAACCGGGTTGAGTGTAGCTGCACCGCGGCTCCCGCGGCGCCGCATTCCCGAATCGTCGAAATGCTCCGAGTGACCGAGCTGCTCTGTCCGACCCGTGCTGCAGCGCTTTTTTTTCTCACAAGTTCCCACGATGCAACCTCATGCAGCGGATTTATGCGATCAAGCAGCGAGCAGGAGGTGCGGGAGTACTCGCGGCCACCCGCTTGATCCCATTAATTAGTCGCGGCTTACACGGGTCAGCCGGTTGATCCCTTTTAGAAGTTGCGGCTTACGCGGATGCGGGGCGGCCGTCCCAATCTGGTCCCGCTTGCATCGTTAGGCACCACGAAGCCTTCCCTACGCTCAAGCACTGGCGCTACCGCCCCTGCACCGTCGAGCTAGACGCCCCGCGCCATGAACAAGATCCAAGCCTCGGTGACTTGCACGTAAACATAGACACGCCCTTCTGCACCCATTTAGCATGCAGATATTTTGTCGAAGGATATGAAATTTGAAAAAAAAAAAAATATCGTAGGTATCCACATCAACTCAAGTAAAAAAACTCGTCCACAACTCAGAGAATGACTTATTGAAACGAGCACATGGAAAGGCAACCAGAAGATGAGAAGGCCATTTTCGCAATTGAGGAAAGAAAGGAAAAAAACAGCCACAGTAATTTTGTTTTGCAGGCAGCAACATGGCCTACGAAGGAATTGCTGGCTACTGCAGCACGAGCACAAAAAAAAGAGGTTTTCCAATGTTTCTCTACTGTACCATTTCTTCTCTACTCTACCATTCCACGCTGCTTGAAAATTTCAAACATTTTAGAACCAATCTTTGCTGGAGACTCAACAACAGTGACACCAGCCTCTCTGAGCGCCTTGATTTTGTCCTGGGCAGTACCCTTTCCCCCTGACACAATCGCTGCATCATAACAAAAAGACCACTAGCTTAGAACAGGTGTCGAAGCATAGATCTTTGTACATTGAAGAGTCGGTGCAATTTATTTACTATATCAACTGTTAGACAGTTTGTGTACTGGGCTAGGCCCATTGTATCCAGCCCATCAGGGCTCTATATATGTACCCCTAAACTCTATTAATGAAACCCTAATTAGCCTCTAATTTGGTGTCAGAGCCTCTTCCTCCCTCCCTCCCTCCCAATGAGTCGACCACCGCCGCCGCCCCGGGCGGACGGCGCGCCCCTGCCGCCGCCCTGCTCCCAGCCGCCGCCGCCGGCTCCCTTCCCCTCCTCCTCCTCCTCTCCTCTGCGGATGGCGCCGCCGCCGCCGGCTCCCGTGTCGCCGCCGACCGCCGTCCCTCCTCCCCTCATCCGCGGCCTCGAGCCCCTCCGCGCCGCCGCCGCCACCACTGGCTTGGCCGCGCCCGCCGCCGCCGTGGCTGCGCCGGCCGCCGCCGCCGTGACTGCGCCGGCCGCCGCCGTCCTGGCCGCGCCGGCCGCCGCCGTGGGCGCGCCCGCTGCCGCCGTGGCCGCCCCCGCCGCTGCTGCAGTGGCCGCCGCCGCCGGTGGTGCCGGCACCCGATCTGCACCCGGGGCTGCCGCCACCGCCTCCTACGGCCCGTCGCCCACTGGTGCTGCGACCTGGCCCGGCACGCTGCCGCCTTGGGTTGCTCCTCCACACCCTCGGGCCCCACTACCGGTCCATGCCGGCGTCGTCCCTTCGCCGCCGCCGTGGTGGTCCCCTCCCGCCGTCGGTGCACCACCACCGCCACCCGGGACTGTCCCGCACGACGGCTCCGCGTCGTCGTCCGCTCTCCTCGCCGATCCTGCTACCTTAGCAGATCCTCGCGGGTTGTCTGCCCAGCCTTCTGCGACTCCCTCTGGTGTCGCTGCTGCCTTGGCGGCCTCGCGTGAGCGTGAGCGGACTCTTGCTCTTGCCCTGGAGCAGGAGCGAGCGTCCATGGCGGCCCTCACTCACCAGCTCGAGGAGGAGACACACCCGCAGTGGTTCCTCTCTCGTGAGACCTCCCCCGGTGATGGAGCGGCGCACAGCACCTACGATGCGACCCTGGTTGCCGGCCTCCACGCCCAGGCTTCCGGCGTCTCGAACATCTGGACGCTAGTCCCGGTTGTTCTCGGCTCCGACTCCACCACCTACGCCCGCTGGCGTAACCTGCTTCTCCTCACGTTGAGGCGCTTCCGTCTTGACGACCACGTCATCCGGGATGACTCCCCGTTGGACGACAATTGGCTTGGCATGGACAGCCTGGTCCTTGCCTGGATTCTCGGCTCTCTCTCTGATGAGCTGGAGGACTTGGTGAGTCGACGCAGTGGTGGCACGGCGCGTCAGGCCTGGCTCGTCATCGAGCAGCACTTCTAGGGGAACCGTGCGACCCGAGCTCTTCACATCCGGGCACGGTTCGCTACTACCGTTCAGGGGGACCTCTCGGTCTCTTCCTACTGTCGCCAGATGAAGGGCGTGTCCGATGCCCTTCATGACCTCGGTGACCCTGTCCCGGAGACTTCGCTCGTTCTTCAGGTCCTGCAGGGCCTGAATGAGCGCTACTCCCACCTGCGGACGGTGATCCTCCGTGAGCAGCCTCTACCGACCTTTGATAGGGTTTGGTCTGACCTTGAGCTCGAGGAGATCACTTCCGCAGGCACTGGCGCCTCCTCGCCTGCCACAACCTTCTATGGCTCTGGGCAGCACTCCCGTCCTGCCTCCGGAGGACCACCCTCGCGCCCACCTACCACTCCAGGGGCTCCTGCCAACCCCGGGGGTGGTAATCGTCGCCGTGGTGGTCGTCGGCGCGGGGGTCGTGACAGCTCTACTGGTGGCGGAGCTGCCTCTACGCCGCGTGGTGGCTCTGCTCCGGGTGCTACGGGTTCGGGTGCTCTGCCATCCTGGCCCACACCCTATAACCCGTGGACTGGCCAGATTGCCATGTGGCCTGGACCGTCTCCGGGTCTTCCTCCACCACGCTTGGCGCGCCCTCAGGCTGCTTACGTGACCACTCCCGCGTACGGCGGTCCTGCCTACTCGACCAGTGGACCGTGGCCTGCGCCCACTGGCGGGTCGGGCTACCCTATGGCCGGACCCTCCGGTCACTGGGGCCTGAGTTCTGAGTTCTCGGCGCCCCACTCCACTCCTGACGGGTGGGACCGTCAGTCACTGGCCTCCTCCTTCAGCACGATGGCCCTTACTCCGCCAGGTGCTGACTGGGTCGCCGACTCCGGAGCCTCGTACCACACCACCCCCGACGCTGGTATGCTCTCTTCTTCCCACCCTTCCCGCCCTTTCCATCCTTCATCTATCGTTGTTGGGAATGGGTCTGTTCTTCCAGTCACCTCAGTAGGTGACTTGGGCTCGTCGGGTTCTTTCCAGCTTCGTGATGTTCTTGTTGCTCCTGACATCATTCACAATCTTCTTTCTGTTCGTCGCTTTACCACTGACAACCATGTTTCTATTGAGTTTGATCCTTTTGGTTTATCTGTGAAGGATCTTACTACCCGGCGTCTTCTTCACCGCTGTGAGAGTTCGGGGCCCCTGTACACGTTTCGTCTTCCCGCTTCCGCTTCGACTTCACCTTTTGCCCTGGCTACGACAGCTTCTTCCACGACTTGGCACCGCCGGCTTGGCCATCCTAGTGCTGATGTCATGTCTAAGTTGTCCAGTAGCTCAGTGATTTTGTACTAGGGGTACTCATGAGTCTTTGTGTCATGGTTGTCAGGTTGGTCGCCATGTTCAGCTTCCGTTTCCGCACTCTGTTACTCATGTTGAGCGGATTTTTGATTTGATACACTGTGATCTTTGGACTTCCCCTGTCATCAGTGTTTCTGGATATAAGTATTACTTGGTGATACTTGATGATTTTTCGCACTACTCGTGGACTTTTCCCTTGCGTCAGAAGTCCGACACGTTCACCACTCTCTCTCACTTCTTTGCTTGGGTGTCCACCCAGTTCGGCCTCATTATTCGAGCCATCCAGTGCGATAACGGACGCGAGTTTGACAACTCCGCGTTTCGTGACTTTCTTCTCTCTCGCGGTGTTCAGTTGCGCATGTCCTGCCCGTACACTTCTCCTCAGAATGGCAAGGCTGAACGCATGATTCGTACCACTAATGATGTTATGCGTTCCCTGATGTTTCAGGCCTCCATTCCTGCTCGGTACTGGGCTGAGGCACTCCACACCGCTACTCTCCTCATTAATCGCCTCCCTACGAAGGCGATTAGTGCCCCCACCCCTCACTTCGCCCTTTTCGGCACCACCCCCCTCTATGACCACCTTCGAGTGTTCGGGTGCACTTGCTACCCTAACCTTTCCGCCACCACACCCCATAAGCTTGCGCCCCGTTCCACCCGGTGTGTCTTCCTTGGATACTCCCCTGATCATAAGGGGTATCGGTGCCTTGACCTTGCTACCCGTCGTGTCTTGATCTCTCGTCACGTTGTTTTCGACGAGTCATCCTTCCCCTTCTCCGCTTCGTCCTCCGACTCTGTTGTTGAGTTGGATTCCCTGTTTCCCACTTACCTTGAGGTCGCGCCCATCCAGCGACCTTGTGTTTTACCCCCTGCAGGTCACCCACGCGCCCAGGAGCGCGCGGCTCCGGTGCCCGCTGTGCCACGCGCGGCCCCGACATCCCTGACGCCGCCTGCCGCGCCACGCGCGGCCCCGACGTCCCCGACGCCGCCTCCCGCGCCACGCGCGGCCCCGGCGTCCCCGACGCCGCCTCCCGCGCCACGTGCGGCCCCGGCGTCCCCGACGCCGTCTACCGCGCCACGTGTGGCCCCGGCGTCCCCGACGTCGTCTACCGCGCCACGCGCGGCCCCGGCGTCCCCGACGTCGCCTCCCGTGCCACGCGCGGCCCCGGCGTCCCCGGCGTCGCGTCCCGCGCCACGCGCGGCCCCGGCGTCCCCGACGTCGCCTCCCGCGCCACGCGCGGCCCCGACGTCCCCGGCGTCCCCGACGTCGCCTCCCGCGCCACGCGCGGCTCCGGCGTCCCCGACGTCGCCCCCCCGCGCCACGCGCGGCCCCGGCGTTGCGTTACGCCGACCCTGCCCTTGTCTATCAGCGACGAGTGCGGGTTGGCGTACCGGCCCCCTCCCACCCGGAGCCTCCGGTGTACCACCCCCCACTGCTCCACCGAGACCCTAGTCACGTCCACCCGATGGTGACTCGTCGGGCGGCTGGGGTCCTCCGACCGGTGGAGCGGTTCTCCGGGGTGGTCCTCTCTTCGCCGACCTCCTCACCGCCTGCCTCTTCGGCCGTTTCACTCATCCCCTCTTCTGTCCGTAGTGCCCTCGCCGATCCTCACTGGCGTCGGGCTATGGAAGAAGAGTATGCGGCCCTACTTGCCAACCAGACCTGGGACTTGGTTCCTTGTCCTGGTCGTGGCAATGTTGTCACGGGAAAGTGGGTGTTCACGCATAAGCGGCGGGCGGATGGGTCCCTCGAGCGGTATAAGGCTCGGTGGGTTCTTCGCGGCTTCACTCAGCGGCCTGGCGTCGACTACGACGAGACTTTCAGTCCCGTGGTGAAGCCGGCGACGGTTCGGACCGTCCTGTCGCTGGCTCTCTCGCGTTCTTGGCCTGTCCACCAGTTGGACGTCAAGAACGCCTTTCTCCACGGCACGCTGACGGAGACGGTGTACTGCTGTCAGCCGACAGGGTTCGTTGATTCAGCTCGCCCAGACATAGTCTGCCGGCTGAACAAGTCCCTGTACGGTCTCAAGCAGGCGCCCCGAGCTTGGTACAGCCGGTTCGCCTCCTTCCTGGCCTCGCTTGGCTTCGCCGAGGCCAAGGCGGACACATCGCTCTTCGTCTACAGCCGTGAGGGGGACACAGTGTACCTTCTTCTCTACGTCGATGACATCGTCCTCACAGCGTCCAGTCCGGTCCTCCTTCAGCGCACGATCTCCGCCTTGCAGCGGGAGTTCGCGATGAAGGACCTGGGCCGACTCCACCACTTCCTGGGCGTGACGGTGGAGCACAGACCGGGTAGCTTGTTCCTCCACCAGAGATAGTACTGCTTGGACGTCCTCCAGCGAGCGGGCATGGTTGATTGCAAGCCGTGCTCCACCCCGGTGGATACCCAGGCGAAGGTCTCCTCCGCTGACGGTGCCCCTGTCGCTGACCCTACAGTGTACAGGAGTCTTGCAGGTGCTCTCCAGTACCTCACCTTCACCAGGCCGGACATCTCCTACGCCGTCCAGCAGGTGTGCCTTCACATGCATGATCCGAGGGAGCCGCATCTCACTGCGGTGAAGCGGATCCTTCGGTACCTGCGCGGCACCCTCGACTACGGCCTTCTCCTTCGGGGTGACTCAGCCTCCGAGCTGGTTGTCTACACCGACGCCGACTGGGCAGGGTGCCCAGACACCCGTCGGTCTACCTCTGGCTACGCCGTCTTCCTAGGCGGCAACCTCGTCTCCTGGTCCTCGAAGCGGCAACCTGTGGTGTCCCGCTCGAGTGCCGAGGCGGAGTACCGCGCCGTGGCAAACGGGGTGGCCGAGACCTCCTGGCTTCAGCAGCTCCTTCAGGAGCTCCACTCTCCAGTCACTCGGAGCGCACTGGTGTACTGCGACAACGTCAGCGCCGTCTACCTCTCCACCAACCCCATCCAGCATCAGCGCACGAAGCATGTGGAGATCGATCTCCATTTTGTTCGTGAGCGGGTTGCTCGTGGTGAGGTTCGGGTCCTCCACGTCCCGACGACGTCGCAGTTCGCCGACATCTTCACGAAGGACCTCCCTTCGTCGGTATTCTCCGAGTTTAGGTCCAGTCTCAACATCTGTCGTGGCTAGATGTTGGGACTGCGGGGGGGTGTTAGACAGTTTGTGTACTGGGCTAGGCCCATTGTATCCAGCCCATCAGGGCTCTATATATGTACCCCTAAACTCTATTAATGAAACCCTAATTAGCCTCTAATTTCAACACATCGAGCCTAGTTCATGAAAAAACTACACTAGAGTACACGATCATGTGTGGATGACTGAAGCGACATATTCAGAAAGTAAACAAGGTTGTCCATGAGCTTTTGATGGGATGCTACAGCAGTAACAATGATTCTAGTACATAGGTTTTAAACATGTTGTCGACCTGCAGGAAGGAAAAGATCCAGACATGATTGCTATAACTAGTAAGGGAGCAGAGTAAATTCTTGTAATTAGTGTGTTTGTGAGCATATACCCCATCCATCCTCGTCTGATACTAAAATTCTTGCAACGAGTTGATGCCTGTCGATTAATTATATACCCAGTGAAGATTCTTTCCTCGAGAATCTCATGAACCAATACCAAGAAAGAATCATTCTTCTAACTCATAATTCTAAGGATCATACAATCAAATGGAGGGTAAATACCACTTAGTAAAAGCATGAAATGGTAAGAAAAAAAAGGAGAAAACAAGGTCTTGATAAAATGTACCTCCTGCATGACCCATGCGACGGCCTGGAGGTGCAGTAAGTCCAGCAATGAATGCGACAACAGGCTTTTGTGTTTTGCTCTCCTATGTATTTTGCATAAGAAATGAATAATTTTGTTAAGCAATAATCAAAAGAAAAGTTCCAGCAGCCATGCCACTAGGCATGCAATCCTATAAAAATAGAACATGCTTAGCATTCCAACAGTGATAAGACCATGCCAGAGCCAAAACGCATATTGCAGAGAAGCTTATTTGGGGACTGCATCTAGCTTAAGGCCCAGGGTTGCTGGGACAGATATCATGAAGTTGGGATTCTTGTACAAGCACAAACCCACTACCCATTCAGATGCTGAGTCAAGGGTAGCGTTGGGGCAGATATCATGAAGTTGGTGTTAGTTTGCAAGTGTCTAAAAGCGACATTCAATGCCTAAAGCTGTATTAAATACGCTAGATCATCACTCATGGGCATGATCTAATAGCTCAGAAAAATGTCGTGCAAGACACTTTTTAGGAGGTAACAATTCAGAAACATTGCCCACGAGCACTTTCCATTAGTAAGGAAAAAAGAGATAAGCACATGATTAGGTAACTCTGGATCTTACTAAAGAAAATAGCACAAATTTAATCTTCTAGAAGATACATGATCAAATACAAAATCTTCTGGCAGTAAGCAATTGAAAAATGTAACAGCTTTTCAATTGCAGCCATACTTTAACTGCAGTAAGGAGCCTAAAAAAGGCGTGGACCTTAATACATACTCCTTCATTTCAAAATTGCTGTCGTTAGGGCAATAATTTTAGTTCAATTTTGAACTAGATTTCTTCTCCTAATGATATCAATTTAAGAACCGAGGGGGTAGGTAATAAATAGGTATGTCATAATTTTTGAGTGACTTAACGGGTTCAAGAGGCAGCAGATGTCATGACATGTGAAATGCAGAAGTATTACATCTGAAATAGGAAAATGCTATCCAAAGTTCCAAACTAGTGCCAATCCTAACAAACTCTTATACCTGGATAAAGGCTGCCGCATCCTCCTCAGCAGTACCTCCAATTTCTCCAATGAGAACAATACCTAAATGGAACATAATTATTATCATTAAGAATAATACATAGCAAACCTAGTATACCTAACGACAAAATAAGAAATTTGGACATCTGACAATTAAGCAGAAGAAAGAAATGCATTTGCATAAAAGACGCAGAGCCTCCATGCAAAGTGTACCTTCTGTCTGAGGATCATTGACAAATTTTTCAAGACAATCGACAAAATTGGTCCCATTAAAAGGGTCACCACCAATGCCTACACAAGTTGACTGTCCCAAGCCGACAGCTGTTGTTTGAAACACCTGTCCATGGAATCAAAATGCAATTTAATCACTAGTCAAACATATTCCCTGATTTCCTAGTGTCCAAATTGTAAATCAGTAACAGACATACAGCTTCATATGTCAAGGTACCAGACCGAGATACTATTCCAACACGCCCTGGCTTATGGATGTACCCAGGCATGATGCCAATTTTACATTCACCAGGCTTAATGATGCCAGGGCAATTTGGCCCAATCAACCTAGTTTTTGATTGCCTGTTTAGAGCAGCCTTGACTTTCACCTGAAATTCGCAGGGAAACATTATGACGATTACCACATTGAGCTAGGAACAATATGCAGAGAAAATATATCAAGCGAACTGCTCGATGGACCATGTTTGTAAAGTCAATCCATATCATTTAGGTATCCTATTTATTATCATCCCAAACTGTAAGAGACAACTTAAACCTTCTACTGTTCATATGAACATATTAACTAAGTAATAGACGTCAACTAAATAAGAAGAATATATTTTATGACTACTTCAGAATGTTTTTACCTAAAGCTTGTAACTTTGATGCAGTCGTATACATCCATTCATGAAGTAAAGAAGATATGGCACTGAGAAAATTTAATGCTCAGGTAAGAAAACAAGTTATTATAATACCCATGCATAAATTTACCATGTCATGCTGTGGGATTCCTTCCGTAATGCAGACAACAAGGTCGAGCTCAGCCTCCATTGCCTCCATGATTGCAGCAGCAGCAAACGGCGGTGGAACATATATAACAGATGCATTTGCTTTTGTTTCAGCCTTAGCTTCTGCTACAGAGTTAAACACCGGGAGGCCCAAATGTTCGGTTCCACCTTTCTTAGGAGTCACTCCACCCACCTGTTAGAAGGAAGTGAACTCTATTAAGTGAACTGCAATCAAATAAACAGAACAGAAACAAATCAGCCACATGGTTATATTAGAGGTCAAAACTACAATGTACTGTACTGGAGCTTTGTTGAAACAGACTAATTCATTATCTTTAAGCAGTTTGTGTGGGAAGGGACATCATATGGGGGTTTGCGACTGTGGTTGCGGGTGTGTGTCTGTGTGTGTGTGCGTGCGCATTGAGATGGGGAGATCAAAGCTAGCCTGATTACATTTAATATACTCTCTGCCACAGTGGAAGATACATAGATAATGACAGGCATCACTAGCGCAACATATCACACAATGACAGAGTTAAAACGTGACAGTTCCTTTAGCCATTGCAACTCAAATTTCAGTCCTTATACCACATAAGAGTAAGGAATTATCACATTTTCACTCAACACATCGAGCTAGACGTATGCCACAAGCACCGTTCGTCTCTTCCGTTGTGAATCGAAATGTAACACATCGCCGAGCTGGAAACGAAACCCTAACACCCGAGAAAAAAAAGGAGATCGGATTTCGCACACCCACAATATCGCACAGCACGTGACGGGACGAGATGGCCGGATCAAGGAGGCGCCAGAGAGAGATCGAGGCGGGGGACGTACCATGTTGGTTCCGTACTCGATGGCCTGCTCGGTGTGGAAGGTGCCGTTCTTCCCGGTGATGCCCTGGCAGATAACGCGGGTGCTCTTGTCGACGAATACCGCCGGTGACGGCGCGGCAGCCGCGGCGAAGCCCCGCGCGTGGAGGAGGCGGGATGCGGCCGATCCCAGCAGGTGCGACGCGCGGCGGGTAGCGGCCATGGCGCGGTGCTGGAGGCGGCGGCGGCGCTTTCTTCCTCCTTCCCGACTCGATTCGATGTGTTTCAGGTTGTAGGATGGCTTCCACTTCCCTTCCTCTTCGGTCTATTGGATCCATTCTTGCAGGGGAAGTTGGGTCGGTCAAACTTTGCACTAGGCCCCTTAGTGTTTGGTTATTCCAAAAACTGTGGCGGGTTTGACCCCGACACAAGCAGAGATTTCTGCATGAGCAGTTTCCATTGCCCCTAAATTGCGTTTTGGTTAACTTCTTGCGAGTGCTAGCACTATATTAATTTTTTGTTATACTTTTTAATCCGTTACTAAAATTAGAAGAAAAATCACTCTTTACATTCATATGTTTGCACCGGGTTCACTTTCATGGTTTTCTATTATAGTTTCACGAGTAGCATCTAGTCATTTTGTCTCATTTTATCGTTACTTAATCAGTCACTAAAAATTTGACATGTATTATTTCTTTTTTTAACTAAAATATGAAAAAAATGGTGTCGAAGGGTCAATGCGACACTTCCTCCGGATCTGTTAAGGAGCAGCCCGCAGAGGTTCTTGTTTGGCGGGGCTTAGACCTCAAACTAGTGTTCTAGCGGAAGAGTATGAGACAGTTGTTTTTACGTGGTTCGAGCCGCAAGGAGTGTAACACCCTACTCCACGGTGGATTGTATTGCTTGGTGAGTGTGTATGTGTATGTGTGTGTATCGAGGATTCTGAGTCTGGTTCTTGTATCAATGGCGGTTCAGGCCTTTTATAGTCAAGGTTGAACGCCTTACAAGTGGGGTCCCGGGGCCTGACAGGTGGCCCCGGGGCGATCTTATCCTAAAAGATCTAAGCCTTCTTCTGCAAGCTTGCTCTAACCGCGGATTTGAGGACTCGTCGTCTTGCCACCCGGGTCGTCAGTAGCCCACGCGTCGTTGCTAATATTGACAGGGAATGTCCCATCCAACTGTCTGTGGCGCCGTAAGATACCCACTTGACGGAGCTAGATAGGCCTGCGGCGCCTTCACTGTGATGCGATTAGTCGCAGCGGTACCTGACATTAGGCGTGCGCTACACCATGCGTCTGGTAAAGTCGCGCATCTTCAAAGCTTGATGGAGACAAGGTGCACCGCCCTCTTAACTCTCCTACTATCTGCTCAGGGCAAGTGGACTGACCATGCGGCCATGGTGGAGGTCGCGCCCGTCTTGTGGGCCACGTGACAGCTTGGGAGCTCACCTTCGTGGGGGAGGCTAGATCTCGACTTTGTGGGCCACATGGCAGCTTGAGAGCTCCCTTCGTGGGAGAGGCCAGGTCTCAACTTTATGGGTCACGTGACAGCTTGGGAGCTCACCCCGGCGAAGGAGGTCGCGTCCCGTCCTGCTGGACACGTGGTCGCTTGGGAGCTTGTTGTCAAGGTGGAGCTGAGCTCTCCCCTTTTCGATGTCTCGTGGGCACCCCGGTCTTCCCATATGAGGCTGACGGGTCTAGGTTTCTTTGAACACGTGGTGCCCTTGGACTCTGCTCCTGTTGGGAGGTGAGGCACATTGGCGGCTCTAGCTTGTGCACGAGGGTACCAGGTCTGTTGGGTACCGACAGTGGCCCCTGGGTCCACCTTGGGGTGAGGCGACGAGCCCGAGGGTGGGGCCTTATGCTGTTTTCCCGAGCGGTCGTTTAATTTTGTCTTGATCAGTCGAAGCGGTGTGCTCTTCTGCTACTTCGATCATGCGTCCCTCTCTGGTTGAGGGGTCATGGCGACAGGATCTTTGCTCGCTGCGACGTTATCATGATGGTCCTCAAGGTGCCTACTGCACTTCTGCTGCTTTCACTTCCGTCTTTATGGGAATCGTCGGGTTGCCTTCTCTGGCGGGGAACTGCTCGGGCTGGCTTTTCTGACGGGGGACCTAGGCTCGCTCGTCATGGACGTCGTGTTACGAGCCGTTGATTTGGAGCCTGCTATAATTTGCACGGTGCACCCAAACGCCACTAGGGTGTCTTTAAAAAGGTACCTTTGTGGGCAATGGAATTTTCTTTCTTCCGCACGTCCCAAGCATTTGAACCTCCGACTCCCTCCTTGTGTGTCTACCCATTCTTGAGGTTCTCAAACCCCTGCTCCAATAGACTCAGCTCTGCCTCCTTCTCGGATGGAGGATGTCTCACCCGTGAGCCATCTTTTTAGCTTGGAGGACAAAGAACAACGGGATATGATCCGTCCCGGTTCCTTGCCACTGGAGTTGGAGGAGAAGGAGATCGTCTTCTTCCAGGCGTACACATACTCCGGGTTCGTCCCTCCTATTTCCTCCTTCCTGGTGACACTCCTGGATGTCCTTGGGCTCCAGCTCCATCATCTCTCGCTGAACTCTCTTGTGGTGGCGGTGGTGTTCTCGCATTTCTGCAAGATGTTCGTCGGGGTGTGCCCATGCGTGCTGGTGTTCCGGCAGTTCTTCGTGGTGAGGTGGACCGGGAAGAAGAGCAAAGCCAACTTCCTCGGCGGCTTCTGCTTCTAGCATCGGGCCAACAACCCCTTTAAGTACGTTACTGCGCTCTCTCTGACGAAGTGGCCCGGCTGGAGGAGCGACTGGGTGGTCGTACATGCCGATGCCCACGATCGCATGGTCTTGCCCATCGAGTGGCCGGCGATTAGGAAGACGGCCTGGGAGGAACGCCCGGAGCTTGAGGCGGCGTACAAGCCGATGATGGAGAGGATTCGATTCCTGGCAGACCACGGCCTGTCGGAGTTGTCGGTGATGGCCGACTTCGTTCGCCACCGTCTGGCCCCTCTCCAGCACCGTTGCTGCCCAGCATGGTTCTACTTCGGGCTCCAAGATGGTACCAGGTTGCTGAGGGGTCGCGACACGGAGACGACCCCGCAGAAGGTGTTCGAAGCAATGTCCAAGGTGTGCGACAACCTGCTGTCGGGCGACGTCTTCAACCTGTCACAGGCTTGCCCAATGCTTTGCACGGATCGATACCTTTGGACGAAGGTTCTGAAGGAGATGCCCAACTTGGCACGATTGGTCTTGCGCCTCGACAGGTTGGCGATGAGAGCCGAGGCGTGGCCATCGTCGACTCTTCGGAGGAGTCTGCACCTTCTTCAGGCTCCGAAGCCTTCGGGGCGGAGGAGGCGCCCACTGCTGGGAGGAAAGGCAAGGCGCTGGTCCCCAACGTAGGTAAGGGGAAGGCACCGGTCACTGACGTAGGCAAAGGGAAGGCCCTGATGGTCGAGATCGTGAAGGAGAAATGCCCTCAATCATCACCAAGGGCGCCACCACAGGTGTCCTTTGCTCCAAGTCAGCATCCACCGGCGCACCCCTCTCCAGTACCTGGCGTCGGCAAGCGGCGACTCCACCGCCATCGGCGGTTAGTATGTCATCCAACATCCCCGTTGCCTGCGCGGTCCAGGGAGCCATAGGGGACTCCAGCAGCATCACACCTACGGAGCCTCAGGCAAAGAGGCCTCAGGTCGACATCGTCGGCAGCTCGGGAGGTGAATCTGCAGGGGTTGGTGGAAGCACACCGGCGCAGTACGGCGGCACTGCTGGTGGTTTTGGCGGAGACCCTGCCGGGATGGCATCACCTGTTACGCCATCGCCAGGGCCCGCAGCTTCAGGGTCGCTGAAAGTGGAGGCTCGTTGGAGCTTCCGGGGACGTCCGTAAGGCATTCTTGCCAACGCTTGCTCTACTGTCTTGCCTGCCTATGTTGATTGGTCAGGGCTTGATCTTGATTTGCAGGGTTACGTCAGCTGTTGTGAGGCCTCTACCGCCGGGGGTAGTGCCCGGAAGTGCTTTGAAGGCGGTCGAGGATGCTACGGTTGTGCTGGCGGGGCAGCTTGCCAAGCTTGTTCAGGGGAGTGCTGCTCCAGTGACTGTGTCTAGCGTGGGTAGTGAAGCACCTCCGGCTGTCACGCCAGAGGCCCCTCCGGCTGTTGTGGCAGAGGCCATGTCGGAGCCGACTCCGGGGGCTGAGGGTCTCACCTCCATGGCCGCTGATTCAGTGGGCGGCTCTTTGAGCGGTGGTGGCCCTGCTGTCTTAGGTGGCACCGCAACTCCTGCTAAGACTTCGGGGGCAAGATCTCCAGTGCTGGTGGCCTCGCCTTCACCGCTTAGGGAGGGAGGGGTCCCCGAGATGATCACTGGACGACCTTCCCTGACTTCAGTGCAGTCGGAGCGGCTTTCCGACATCATGGACTTGACGCAATCCAACATCCTTCACGTGCAATCCAACCTCCACCGGTCGCAAGAGGCTCTTGCTGCGGAGTGGGAGAAGTTGCGTGCCGAGGGCGAGCGCCTCCGAGGCTGGCAGGGTCTCCTGAGCTCCACGATCGCCGAGGCGAAGGTGAAGTACCAGAGGAGAGCAAGGAACTGGAGGTGAGGCACCGCTTAGTGAGGGCCTCAGACGCCTTGACCCAGAAGATTGTGTGAAAGCATCTAGGCCCCATGAGGTATGGTTTTGGTGATTAATGACAACCGTTGGATATTACTAATGAGTTTGTGGATGCAAGGTCTCTCATATCACTCATCACACTTAACTAACTCTATATGTATATCATCTACTGCTCATTGGTTACAATTGGAGACCCCTCAACAAATTATTTTACGAGGTCAATCAACTTTTGTGAAGACTAAAAGAAAAAGCACATATGTCAAAATTATTCCATCAAAATTGACAGCACTCAAGACTTGGTCATCATCAGAATAACATTTCAAACCAATGTCTAAGAGGTCACTCGAACAAATTCCAAAAGAATCACTTAGAACAACTCGAAGCAGACAAAATCAACTCACCGGATCAACCGATGTATCCAGAAAACAAAACATGGGTCGAGTTGGCTCTGAATAGAGGAAGACCTCAGACTCAAGTATATACCGGATCATCCGATGATGAAGCAAGTGTTACATCAGTCTATCATTCCAGTAAGCAATTTCCCTGGACCAAGTGTAACACCAGACCATCTGATGTACAATTACAACATATCGGTCAATCACTCCAGTAAGCATTACTTCTCGACCATTCTGGATCAAGTGTCACCGGATCATCCGATGATGAGGCAAGTGTTACATCAGCCGATCAACGGTCATATCTGACACAGTGACATCAGCTAATTTGTATTCGACCGATGACAACTGAAGGGAGCAAATCGTATCATCCGATGTTTGCAGAACAGTGATGTCAGCCTACTTTTCCAACGGCTATTTCGTGGAAGCTGGCTATTTATACCCCTTAAACCAGTCATTTTGATAAGTCTTGATACCCAGAGCTACTCTACACATTACCAAGCATTCAAGACATTGATCTACCACTTCCACATTATTTACACCACTTGTACACCAAGAGATAGGCTAGAACTTGCTAGAGATGTTGCTTGTGTGCTTCCATTCTTGGTGATTGGAGTCTCTAGTCTAGTGAGAGCTGTAAGGGAGTGTCTCTTGGTGACTCCATTCACCGTGTAACAGTCGGTGGTTGGAGAGAGCCTTCCGGAGCTTGCCAAGTCGGTTGTGGAAGCCCGGAGGATCAAACTTGTACAAGGCTTGAGCTCCACCTTGCCGGGGTTGGCGAACGGAGGCTTTTAGTGAAGATCCCTGGTCTCGGTGACTTGGGAGTGGCTATACCCTTTGGTGGGTGCCACAACGTGGATGTAGGAAGGTCTTGACGATCTTGCCGAACCACGGGATAAATCTTCGTGTCTCCTCGGGAGTTTGCACCCTCTTTCTTTCCCGTTACATTTATGCATTTCATATACCACAAAATTACTATTCACTTGAATGCATAGGTTGTTTGCATAGGGAATTGGGCGTTTAGTAGTTAAGTTTTTATTGCTTTAATTTTTGAAAAGAAGCCCAATTCACCCCCCTCTTGGGCATTCGATCCTTACAATTGGTATCAGAGCAAGGTTGCTCATTGGATCATTCTAGCTTCACCGCTAGAGAGCTAAAATGGCCAATATTGGGGGTTCAGCTCCCATCTTCGAGGGCAAGAACTTTGCCTATTAGAAAGCATGCATGCGTGCTTATCTAGAGGCTATTGCTCCCGAGGTATGGGAAGCGACCCATGCGGGGTTTGGTGAGCATAACTATATTGGTGATCAAGTCAAGTGGGATGCAAAGGCTAGAAATGCTATTTATGAATGCATTAGTCAAGATGTGTTTGCTAGGATTGCTAGAAAAGAAAAAGCTTGTGAAATTTGGGCTTGCTTGATTGAAATTCATGAGGGTTCTTCTCGTGTCAAAGAACTAAAGTATCATATGCTTAAGGCCAAATATGATGAGTTCAAAATGCTACCTCATGAAAATGTCAATGAAATGTTTTCTCGCTTGAATGTGCTTATTGAGGAAATTAATGCTCTTGATATTGCTTCTCTTGGCAAGGGACTCATCAACCGCAAGATTCTTATGCTCCTTCCTAAGACAAAGTACAACATCATCAACTCCATGCTTCAAAAGGAATCTCTTGATCACATTGAAGTTTCGGAACTTATTGGAGAGATTCACGCTCATGAGATGAGTGTACTTGGGATGATGGAGGAATCATCTTCAAAGACAATTGCTCTAAAGGCTTCCACCAAGAAAACAAATCTCAAGAAAAAGAAAGTGTTGAAGCCTAGCTCAAGTGAAGAAGAGCAAGCATCAAGTGAAGATGACGATGATGAGCTTGCATTGATGATGAGAAAATTCTCTCGCTTAAACTCCAAGATTGCCAAGAAGGGATACACCTTTAATCCCAAAAAGAAAGCATTTCTACCAAGGAGAGATGACAACAAGACTTGCTATAATTGTGGTTATCAAGGCCACATCTCCTATGATTGTCCAAAATTGGACAAAAGAAGAGAGAACCACAAGGGCAAGCATCGCAAGCTTGAGGATAGTGAGGATGATGAAGAGGACAAGCCCAAACCAAGATTCTTTGGGAAGAAGAAGCATGACAAAAGCAAAAAGGCAAAACTCTTCCCAAAGAAGAGAAAAGGTCCACAAAAGGTGTTCATGTGTGAGGCAAATGAATGGATCACTGACAAAGAATCTAGTGACGAAGAGAGTGAAGTTGAAGAAGAGAGTTTGGTCGGCCTTACCATTGCCAACAATAATGATTCATCTCTTTGTCCACCTCCCATGTGCCTCATAGCAAAAGGTAACACCAAGGTATGTGATGACTCTAGCGATGATGAGCTTTCCCCCGATGACCTAGCTTCATTGATAAATGAATACCACACTATCATTAAAAGGGAAAAGAGTAAGGTCAAGGCTCTTGAAGTAGCTCGTGCTAAGCTCGAGAGTGCTAACCTCGATTTGCTTGACAAGTATGAAAGAATACTTAAGGAGCATGACATGCTCAAATCTCATGTCAAGAAAGTTGAGGAGGATAAGGCTCAAATCAAGCTAGATCATCATGAGCTTGACGTAGCACACCAAGCACTCTTGGGAAAGCACAATGAGTTAATCCAAGAGCATCAAGTACTTAACCTTGCTTATGAAGTTCTTGATCGAGAATTGAAAACTATAAAGTAAGAAACCCTTAATGATAAGGTATCTATTATTTATCAAGCCACTAATGTCTTGCATAAGTATTTGCCTTTGAAAGAGAATGCTAGGGAGAAGGATTTTTTAAATGAAATTGAAAGTCTCCGCACTAGTGTGGCAAGACTATCTAAGGGAGAAGTCAAGCACAAATAAATCCTCTTCCAACAAGCAAGGGCCTTCAACAAGAGAGGACTTGGATCCTTCTTGGTGCCTAACAAGGGAAAGGTGCCCTCACTGGAGCTTAAAACGAGCTTCATCAAGGAAGTTGGTTCTTATTGCCAACATTGTGAGGTCACCGGTCACCATACAAGGGAGTGTCCTCTTCCTAACCGGCCTTCTCCAAAATTGCCTACTAACTACAAGTCTACCTTTAATGATCACTATTATCTCTTGAGTAAAGTAGATGGCAAGGTGAAGGCAAGGTTCACTGGCAAAGACATGAAGGGCATGAAGGGGAAGCACCCCAAGCAACTTTGTGTCCCAAAAACACTTGTATCACACATACAAGGACCTAAGTTGGCTTGGGTGCCTAAAATAAAAAATTGAATTCATGTGTGTAGGTGAACTAGCTACAAAGCCGGAGGAAAGCATTGGGTACTCGATAGCGGGTGCACTCAACACATGACCGGCAACGATGGCATGTTCACTTCCATAGAGAACCCCAGCAATCATGAACAAGTCACCTTTGGTGATAACTCAAAGGGGAAGGTAATTGGGTTGGGTAAGATTGCAATTTCAAATGATTTATTGTATTGTATGTTAAGTCACTTAGTTTCAATTTGCTTTCTATTGCACAATTATGTGATCTTGGACTAACGTGCACCTTTAGCAAGAATGATGTTGTTGTGACTAGTGAGACAAGCAAAGAACTAATCTTCAAAGAGTTTCAACATGGACATCTCTACTTAGTAGACTTCTCCGACAAGGATGCTAGCTTAACCAATTGTCTTTTCACCAAGACGAGTTTGGGTTGGCTATGGCATCGACGCATAGCTCACATTGGAATGAGCAAGCTCAACAAGTCATTCAAGCTCGGGATGGTGACCGACGTGAAGGATGTCACCACTGCTTGCTCTAGGCGCACCGGTTCACTCTCCCCTGCCGGCTTCGACACTCTTCCAGCAGACTCCGGCTTCAGTTGTCAGTGCCCCGCTACCTGCAGTCCAGACTCAGCAGGCACCGACAGCAGCTCCCGCAGCACCGGTCCCCTCCACTCCAGCTTCAGCAGCAGCAGACAGCAGCTCTGACGACAGCACCCCCGACGACGACCAGTTCGTCATCGCCCTGAGCACTCAGGGTCCTTAGGCACTCAACTTCCCTTTTTGGTGTCTTGATGCCAAAGGGGGAGAAGAGTCAGGGGAAGGGATAGCATAGTCCTAGGGGGAGTCCTAGTTGTAGGGGGAGGAGTATATCTTTTTGGGAGTCTTTTGTAATTTGGGAGATTTGCTACTCTTTTGCTATTCTTGAGTATTCGTGTGTGCAACTTATTTCTCTTATGATTCTATTGATCATTTTTGAGCCTTCGAGTTATTGATCGCTTTTGAGCCTTTGAGTTTCGTGTGCTGGATCTTGTACTTATTGCATATCCTTTTGAGTATCGTATTCTTAAATTCATTATTGTTATGCTTTACTCGTTGTGCTGTCATCAATCACCAAAAAGGAGGAGATTGAAAGCATCTAGGCCCCCATGAGGTATGGTTTCGGTGATTAATGACAATCGTTGGATATTACTAATGAGTTTGTGGATGCAAGGTCTCTCATATCACTCATCACACTTAACGAACTCTATATGTATATCATCTACTGCTCATTGGTTACAATTGGAGACCTCTCAACAAATTATTTTACAAGGTCAATCAACTTTTGTGAAGACTAAAAGAAAAAGCACATATGTCAAAATTATTCCATCAAAATTGACAGCACTCAAGACTTAGTCATCATCAGAAGAATATTTCAAACCAATGTCTAAGAGGTCACTCAAACAAATTCCAAAAGAATCACTTAGAACAACTCGAAGCAGACAAAATCAACTCACCGGATCAATTGATGTATCCAGAAAACAAAACATCGGTCGAGTTGGCTCTGAACAGAAGAAGACCTTAGACTCAAGTATACACCGGATCATACAATGATGAAGCAAGTGTTACATCGGTCTATCATTCCAGTAAGCAATTTCCCTGGACCAAGAGTAACACCGGACCATCCGATGTACAATTACAACACATCGGTCAATCACTCCAGTAAGCATTACTTCTGGACCATTCTGGATCAAGTGTCACCGGATCATCCGATGATGAGGCAAGTGTTACATCGGTCGATCAACAGTCATATCTGACACAGTGACATCAGCTAATTTGTATTCGACCGATGACAACTGAAGGGAGCACATTGGATCATCCGATGTTTGCAGAACAGTGATGTCAGCCTACTTTTTCAACGGCTATTTCGTGGAAGCTGGCTATTTATACCCCTTCAACCAGTCATTTCGATAAGTCTTGATACCCAGAGCTACTCTACACATTACCAAGCATTCAAGACATTGAGCTACCACTTCCACATCATTTACACCACTTGTACACCAAGAGATAGGCTAGAACTTGCTAGAGATGTTGCTTGTGTGCTTCCATTCTTGGTGATTGGAGTCTCTAGTCTAGTGAGAGTTGTAAGGGAGTGTCTCTTGGTGATTGCATTCACCGTGAAACAGTCGGTGATTGGAGAGAGTCTTCTGGAGCTTGCCAAGTCGGTTGTGGAAGCCCGGAGGATCAAACTTGTACAAGTCTTGAGCTCCACCTTGCCGGGGTTGGCGAACGGAGGCTTTTAGTGAAGATCCCTGGTCTCGGTGACTTGGGAGTGGTTATACCCTTTGGTGGGTGCCACAACGTGGATGTAGGAAGGTCTTTACAATCTTGTCGAACCACGGGATAAATCTTCGTGTCTCCTCGGGAGTTTGCACCCTCTTTCTTTCCCGTTACATTTATGCATTTCATATACCACAAAATTACTATTCACTTGAATGCATAGGTTGTTTGCATAGGGAATTGGGCTTTTAGTAGTTAAGTTTTTATTACTTTAATTTTTGAAAAGAAGCCCAATTCACCCCCCTCTTGGGCGTTCGATCCTTACATTGTGGCCGACGCCAAGGCAGCCAACGACGCTGCTGACGCCCGCATGCACGCTCTTGCTCCCAGTCGAGAGGCCCTGAGTCATCAGGAAGTCGACGTTGCCAAGAGGGAGGTTGCTGTCGCTGTACAGGAGGTGGCAGTGCAGGCCATGATGACCCGGGCTGAAGCCGACTGGGACAGACTGCAGTCCCGCCTCGAAGACCTCGAGCTTCGGGAGAGTAATTTGGTGCGGGACCGGGCGCAACACCTAGTTGAGCGTCCGAAACTCCTCCTACATGATCTTGACGTTCAAGCCCGGGAGCAAGCAATAGAGCCCCGCGATCAGGAGCTTGATCTACGGGAGCGTCAGCTGGCTTAGTGTCTGGAAGCCGAGGGTAGGGTGGCGGCAGAGATGGTAGCATCCCATGTCTTGGTGTGCTACCAGAGCCGGTACCCTGATCTGCCACTGGAGCTAGTTTTTGAAGGCCCTGTTGAGGAACGCGAGGCAACATCAGCAGCGGAGGTTAAGGAAGTCGCCCAACATGTCGTAGCGCAGTTCAATCAAGGCTGAGGCTGGTAGATTGTTTTTTGTATTCGGGGTTCACTCTCCCTTGTAAAGAATTCCTTAATGAATTTGGACTTGTGTTTGGCTTCTTGCGTTGTCTCTGTGCTTTTCAACTGTTGTTCTGAGCCCTTAGCTACATAGGGATTTGCAGAACCTTTGTTGAGCTCGTTGGCTTCTCAGGACCGACAATTTGCACAATTGACATGGCCGAAGTGTCGCCCGTTGATTTTCTGCATATGGATCCCCTTACAGGCCACTTGGTAGATGTGGTTAGTTGGCCAAGCACATCTACCACTTGATCGTAGAATTTCATGGACTGGCCCCTTGGGAGATGCTCCGGCGTCGTCCACTATCTTTATGTGGACGTCGACGGATGGCCCCTTTGGAGATGCCGGAGCTGGATGCTCTAGCGTCGTCCACCATCTTCGTGTAGACGTTGACGGCAGGACCCTTGCGAGGTGCCGGAGCTGGATGCTCTGGCATCGTCCACCATCTTCATGTAGTCGTCGACAATAGGCCCCTTTGGAGGTGCCGGAGCTGGATGCTCCGGCGTCGTCCACCATCTTCGTGAAGACGTCGACGACGGGCCCTTGGGAGGTGCCGGAGCTGGATTCTCCGGCGTTGTCCACCATCTTCATAAAGACGTTGTCGGTAGGCCCCTTGGGAGGTGCCGGAGTTGGATGCTCCAGCATCGTCCACCATTTTCATATAGACATCAACGACAGTCCCCTTGGGGGGTGCCAGAGCTGGATGCTCCGGCGTCGTCCACCATCGTTGTTGTAGGATCGAAGAGCACGTGAAAAGCTACCAGAGGGGGGGGGTGAATGGTAGATTTAAAAATCTTACGCAGCAGAAACAATAAAACCCCAATCCCTTCGGTAGAAAAACGATCTGTTTAAAGAACTCATGTGTGAGACTAATCTAAACGTGTTTCACCGTGACAAAAGTGATAGTTATCAGAGAGAAACAAGTCACGAAGACAACACAAAAAGAATTACTCAGATCCGTCGAGAAAAAACTCAAGTTATGATCGAAAGATCAGACTATGGTTAATCTGACCTACCCGAGAAAAACAATTTCTGTAATGCTGCAAAGAAACTCATGTAGCTCAGAAACTACAAATCCAATGACCGTGAAATTTTGACAGATGATAGACAATCAAGTTGTGAAGACAACCCAAAAAGAATCACGTCAATTGGATCAGAAAAACTTGAGTTATGATAAAACCACCGACAAAAGGTAGTGCTGTCCAGAAACTCAACGAGTAAAACTTGTCTGGAACAAGTCGGACGAACAAGGCACAAAAGTTCCTTCAAACTATGAATTTTATTCAATAGAACACAAGAGGAACAGCCCCAAAGTCGTCTACTTGAACTTTGGCCTTCCCTTGCTTATATAACCAGCCCTTAGGCCATCCCAATCTCAACTAGGACTCCAATCCTAATCCGATCACAATCGGAACTTTCCATAACTGCTTAGGACTCTTCTATACGCAGATAGAAGCAATCTTAAGACTTCCAAACACCTTAGGAACGTATCCCACATTCCTAAACAACTCAAATTCGTGACACACACGAAATCCTAACATAACCAACTCGATATTTCCATACCGAGCCATAACCGACTCAGCTAGCTGCCTAAGTCTTCAACCGATACGATCCGATCCTTCCGATCAGATCTTCCTTCCATAATCCGTCTCTAGAAGCATATTTCCACGTCATGCACCGCATGCATACGTGCGAACACCTTCCTTCGACCTTCATATGCACTGCCCTTGATTCAATCATCCTGCGCGACCTCCTGACCCGCTCAACCACAGTTCCTCCTGAACTTGGTTGTTGGAACCTCATCTCCTCCTGAGACTAGTCCAATGGATCCCGTCACCAGCCATGACTTGAACTCAAGCAACACCTGCACATGAATAAACAACCAATCTATACGAGCCCAAGTCCTCGACTTGACTCACGTTAGTTCCGAACACAACACCTTACGTGAGAACCTCACATAAGCATGTTGCAAAACCACAGTAGAAACGATATCAGCCGTATCATCCAAAACACACCAAAAACTTAGCAAATGAATACTAAGCAATCTTTACAATCTTGTAAAGCAAGTACGAAACATTGCAAATGAAAAGCAGAAGCACTTCGGTCAAGTTCCGGACCTTGCCAGAGCAACCCGGAGCTTGAGCCGGAGCTAACAAGAGCTAGTAGAACCTAGCGCCGGAGCTTTCCAAACTAGTACTACCAAGCTCCCGTCGGAGCTTACAACAGCTAGCAAGACTTAGCGCCGGAGCTAACCAGAACTAGCCGGAACTAGTAATCCCAAAAGCCGGAGCTAGACAAAGTACGTCGGAGCTTAGCAAAAGCATGCCGGAGCTAACCAAAGACATGCCGGAGCTATCAAATATATGCCGGAGCTAAAGATAAAGCTCACCGGAGCTAACCAAAGCTGGTCGGACCTTACCAAGAAGTCGGACCTAGCTACGAACATAGCCGGAGCTACCCAAAACAAGTCGGACCTATCGTCGGACCTTGCTGTAGCTCGGAGCTAGAGTCGGACCTTGATAAAAAGGTGTTTTTGGTGATATTCAAAACTTTTATCATCAAAACCAAGTGTATTCACTACAAGCCAATGTATTCAGCACACATAGGTCTTACAATATCCCCCTTGATGAATGCATTGGCAACACCATTTAAAATTCCGAACATTGTCTTATTCAAATAAAAGTTTTGAAAACAATTTCTCCCCTTTTTGTTTAAATAAAAAATAAAATGAGAAAGAAAAAAATATCCTATCTCTCCCCCTTTATTAACTTTCCTTATGCACATATTCTCTTCATGCTTATCTCTTCCTTTTTGAATGTGTGATTAATCTCTCCCCCTTTGACAATGTATTCAGCAAGGTAAAAGAGAAATTTTAATTGTTATGAGATATAAACAAATCATCTCTCCTTCTTTAGTTGTTATGAGCATATTATAACATATACATATAAACAAAGCTCACCCAAGTCATACTATCAAGTAACTTACACTATCACATCAATGAGATACATAATGTAGTGTAAGCCATGCTAGAAAGCAAGTGTGATTTTCAATTTTAGCAGGTCATGATCTCACAAACTCAACTATTTCAAAACCTGAAAGCATGACATTTGTTGCTGCATTTTATTATTTTTCAAAGCATAAATTTAGATAATATGATATTTGCAAGAGATTATATGCTCATCTGCCTTATTCTAACCAACCAAGCCAAGCCTATGTCATTTGACAATCAGAAGCTTAAGGACATGGTTTTAGTCATACACAACTTCTTCCAAGTTCATATCTAAGTGCAATGACAAGCCATCTCGAAAGAAGAAGTGCGATGCATGCATATTCTCTTGATCTTTTCTCAATTTATATTTGTTCATAAAAACTCAACATGTGAGTTGATTACTTGATAAATTCTTAATGATTAAAAGCATTTGTGAGCATGCAACAAGTTCAAAACAGCAAGAAAGTTCGACCATGACCAGATTTAGTGTAAGTAATTATTCCAATTACTAGACATGGCAAAAACTACAAAAAAGTATAACACGAGTAATGTAGTAAGAACTTTCAGCATGTAAAAGGAATCACAAAGTCATATATGTATGAAATAATATGCTCATATTATTTTCATTTCAGATTCACACATAGACTTCCTAAGTTTCAAAAACTCCCCCTCAATTTAAGCCATGAGGATGCATAACCCCTATTTCACTATGAATGTAACAAAAACGAGTGAAATCCAAAGGTTTTGTAAAAATGTCAGCCAATTGTTGTTCGGTATCTACATGGTGAAGCACAATGTTTCCTTTTTCAACATTATCACGGAGAAAGTGATACCTAATGTCAATGTGCTTAGTTATAGAATGTTGCACGGGGTTTTTAGCAATGCAAATAGCACTAGTGTTATCACAGAACAGTGGAACACTATCTAGATCAACCCCATAGTCCTTAAGTGTTTGAACAATCCAAAGAATTTGTGAACAAGCACTAGCAGCAGCTACATACTCAGATTCGGCTGTGGATTGTGCAACTGAACTTTGTTTTCTAGAGGACCAAGCAACAAGAGAATTACCAAGAAAATGACAAGCACGGGAAGTACTTTTCCTATCAATCCTACAACCCCCAAAATCAGCATCCGAAAAAGCTTTCAAAGAAACGATTGAGGAAGAAGGAAGAAAAATGCCAAATTCTTGAGTTCCATGTAAGTACCTGAGAATCCTTTTGACGGCTTGACGATGTGAAACACGTGGGGAAGCTTGAAACCGTGCACAAAGACATACGCTGAATTGTATGTCCGGTCTTGATGCTGTAAGGTACAAAAGTGATCCGATCATACTTCTATATTCTTTTTGATCCACGGATTCACCATCTTCATCAAGTTCAAGTGTTGTTGCTGTTCCCATTGGTGTCCGAAGAGGCTTGCTTTTGTCCATGTTGAAGCGCCTTAGGAGATCTTTGGTATACTTTGTTTGATGCACAAAGGTACCCTCCTTGGTTTGCTTGATTTGCAGCCCCAAAAAGTAAGTGAGTTCACCCATCATACTCATTTCAAATTCGGAACTCATCATTGCTGAAAACTTGGACACAAGATCATGAGAAGCACAACCAAAGATAATATCATCCACATACACTTGAACGAATAATGAGTCATTGCCATGTTTAAGCACAAAAAGAGTTTTATCAGCCTTTCCCATTGTAAACCCCTTTTCAAGTAAGAATGTTTTTAACCTATTATACCATGCTCTAGGGGCTTGTTTGAGACCATATAAGGCTTTGGACAGTTTGTAAACATGATTAGGAAAATCTGGATTTTCAAAACCTGGTGGTTGTTTGACATAAACCTCCTCATCTATGTAGCCATTAAGAAAAGCACTTTTAACATCCATTTGATATAGCTTAAAACCTTTAGATGCTGCGAAAGCTAACAAAATTCTTATGGCTTCTAATCTAGCGACAGGAGCAAAAGTTTCATCAAAATCTAGACCTTCAACTTGAGTGAAACCTTGAGCAACCAACCTAGCCTTATTCCTAATCACAACCCCATCCTCACTTTGTTTATTTTTATATACCCATTTAGTTCCAATTAAAGTGTGGACTTGAGGTGGAGGTACAAGTTTCCAAACATTATTTCTTTCAAAATTTTCTAACTCTTCTTGCATGGCAATAATCCAAGATTCATTAGTGAGTGCGTGTGATATATCTTTGGGTTCAAAAGAAGCAACAAAAGCAGAATGAGCATGAGAGTTTGGATCGCAAAACCTGGACCGTGTGACTCGTTCATGCAAGCTTCCAATCATCTGTTGTGGGGGATGATTTTTGTAAAAACGTAGGGGAACAGATGTCTCACAAGCTTCTTTTTCATTAGGTTCATTGTAGATTGATGAGCTTGTGATTTGTGGACGATCAGGACCAGCAGAGGTGACAGCCGGAGCTTGTTCAATGTCCGGAGCTGGACACGTGTCAACTTCGGAACTACCAGGCAGTATCACCGACTCTTCTTCATCTTCGAAAATACCCTCCCCCTGAGAATATGAATCTGGTCCTGCAACACCAGAGCTAGTACCTGGGCTAGCTTCATCAAAAGACACTTCACAAGTCTCCACAATTTTGTTAGTGTCAAGTAAAAGCACACGGTAGCCTCTAGTATGAGATGGATAACCAAGAAACATGCCATCATTGGATCTAGGTTCAAATTTATCAAGATTACCATGTTTCTTAACAAAGCATTTGCAACCAAAGACCCGAAAGTGTGTAACACTAGGCCTATGTCCAAACCGGAGCTCATATGGTGTTTTACCTAGCTTAGCACGCAAGAGAACTCGATTTGAGACATAACAAGCGGTTGCTAATGCATCAGCCCAAAGTTTCCTAGGGGTTTGATATTCATCAAGCATAGTCCTAGCCATCTCAACTAGGGTTCTGTTCTTTCTTTCTACAACACCGTTTTGTTGAGGTACATATGGTGAAGAAAATTGATGATCTATTCTATTTTCAGCACAAAAGTGATCAAAGAATTGATTTTTAAATTCAGTTCCATTATCACTTCTAATTGCTTTTAATGATCCTGGGTGATCAATTGATAATCTAAGAAATAAAGTTCTAAAGTGACTAAAGACTTCATTCTTAGACGCCATAAAAAACACCCAAGAATATCTAGAATAATCATCAACAATAACAAGAGCATACCATTTACCTCCGAAGGATTGAACACGTGAAGGTCCTACGGTGTCAAGATGCAAAAGTTGACATGGTTCAGTTGTCATGATCATTGTGAGAGGAGTATGTGAACCTGCAACCATCTTAGCATGTCTACAAGAAGAGCACACAATTTCTTTGTCCCCTTTAAGCTTAGGCAGCCCACGTATGCGATCAAGAGCACTAACACGCGTTAGGTGATCAAAGCCTACGTGACCAAGTCTACGATGCCAAAAATATAAGTCCTTTGAATCATTAGCAACTAGACACCTATGCTTAGAAGAAGACATATCAAAATCAGCTTTAAAAACTCTTCCAAACCGAGACATGTTAAAAATAAGCTCACTATTTGAATCTACAACTTTGCAGCAGTTTTTATTGAAAGTAATTTCTAGATTTTCATCTAGCAATTGTGAAACAGAAAGCAAGTTATATTTCAAATTTTTGACAAGTGCCACATCCTTCAAAGTGTAGTGATCATTTACTCTAACCGAACCCTTAGCAATTATAGGAGTTGAAGAATTATCGGCAAAAGTAACATTCTCTACACGTGACACAAAGGTGAGGGAGGAGAACCAATCTTTGTTACCGGTCATGTGGCGTGAGCAACCTGAATCCACAATCCAAATATTCTCCTTCCTCAAGCGTGTAACCTACATAGAAGCACAATACGCCGATGACTCAATACTGGGGTTAGTCAAAAGGCATTTAGAAATCCAGTACTGAGTCACGCGACGTGCACCAGGAAAAACACGCGAATGCTGAGATAAAACAACAGGTTTATGAGTCAAAGATTGAGGTTTTCTTTTCTTAACAGTTGATTTAGAAGTTGTTACTTGTTTAGAGTGAAAACCGGTAGCTCCGGAGGTAAAAGCAGAAGGTCCGGAGGCAAAAACTGAAGCTCCAGAGGGAACAACAGAAGATCCGGTAGCTCTCGGAGCTATCGGAACTATCGGAGCTGCTTTTGCAGATTTCTTACCAGAAGGTCTGGAAGCTACCTTCTCAAATTTCTGACTCACTAGAGCAGGTTGTGTTTTTCTAATTGCATGAAAGTTATAAGATCTAGCAATTTTTCTTTCCTTTTTTTGTTGTTTAGCTAGTCTATAACAAAAATCTATGACATGACCATTTCTACCACAGAAGGTACAATGAAATTTAACTTTGTGTTCATGTCTAGATGAGCAAGCAATATTTTTATTTGAAACTGAATGAGGCAACACTCCTGCAGATTTGAAAACCACTTCTTTTTGTTTAGGAACTGTTTGAATCAAACCACTTCCTAATGACCTTACAATTTTAGGTGGATGTGCCTTAGCATGAACATGAGAATCAAAACCTAGACCAGTTTTATCTTTGCTAGACTTGGAAGAATTCAGCAGCAAGTTTAGATTCTTATCCCCATTACAAAACCGACCTAGTGTCCTATTCATGTCATCAAGTTTCTTGGACAAGTCTAGGCAGTTTTCACATGAAGTTTTTCCTTTTAGTTTGCAATTGGAACAAAATTTAACTTCATGAGAACGTAAAGCATTGTTCAACATAAAAATTTCATTCATAGCATCTTGCAGTTTCTTATCAAGATTTTCACATGCAGAACAATGCAAGTCAATTGTAGAACAGCTAGCATCCTTCAAGTTTTTATCATTAAGTGCAGCAAGCTCTTTGTTCTTTTTAATTTCTTCATCAAGTTTATCTAGAGTGGAGGAGTGTGCACTTCTTAATGTGGACAATTGTTCATAGATTAAGTCACATGAGGGACATGCATCATCACTAGGAATCAAAGTTTTTAAACGGTTAATTTCAGATTCTAGTGATTCAATTTTAGCAGCACTATCCCTAAGCTTTTTGTCCTTTTTCTTGACAATAATAGTTGCACGAGAAATAGCATCACACATTTCATTGCAGGTAGCACATACCTCATCATCGTCACTGTTGTGTTCTGCTTCCTCCTGACTTGATCTTGATCTTGCTTTGCCCGCCATGAAACATAAGTTGGCCAGATCATCATTATCTTCATCACTTTCAAAGTCTACATCACTTGAACTGAGCTCTTGAAGCGCGGTGATGAAGCTGTTGATCATCTTGCGTCCTATGGTACCTTTCTTCTTCTTGTTGGAATTTCCACAGGAGGTCCGGATCTTGCTTTGTTTTTCTTCCCGGGTGGTCGGACCTGAAAGGTTAGGGCATTCTGTACGAAAGTGTCCTGTTTTACCACATTCAAAACAGCGTTGAGGTCCGGAGCTTCCTCTCCTTCTAGTTCTCACATTTTGCAATGCTTTTGAGAATCTAGTAGAGATGAGTGCCAACTCCTCTTCTGGAATTTCTTCGATCTGCTCCAGGGTTAGTGAGGACAATAAAGCAAGAGTATTGCAGGATGATGATTGGCCGGAGCTAGACATATCACGTTGTGAGACAAATGCAATAGACTTGTTTGGTTTCTTACGTGCTAGGATGTCAATTTCATGCGTTTTTAGTTTAGAATAAAGTACATTGTAAGAGAACTCATGACAGTTGATTCACGAATAGATGTTACTTTCATCTCCCAAATTGTCATGTCTAATGCACTAAGAAGTTGTCTAGCATTCTCAGCATCAGAAAAATTTACATTGACACTACGTAAGTTGCTGAGAATTTTATTGAAACGAGCAAAGAGGTCATCGATCGACTCACCTGGTTGCATCTCAAAACGCATATATTCCTTTTTGAACATATCTTGTTTTACCTCCTTGATTGTGTTGGAGCCTTCATGATAATCACAGAGAGCTCTCCAAATGTCGTATGCTGACCGAAGGTGCGCGACACGATCAAAGTCGCTTTGAGTGAGTCCTTGGATGATCAAGTTTCGGGCTTTGTTGTTGTTGTCGACGTCCCGGAGGTTCGTGGCCGTGACTTGATCATTGGGTGGCACTTCATAAGGCTTATACACCTTCTCCCATATTGCAAAGCCTTGTGCCTGGATAAAAGCCTCCATGCGTGCCTTCCAAACCTGAAAATCAATACCAGCAAACACACAAGGTTTGACGGAGTACTTCTCCATGATGATTAGTCAAAAGCACGTGCAAATCACAAAGATTAGAGCACCGTGGCTCTGATACCAATTGTAGGATCGAAGAGCACGTGAAAAGCTACCAGAGGGGGGGGGGTGAATGGTAGATTTAAAAATCTTACGCAGCAGAAACAATAAAACCCCAATCCCTTCGGTAGAAAAACGATCTGTTTAAAGAACTCGTGTGTGAGACTAATCTAAACGTGTTTCACCGTGACAAAAGTGATAGTTATCAGAGAGAAACAAGTCACGAAGACAACACAAAAAGAATTACTCAGATCCGTCAAGAAAAAACTCAAGTTATGATCGAAAGATCAGACTATGGTCAATCTGACCTACCCGAGAAAAACAGTTTCTGTAATGCTGCAAAGAAACTCGTGTAGCTCAGAAACTACAAATCCAATGACCGTGAAATTTTGACAGATGATAGACAATCAAGTTGTGAAGACAACCCAAAAAGAATCACGTCAATTGGATCAGAAAAACTTGAGTTATGATAAAACCACCGACAAAAGGTAGTGCTGTCCAGAAACTCGACGAGTAAAACTTGTCTGGAACAAGTCGGACGAACAAGGCACAAAAGTTCCTTCAAACTATGAATTTTATTCAATAGAACACAAGAGGAACAGCCCCAAAGTCGTCTACTCGAACTTTGGCCTTCCCTTGCTTATATAACCAGCCCTTAGGCCATCCCAATCTCAACTAGGACTCCAATCCTAATCCGATCACAATCGGAACTTTCCATAACTGCTTAGGACTCTTCTATACGCAGATAGAAGCAATCTTAAGACTTCCAAACACCTTAGGAACGTATCCCACATTCCTAAACAACTCAAATTCGTGACACACACGAAATCCTAACATAACCAACTCGATATTTCCATACCGAGCCATAACCGACTCAGCTAGCAGCCTAAGTCTTCAACCGATACGATCCGATCCTTCCGATCAGATCTTCCTTCCATAATCCGTCTCTAGAAGCATATTTCCACGTCATGCACCGCATGCATACGTGCGAACACCTTCCTTCGACCTTCATATGCACTGCCCTTGATTCAATCATCCTGCGCGACCTCCTGACCCGCTCAACCACAGTTCCTCCTGAACTTGGTTGTTGGAACCTCATCTCCTCCTGAGACTAGTCCAATGGATCCCGTCACCAGCCATGACTTGAACTCAAGCAACACCTGCACATGAATAAACAACCAATCTATACGAGCCCAAGTCCTCGACTTGACTCACGTTAGTTCCGAACACAACACCTTACGTGAGAACCTCACATAAGCATGTTGCAAAACCACAGTAGAAACGATATCAGCCGTATCATCCAAAACACACCAAAAACTTAGCAAATGAATACTAAGCAATCTTTACAATCTTGTAAAGCAAGTACGAAACATTGCAAATGAAAAGCAGAAGCACTTCGGTCAAGTTCCGGACCTTGCCAGAGCAACCCGGAGCTTGAGCCGGAGCTAACAAGAGCTAGTAGAACCTAGCGCCGGAGCTTTCCAAACTAGTACTACCAAGCTCCCGCCGGAGCTTACAACAGCTAGCAAGACTTAGCGCCGGAGCTAACCAGAACTAGCCGGAACTAGTAATCCCAAAAGCCGGAGCTAGACAAAGTACGTCGGAGCTTAGCAAAAGCATGCCGGAGCTAACCAAAGACACGCCGGAGCTATCAAATATATGCCGGAGCTAAAGATAAAGCTCACCGGAGCTAACCAAAGCTGGTCGGACCTTACCAAGAAGTCGGACCTAGCTACGAACATAGCCGGAGCTACCCAAAACAAGCCGGACCTATCGTCGGACCTTGCTGTAGCTCGGAGCTAGAGTCGGACCTTGATAAAAAGGTGTTTTTGGTGATATTCAAAACTTTTATCATCAAAACCAAGTGTATTCACTACAAGCCAATGTATTCAACACACATAGGTCTTACAGTTGTAGAGACATCTATGGCAGGCCCCTGGTTTACAGGCCATCGCAAGGGAACCTTATTAGCGACAAGAGCAAGGCAGGAGGGTTTACTCACTTATCCATGCTTGGTGTTGTCATTGACGTTCTGGGATGTCGACGGCAGGCCCCTTGTAAGGTGCCATAGCTGGATGCTCCAGCGTCGTCCACCATCTTCGTGTAGATGTCGATGGCAGGCACCTTAAGAGGCGTCGGAGCTAGATGCTCTGGCATCTTCCACCATTGTCGTAGAGACGTCGATGGCAGGCCCCTTGGGAGGTGCCAAAGCTGGATGATTCGGCGTTGTCCACCATATTCGTGTAGACATCGACGACGGGCCCCTTTGGAGGTGCCGGAGCTGGATGCTCCGGCGTCGTCCACCATCGTCGTAGAGACACCGACGACAGGCCCCTTGGGAGGTGCCGGAGCTGGATGCTACGGCGTTGTCCATCATCATCGTAGAGACGTCGACAGCAGGCCCCTTGGGTGGTGCTGGAGCTGGATGTTCTGGCGTCGTTCTCCATCGTTGTAGAGACATCGACGATAGGCCCCTGGTTTACAGGCCATCGCAATGGAACCTTATTAACGACAAGAGTGGGGTAGGAGAGTTTACTCACTTATCCGCGCTTGGTGCTGTCGTTGACGTTCTAGGACGTCGACAGCAGGCCCCTTGTGAGGTGCCGGAGCTGGATGCTCTAGCGTCGTCCACCATCTCCGTGTAGACGTCGACGATAGGCCCCTTGGGAGGTCTGGGAGATGGATGCTCTGGCGTCGTCCACCATCGTCGTAGAGACGTCGACGGCAGGACCCTTGAAAGGTGCCGGAGCTGGATGCTCTGGCGTCGTCCACCATCTTCGTGTAGATGCCGACGGCAGGCCCCTGGTTTATAGGCCATCGCAAGGGAACATTGTTAGCAACAAGAGCGGGGCAGGAGAGTTTACTCACTTATCCGCGCTTGGTGCTGTCGTTGACATTCTGGAACATCGACGGCAGGCCCCTTGTGAGGTGCCGGAGCTGGATGCTCCGGCGTCGTCCACCATCTTAGTATAGACGTCGACGGCAGTCCCCTTGGAAGGTGCCAGAGCTGGATGCTCTGGCATCGTCCACCATCTTCGTGTAGATGTCGACGGCAGGCCCCTTGGGTAGTGTCTGAGCTGGATGCTCTGGTGTCGTCCACCATCGTCGTAGAGACGCCGATGGCAGGCCTCTAGGGTGGTGCCAGAGTTGGATGCTCCAGCGTCGTCCACTATCGTCATAGAGATGTCGACGGAGGCCCCTTGGGTGGTGCAGGAGCTGGATGCTCCGACATCGTTCACCATCGGCGTAGAGACATCGACGACAGGCCCCTTGTTTACAGGAAATCATAAGGGAACCTAAAAGTACATCTAGGCATCCCCGTGGGTTTTGGATGATTGATGACGACACATTAAGAGGCTAATGAGCTAAGTTGATCTTAAGCACAGGTACAAGGATTGAAATGAGATGAAAACCCTCAAAAAGGAAAAGGATAAAATGGGCGTCAAAGACTCAAGCGTAGAAATTATGGTTTCTATGGTGTTGAGTTTATATGAGCCGTGTCATGAGAGAGGGTAGATGTATCATGTGCAATGAGATCATTCTAGAGGGCTCAAAGTGGTGGTTTAGTGAAACACCTAAGTGAGAAGCCAAAAATGAGAGAAACCCTAGGAGGCCGGACTAGTCTAGGCCTCAAGGCCGGACTAGTCCGGCATGGCAGACAAGTCCGTTTTGAGACGGACCAAACGTCTCTGGAGTGAATCTGAGTGAATTTGGAGCTAAGTTTGAGAAGTCTGGACTTGTCCATTTTTGGACGGACTAAAAGCTCTCTAGAAAAGTTCGGACTTGTCCGTTTTGGTACAGACTAGTTCATTTGAGACTTAGTGAGATAGACCGGAACAAAGCCTAGAGGGCCGGACTAGTCCGTGTCGGACTAGTCCGGGCCAACCCAGAAGAGTCTGTTTTAGGACGGACCAAACAGTTCTGTTCCACTTCGGATTAGTCCGTTTTGGACCGGACTAGTCGGTTGTCTAGTGACCGTTTGAATTTGAAAATTTGGCGGGTAGCATGACGATCGTCGCGTAGTGTGGCAGTTGTCGGGACCTGACCAGAGGTCAGTGGTCCCATAGGGCCGGACTAGTCCGAGGTCAGAGGCCATACTAGTCCGCCCTTTTGTTGAGGTCAGCAGAAAGGGCTCGGGACCCCTATAAAAAGGGGACCCCCAACCTCATTTGAATAAGTCTTGAACCTAGCGCCGCCACAAGTAACCTAGAGCCTTCCAAAGCCTTCTACTCATCCACTAACCCTCTAAGAGCAAATCTTGAAGAGATTAGGGTTTGGGGAGGAGAGTAAAGGAAGATCATCGCGCTTTGGCTCTCGGTTTGACCTCTTGCACATTGTGTTGTGTTTTGTGGCTTGTGTGAGTTGAGCTTCGTGTGCTCCTCATTGTATTGATTTGTGGTATGTGAGACCTATTTGTGTTGAATACATTGGCTTTGACGATAAAAGTTTTGAATGCTGCCATAACATTTTTTTTAGGAAGGTCCGACTCTAGCTCCGAGCTCCTGCAAGGACTGACAATAGGTCTGACATGGTTTTGGGTAGCTCCAGTGAGTTTTGACTTTAGCTCCGACATGTCCTTGATAGCTCCGACATGTCTTTGTTAAGCTCCGATTTGTTTTGTTAGGTCCGACTTATGTTGGTTAGCTCTGACATGTTTTTCTAGCTCCGACTTTTGGGATGACTAGTTCCGGCTAGTTTTGGTTAGCTCCAGCGCTAGGTTGTACTAGCTTTGGTAAGCTCGGTCGCTAGGTCCGACTAGCTTTGCTAAGCTCCAGCTCAAGCTCCGGTTAGCTTTGGCAAGGTTCAAAGCTTGATCGTAATGTTCCAAATTTTCATGTGAAATGTTTTAAACTTGCTTTACACTTATGGAAAGGTTGCTTAGTATTCTTTTACTATGTTTTTGGTGCATTTTGGTTGATATGGCTGATATCATTTTGATATGATTTGCAACATGCTTATGTGAGGTGCTCACGTAAGGTGTTGTGTTCAGAACTGACTTGAGTCAAGTCGTGGACTTGGGCTTGTACGAATTGGTTGTTTGTTCATGTGCAGGTGTTGCTTGAGTTCAAGTCATGGCTGGTGACAGGATACTTTGGACTAGTCTCAGGGAGGAGATGAGGTTCCAACAACCAAATTCAGGAGGAATTGTGGTTGAGCGGGTCAGGAGGTCACGCAGGATGATTGAATCAAGGGCGGTGTATATGAAGGTTATTGGACAATGAAGGAAGGTGTTTGCATGTATGCATGCGGTGCATGACGTGGCAACATAGTTCCGAAGATGGTTTATGGATGGGAAGATCTGGTTGGAAGGATTGGATCGTATCGGTTGATGACTTTGGCTGCGGCGAAGTCGGTTATGGCTCGGTATGGAAAGTATCAAGTTGGTTATGATAGGATTTCGTGTGGGTCACAAATTTGATTTGTTTTAGGAATTTGGAATAAGTTCCTAAGGTGTTTGGAAGTCTTAAGATTGCTTCTATCTGTGTATAGAAGAGTCCTAAGCAGTTATAGAAAGTTCCAATTCGTGATCGGAGTAGGATTAGAGTCCTAGGTGAGATTGGGTTGGCCTAAGGGCTAGTTATATAAGCAAGGGAGGCCAAAGCTCGTAGTAGACGACTTTGGGGCTGTTCCTCTTGTGTTCTATTGAATAAAATTCGTAGTTTGAAGGAACTTTTGTGCCTTGTTCGTCCGACTTGTTCTAGACAAGTTTTACTCATCGAGTTTGTGGACAGCGCTACCTTTCTTCGGTGGTTTTATCATAACTCAAGTTTTACAGATCCAATTGACATGATTCTTTTTGGTTTGTCTTCAAAACTTGATTATCTATCATCTGTAAAAATTTCACGGTCATTGGATTTGTGGTTTATGATGTACATGAGTTTCTTTGCAGCGTTCCAAAACTGTTTTTCTCGGGTAGAACAGATTGACCTTTGTTCGATCTTTCGATCATAACTTGAGTTTCTATCAACGGATTTGAGTGATTCTTGTTGTGTTGTTTTCGTGACTTGATTCTCTCTGATATCTATCACTTTTGTCATGGTGAAACACGTTTATATTAGTCTCACACACGATTTCTTTAACAGATCGTTTTTCTGCCGAAGGGGTTGAGATTTAATTGTTTCCACTGCGTAAGATTTTTAAATCTACCATTCACCCCCCCCTTTGGTAGCTTTTCACGTGCTCTTCGATCCTACAATTGGTCTCAGAGCTACGATGCTCTAATCTGTGTGATTTACACATGTTTTGACTAATCATCATGGAGAAATACTCCGCCAAACCTTGTGTGTTTAGTGGTATTGATTTTCAGGTTTGAAAGGCACGCATGGAGGCTTTTATCCAGGCACAAGGCTTCATAATATGGGATAAGGTGTACAAGCCTTACTAAGTGCCACCAAATGATCAAGTTACATCTACGAACCTACAGGACGTCGACAACAACAATAAGGCTCGCAACTTGATCATACAGGGACTCACTCAAAGCGACTTTGATCGTGTCGCGCACTTCCGATCAGCATACAATGTTTGGAGAGCTCTCTGTGATTATCATGAAGGCTACAACACAATCAAGGAGGTAAAATAAGATATGTTCAAAAAGGAATATATGCGTTTCGAGATGCAACCCAGTGAGTCCATCGATGATCTCTTTGCTCGCTTTAATAAAATTCTCAGCAACTTGCGTAGCGTCAATGTTAATTTTTCCAATGCTTAAAATGCTAGGCAATTGTTAAGTGCATTAGACATGTCAATTTGGGAGATGAAAGTTACATCCATTCGTGAATCTACTGCCATGAGTACACTTACTTTAGATGTGCTATATTCCAAGTTAAAAACTCATGAAATTGACATAATATCATGTAAAAACCCCAACAAGTCTATTGCTTTTATTTCTCAACGTGACATGCCTAGCTCCGGTCAATCATCATCTTGCAATACTCTTGCTTTGTTGTCCTCACTAACCCTAGAGCAGATCAAGGAATTTCCAGAGGAGGAGCTAGCACTAATCTCTACTAGATTCTCAAAAGCATTGCAAAATGTGAGAACTAGAAGGAGAGGAAGCTCCGGACCTCAACGCTGTTTTGAATGTGGTAAGACAGGGCACTTTCGTACAGAATGCCCTAACCTTTCAGGTCCTACTACCCGTGAAGAAAAACAGAACAAGGTCAAGACCACCTCTGGAAACCCCAACAAGAAAAAGAAGGGTACCATAGCACGCAAGATGATTAACAGCTTCATCACTGCACTTCAAGAGCTCGGTTCAAGTGATGTAGACTTTGAAAGTGATGAAGATGATGACGATATGGCCAGCTTATGCTTCATGGCGGGCAAAACAAGATCAAGATCAAGTCAGGCGGATGTAGAACACAACAGTGACGACGATGAGGTATGTTCTACCTGTAATGAAATGTGTGATGCAATTTTCGTGTAACTGTTATTGTTAAGAAAAGGACAAAAATCTTAGGGATAATGCTGCTAAAATTGAATCACTAGAATCTGAAATCAACCATTTGAAAACCTTGATTCCTAGTGATGATTCTTGTCCCTCATGTGATTTAATCTATAAACAATTGTCCACACTAAGAATTGCACACTCCTCCGCTCTAGATAGACTTGAACTTGAAATTGAAAAGAACAAAAAGCTTGCTGCACTTGACATTGGAAACTTAAAAGATGCTTCTTGTTCTACAGTTGATTTGCATTGTTCTAGTTGTGATGATCTTTAAAAGAAACTAAAAGATGCTATGAATGAAATTTCAATATTGAATAATGGTTTACGTTCTCATGAAGTTAAAAATTGTTCCAATTGCAAATTAAAAGGAAAAATTTCATGTGAAAATTGCCTTGATCTGTCTAATAAACTTGATAATATGCATAGTACATTAGATCGGTTTTGTAATGGGAATAAGAACCTAAACTTGCTGCTGAATTCCTCCAAGTCTTGCAATGATAAAACTGGTTTAGGTTTTGATTCTCATGCTCATGCTAAGGCTCATCCACCTAAAATTGTAAAGTCATTAGGAAGTGGTTTGATTCAAATAGTTCCTAAACAAAAAGAAGTGGTTTTCAAATCTACAGGAGTGTTGTCTCATTCGGTTTCAAATAAAAATATTGCTTGCTCATCTAGACATGAACACAAAGTTAAATTTCATTGTACTGTGGTAGAGATGGTCATGTCTTAGATTTTTGTTATAGACTAGCTAAACAACAGAAAAGGGAAAGAATGATTACTAGATCTCATAACTTTCATGCAAAATTTGCTGTACATATTAAACCGAATGCCAGTAACATGCAACCTGTTGTTATGAGTAAAAAACATTCAAAGTTTACCTCCGGACCTTCTGTTTTTGCCTCCAGAGCTACTGATTTTTGTGCTACACAAGTAACACCTTACAGGTCAGTATTTAAGAGTAAAAAACCTCAGACTTTGACTCATAAACCTGCTATTTTATCTCAGCTTTCGCATGTTTTTCATGCTACACGTCGTGTGACTCAGTACTGGATACCTAAATGCCTTTTGACTAACCCCAGTATTGAGTCATCGATGTATTGTGCTTCTATGTAGGTTACACATTTGAGGAGATTGTGGATTCAGGTTGCTCACGCCACATGACCGGTAACAAAGATTGGTTCACTTCCCTCTCTTTTGTGTCACGTGTAGAAAATGTTACTTTTGTCGATAATTCTTCAACTCCTATAATTGCTAAGAGTTCGGTTAGAGTAAATGATCACTACACTTTGAAGGATGTGGCACTTGTCAAAAATTTGAAATACAACTTTCTTTCTGTTTCACAATTGCTAGATGAAAATCTGGAAATTATTTTCAATAAAAACTGTTGCAAAGTTGTAGGTTCAAATAGTGAGCTTATTTTTAACATGTCTTGGTTTGGAAGAGTTTTTAAAGCTGATTTTGATATGTCTTCCTCTAAACATAGGTGTCTAGTTGCTAATGATTCAATGGACTTGTATTTTTGGCATCGTAGACTTGGTCACGTAGGCTTTGATCACCTAACGCGTGTTAGTGCTCTTGATCGCATACGTGGGCTGCCTAAACTTAAAGAGGACAAAGAAATTGTGTGCCCTTCTTGTAGACATGCTAAGATGGTTGCAGGTTCACATACTCCTCTCACAATGATCATGACAACTGAACCAAGTCAACTTTTGCACCTTGACACCGTAGGACCTTCACGTGTTCAATCCTTCGGAGGTAAATGATATGTTCTTATGATTGTTGACGATTATTCTAGATACTCTTGGGTATACTTTATGGCATCTAATAATGAAGCTTTTAGTCACTTTAGAACTTTATTTCTTAGATTGTCAATTGATCACCCAGGATCTTTAAAAGCAATTAGAAGTGATAACGGAACTGAATTTAAAAATCAATATTTTGATCACTTTTGTGCTGAAAATGGAATAGATCATCAATTTTCTTCACCATATGTACCTCAACAAAATGGTATTGTAGAAAGAAAGAACAGAATCTTAGTTGAGATGGCTAGGACTACGCTTGATGAATATCAAACTCCTAGGAAATTTTGGGCTGATGCGATTGCAACCGCTTGTTATGTCTCAAATCGTGTTTTCTTGCGCGCTAAGCTAGGTAAAACACCATATGAGCTCCGGTTTGGACACAGGCCTAGTGTTACACACTTTCGGGTCTTTGGTTGCAAATGCTTTGTTAAGAAACATGGTAATCTTGATAAATTTGAACCTAGATCCATTAATGGCATGTTTCTTGGTTATCCATCTCATACTAGAGGCTAGCTTGTGCTTTTACTTGACACTAACAAAATTGTGGAGACTTGTGAAGTTTCTTTTGATGAAGCTAGCCTAGGTACTAGCTCCGGTATTGCAAGACCAGATCCATATCCTCAGGGGAGGGTATTTTTGAAGATGAAGAAGAGCCGGCGATACTGCCTGGTAGTTCCGAATTTGACACGTGTCCAGCTCCGAACTATGAACAAGCTCCAACCACCACCTTTGCTTGTCCTGATCATCCACAAGCCACAAGCTCATCAATCTGCAATGACCCTAATGAAGAAGAAGCTTGTGAGACATTTGTTCCCCTACGGTTTTACAAAGATCATCCCCCACAACAGATAATTGGAAGCTTGCACGAACGAGTTACACGGTCCAGCTATGATGAGTTCAGAATTTGAGATGAGTATGATGGGAGAACTCACGTACTTTTTAGGGCTGCAAATCAAGCAAACCAAGGAGGGTACATTTGTGCATCAAATGAAGTATACAAAAGACCTTCTATGGCGCTTCAACATGGACAAAAGCAAGCCTCTTCGGACACCAATGGGAACAGCAACAACACTTGAACTTGATGAAGATGGTGAAACCGTGGATCAAAAAGAATATAGAAGCATGATCGGATCACTTTTGTACCTCACGGCATCAAGACCGGACATACAATTCAGCGTATGTCTTTGTGCACGGTTTCAAGCTTCCCCACGTGCTTCACATCGTCAAGCCGTCAAAAGGATTCTCAGGTACTTACATGGAACTCAAGAATTCGACATTTTTCTACCTTCTTCCTCAACCGTTACTTTGAAAGTTTTTTCCAATGCTGATTTTGGAGGTTGTAGGATTGATAGGAAAAGTACTTCCCGTGCTTGTCATTTTCTTGGTAATTCACTTGTTGCTTGGTCTTCTCGAAAACAAAATTCAGTTGCACAATCCACAGCCGAATCTGAATATGTAGCTGCTGCTAGTGCTTGCTCACAAACTCTTTGGATTGTTCAAACACTTAAGGACTATGAGGTTGATCTAGATAGTGTTCCATTATTTTGTGATAACACTAGTGCCATTTGCATTGCTAAAAACCCTGTGCAACATTCTAGAACTAAGAACATTGACATTAGGTATCACTTTCTCCGCGATAATATTGAAAAAGGAAACATTGTGCTTCACCATGTAGATACCGAACAACAATTGGCTGACATTTTTACAAAATTTTTGGATTTCACTCATTTTTGTTACATTCGTAGTGAAATAGGGGTTATGCATCCTCATGGCTTAAATTGAGGGGGAGTTTTAAAACTTGGGAAGTCAATGTGTGAATCTGAATTAAAATAATATGAGCATAGTATTTCATACATATATGACTTTGTGATTCCTTTTACATGCTGAAAGTTCTTACTACATTACTCATGTTATACATTTTGTAGTTTTTGCCATGACTAGTAATTGGAATAATTACTTACACTAAATTGTGTCATGATCGAACTTTCTTGTTGTTTTGAACTTGTTGCATGTTCACAAGTGCTTTTAATCATAAAGAATTAATCAAGTAATCAACTCACATGTTGAGTTTTTATGAACAAATATAAATTGAGAAAATATCAAGAGAATATGCATGCATCACACTTCTTCTTTTGAGATGGCTTATCATTGCACTTAGATATGAACTTGGAAGAAGTTGTGTATGACTAAAATCATGTCCTTAAGCTTCTGATTGTCAAATGACATAGGCTTGGCTTGGTTGGTTAGAATAAGGCAGATACACATATAATCTCTTACAAATATCATATGATCCAAATTTGTGCTTTGAAAAATAATAAAATGCAGCAAAAAATGTCATGCTTTCAGGTATTGAAATAGTTAAGTTTGTGAGATCATGACTTGCTTAAATTGAAAATTACATTTGATCTCTAGCATGGCTTACACTACTTTATGTATCTCATTGTTGTGATAGTGTAAGTTACTTGATAGTATGACTTGAATGAGCTTTGTTTTATATGTATATGTTATAATATGCTCATAACAATTAAAATTTCTCTTTTGAACCATGCTGAATACATTGTCAAAGGGGGAGAGATAATATGGTGAAGTATGCAAGGGGGAGAAATTGATTACACATTGTACATATTCACAATTGTTTTGACACGATTCTTCTCGGGGGGAGAATTCGTTTTTCTTCTCATTTTATTCTTGTTTTGCAAAGGGGGAGAAATTGTTTTCAAAACTTTTAATGTGAATAAGCCAATGTTCGGATCTTATGTGGTGTTGCCAATGCATTCATCAAGGGGGAGATTGTGAGACCTATTTGTGCTGAATACATTGGCTTTGAGGATAAAAGTTTTGAATGTTGCCATAACATTTTTTTAGCAAGGTCCGACTCTAGATCCGAGCTTCTACAAGGTCTGACAATAGGTCCGACTTGCTTTGTCTAGGTCCGACATGGTTTTGGGTAGCCCCAGTGAGTTTTAACTTTAGCTCCGACATGTTCTTGATAGCTCCGACATGTATTTGTTAAGCTCTGATATGTTTTGCTAGGTCTGACTTATGTTAGTTAGCTCTGACATGTTTTTCTAGCTCCGACTTTTGGGATGACTAGTTCTGACTAGTTTTGGTTAGCTCCGGCGCTAAGTTGTACTAGCTTTGGTAAGTTCCGGCGCTAGGTCCGACTAGCTTTGGTAAGCTCCGGCTCAAGCTCCGGTTAGCTTTGGCAAGGTTCGGAGCTTGATCGTAATGTTCCAAATTTACATGTGAAATGTTTTGAACTTGCTTTACACTTATGGAAAAGGTTGCTTAATATTATTTTACTAAGTTTTTGGTGCGTTTTGGTTGATATGGCTGATATCATTTTGATATGATTTGCAACATGCTTATGTGAGGTGCTCATGTAAGGTGTCGTGTTCGGAACTGACTTGAGTCAAGTCGCGGACTTGGGCTCGTACGAATTCGTTGCTTGTTCATGTGCAGGTGTTACTTGAGTTCAAGTCATGGCTGGTGACAGAATCCTTTGGACTAGTCTCAGGAAGGAGATGAGGTTCCAACAACCAAATTCAGGAGGAATTGTGGTTGAGCGGGTTAGGAGGTCGCGCGGGATGATTGAATCAAGGACAGTGCATATGAAGGTTACTGGACGACGAAGGAAGGTGTTTGCATGTATGCATGCGGTGCATGACGTGGTAACATGGTTCCGAAGATGGTTTATAGATGGGAAGATCTGGTTGGAAGGATCAGATCGTATCGGTTGATGACTTTGGCTGCGGCGGAGTCAGTTATGGCTCGGTATGGAAAGTATCGAGTTGGTTATGATAGGATTTCGTGTGGGTGATGAATTTGAGTTGTTTAAGGAATGTGGGATACATTCTTAAGGTGTTTGGAAGTCTTAAGATTGCTTCTATCTGCTTATAGAAGAGTCCTAAGCAGTTATGGAAAGTTTCGATTCGTGATCGGAGTAGGATTAGAGTCCTAGGTGGGATTGGGTTGGCCTAAGGGCTGGTTATATAAGCAAGGGAGGCCAGAGCTCGTAGTAGACGACTTTGGGGCTGTTCCTCTTGTGTTCTATTGAATAAAATTCGTAGTTGGAAGGAACTTTTGTGCCTTGTTCGTCCGACTTGTTCCAGATAAGTTTTACTCGTCGAGTTTCTGGACAGCGTTACCTTTCGTTGGTGGTTTTATCATAACTCGAGTTTTACAGATCCAATTGACGTGATTTTTTTTGAGTTGTCTTCAAAACATGATTATGTATCATCTGTAAAAATTTCACGGTCATTGGATTTGTGGTTTCTGATCTACATGAGTTTCTTTGCAGCATTCCAGAACTGTTTTTCTCGGGTAGAACCGATTGACCTTTGTTCGATCTTTCGATCATAACTTGAATTTCTCTCGACGGATTTGAGTGATTCTTGTTGTGTTGTCTTCGTGAATTGATTCTCTATGATATATATCACTTTTGTCTTGGTGAAACACATTTAGATTAGTCTCACACACGATTTTTTTAACAGATCATTTTTCTGCCAAAGGATTGGGATTTAATTGTTTCCGCTGCGTAATCTTTTTAAATCTACCATTCACCCCCCTCTGGTAGCTTTTCACGTGCTCTTCGATCCTACATGGTAGCCTCAAGTTGTGAGCAACCCCATCAAAGTTGGTGATTACCCATTGATATAGTGGAATCCAAGCCGACCATTGTGGTGGCTTGGTGAGAGAAGGGTCAAGTGAGACCGATCCTTGTGTGGACTTCTCAATGTGGATGTAGGCTTCTTCGTAGAGCTAGACCACGGGATAAATCTTGTCTCACTTGTCTTTTACTTTTTGTAATCACTAGTATTGCTATTAGGGTTCTTATTGCTCATATTGCTCTTCACTTTGATCATTATTGTAAACTTGCAATCTAAGTGTTTAAACTTCACAATCTGAGCTTTACTAGTTTACCACTTATTGCTTATCTCTTCGGTGAACTTTAATTCCGCAAATAACTTGTAGAAACCAAGTTTTAGTATTTTCACCCTGTGCTGAGTGGACTAGTCCGACCCTGTGCAGACTAGTCCAGCTACAGGAATTTAATCTCGTTTGATTAAGTCATTTCAGGTATTATTGCCTATTAACCCCCCTCTAGGCGACTTTCAATTGGTATCAGAGCTAGGCTTATCCAAAAGAGTCTAACAACTCGGAGAAGAAATGGTCGGAAGGGGTGATAACGAAGTTCCGATGGTGGTCGACGACACCAAGGCGAAGAATGTCGATGTTCTTCAAGATGATCCAAACGACGACGAAGAAGTTCGGATGCTCAAGGCACGACTTCGTGAGAAGCTCAATGTGCCCAAGAAGGAGATCAAGCCAATTGCTCCGGTCAACATCGACAATGGGAGTAGTTCACAAGACTACTCCCGATATCCTTACAATTATGAGCAACTTACCACGAGCAACCATTATTTGTCTATTCCCATTGGCAAACCTCCTCAATTCGATGGAAATGATTACTCTATGTGGAAGCATAATATGAAGATGCACCTCATTTCCTTAAAATCTAGCTTGTGGCAAATTGTTATGACAGGTGTTCATCTTCCGAAGAATGAGGAAGACATCACTCCGGAGCAAGCCGTTCTACTCCATCGCAATGCTCAAGCCGTTGGAGTGATAACCTCCTCATTGACTCGAGAGGAGTTCAACCGCATTGAAGGGTTGGAGGTTGCCAAGGAGATATGGGATACCCTTAAGACGGCACATGAAGGCAACCGCGTCATTAGGGAGGCAAAGATTGAGATGATCGAAGTAGAGCTTGGGAGATTCAACATCATGGAGGGTGAGCCTCTCAAAGATATGTATGACCGCCTCAAGACTCTCATCAACAAGAGTCGGTCATATGGAAGCACCCGGTGGACCGACCACGAGGTGGTAAAGAGGATGATTCGAGCATTCATGCCTCAAAACGTCACTCTTTGCTCACTAATTCGTGAAAGTCCAGGCTTTCACAAGATGACTCACGAAGAAGTGCTAGGGAGGATCATCAACCACGAGATGATGGAGCAAGAAGCGATGTTCTACAATGATCTACAAAAGCTTTCCTCCTCCAAGAAAAGGGATGTTGCATTCAAGGCAACATCCTCAAGATCTCAAGAAAAGGAATAGAGTGATGAAGTGAGTCCCAACACCGATGAGGAAGAAGCTCTCTTCATCAACAACTTTAAGAGGATGTTTAGAAGGAGGGAGAGCTATCAAAATGAAAGAAAGAGCAAAGACAAGCCTAAGACAAGATCAAAGAGGGATTGCTACAATTGTGGGGAGTATGGCCACTTCATTGTGGATTGTCCACATGAAGAAAACAAGAAGAAGAAGGAGGGCAAGTCCAAAGAGAAGAAGTATTTCAAAAAGAAGAAGCAATCCAGACATGCCCACCTTCGAAAGGAGTGGGATTCAAATGAGGAATCCTCCTCCGATGAAGAAGAGAAGATAACAACCATTGCTATGAAGAAGACAACTATGGAAAATAAGCTCTTCCCCAACTTGGAGACTTCAAGGCCAACATGTCTCATGGCCAAGGAGGGAAGAAAGAAGGTTAAATCTAAATCCTCTTCTTCAATTTCTTCTCATGATGATTTTGATAGTAGTAGTGAAAATGAACATATGCTTAAAGACATGAGTAAAAGTACTTTGAAGAGATTGAGATTGTTAATGGAGGAAATATTTGAGAAGGAAGAACTCATCAACCGTCAAGAGGACATGCTCATCCAACAAAAGGAGAGATGTCAAGAGGCTGAGGAGCTCTTGGAGCTTGAAAGAGAAAGAAGCAAATCACTTGAGCGTGAACTCGCTTTGAGCAAGGAAACTTTCTCAAACCTTGAGAACACTACAATTGTGCTCAAGGATGAACTTGTTAGTTTGACACAAGCTAACAAGATCCTTGAGACGCAAGTGAAGTCTCTCAAGGTCAATGCACCTTCTACCTCTACAAGCTCACCTTCCACAAATATTAAATCCGAAGCATCTCAACCTTGTAAATGCTCAAACTTAAACATAAAGCTTAAAGATGAGCTTAAGTTGGCACAAACCAATCAAGCACCAAAAGGTGGCATCTTTGACAAGGAGAAGGTGGCATATGCACGTAGTGCATATACCAACACAAGACATCCCCTAGTCAATGATGGTCTTGGTTATTCTAGGGAGATGAGGCAAAATGCCCAAACTCCCAAGAATGGCAAAGACTTGATTGTTTTTGTCAAAGGAGGCTCATACAATAATAAGGGAAAGAATGTTGCAACATCTCCGAAAATGACTAAGAAAGAACCTCATCCATTGTTCCATGACTTCGATGCATCATATGTTTTATTGAGGAACAAGTTTGGAAAGGTATATGCTAGGTATGTTGGGCCACACCGCAAGAGTCCCAAATCTTGTGTGTGGGTGCCCAAGTGCTTTTTGACTAACATCAAAGGACCCAACACCGCTTGGGTACCTAAAGCCAAGGCTTAAATCTTTCTTGTAGGCATACTCCTTTGGTGGAACCAAATGGGTTCTTGATAGTGGATGCACTAATCATATGACCGGAGAGAGAAAGATGTTTCTGGAGTATGAGCTAAATGAAGATCCAAGTGAAGGAATCTACTTTGGAGACAATAGCCAAGGAAAAATTCTTTGCACCGGTAAAATTACTATATCCCCTAATCACACTCTTTCAAATGTTTTACACGTTGATTCACTTGATTATAACATCTTGTTCATATCACAACTATGTGACAAAAGTTATAATTGTTTTTCACTAATGAGGGTGTGGCCGTCACAAGGGGAAGCAATGGCTCAATCGCCTTTAAGGGTGTACTCAAGGGAAAGCTCTATCTTGTGGATTTCTCCGCGGATAAAGCCCAACTTGATACATGCTTAATTGCAAAAACTAACATGGGATGGCTGTGGCATAGGAGGCTAGCCCATATTGGGATGAGAAATTTGCAAAAACTCCTTAAGGGCAAGCACATCCGTGGTTTAAAGAATGTTTTGTTTGAAAAGGATAGGCCATGTAGTGCATGCCAAGCCAGAAAGCAAGTTGGAGCACCACATCCATCCAAGAACATTATGACAACATCAAAACCATTGGAGCTTCTACACATGGATCTCTTCGGTCCAATTGCCTACATTAGTATTGGTGGTAACAAATATGGTCTTGTTATTGTTGATGACTTTTCACATTTCACTTGGGTATTCTTTTTGCATGACAAGAGCGAGACTCAAGGTGTTCTCATGAGATACTTGAAGAGAGCTCAAAATGAGTTCTCCTTGAGTATCAAGACCATAAGGAGCGACAACGGCACTGAATTCAAGAATACTCAAGTTGAAGAATTTTTGTATGAAGAAGGCATCAAGCATGAGTTCTCGGCCCCCTACTCCCCTCAACAAAATGGGGTGGTCGAGAGGAACAATAGGACTCTAATTGAGATGTCAAGAACCATGCTTGATGAGTACAAGACGTCGGACCGGTTTTGGGCAGAGGCGGTTAACACCGCTTGCCATGCCATAAACCGGTTGTATCTTCACCGCATACTTAAGAAGACGTCGTATGAGCTCCTAACCGGTAACAAGCCCAACATCTCCTACTTTCGTGTTTTTGGGAGCAAATGCTACATTCTTAACAAGAAGCATAGGACTTTGAAGTTTGCTTCTAAGTCCGATGAGGGTTTCTTGCTTGGCTATGACTCAAACACTTAAGCATATCGTGTCTTTAACAAATCCTTCAGAATTGTTGAAGTAGCACGTGACGTAGTGTTTGATGAGACTAATGGCTCCCAAGTGGAGCAAGTTGATCGTCATGTGCTAGATCAAGAAGAAGCTCCACAAGTGGTGATAGGAAGGATGGCACTTGGAGATATACGACCACAAGAACAACTTCAAGAAGCAAGTGACCATCCTACACATCAAGCAAGCTCTTCCTCAAGTGATCAAAATCAAGTTCCCCAAGATGAGCTCCAAGAAGATGAAAATGGAGACATCAATCAAGGGTGAGACAATGAGGATGAGGAAGTCCAAGATGATGAATCAAGACCTCAAACGCCTCACCCAAGAGTGCATCAAAGCGTCCAACGGGACCATCCCGTTGACAATATACTTGGAGACATCTCCAAGGGGGTAACTACTCGATCTCGTGTTGCAAACTTTTGTGAACATTACTCTTTTGTTTCTTCCTTGGAGCCCCACAAGGTTGAAGAAGCACTACGAGATCCAGATTGGGTGATGGCCATGCAAGAAGAGCTCAACAACTTCGAAAGAAATCAAGTACGGGAGCTTGTGAAGAGGCCTAATGTAAATGTTGTAGGGACCAAATGGGTGTTCCACAACAAACAAGATGAACACGGGGTGGTTACAAGGAACAAGGCACAACTTGTGGCCAAAGGGTATTCACAAGTCGAAGGTTGGGATTTTGAAGTAACCTTTGCTCCCATAGCTAGGCTTGAATCAATTCGTATATTACTTGCCTTTGCTACTCACCATGATTTTAAGCTATATCAAATGGGCGTCAAGAGTGCATTCCTCAATGGTCCAATCAAAGAAGAGGTGTATGTAGAGCAACCCCCCGGATTTGAAGATGAAGAATTCCCAAACCATGTGTACAAATTGTGTAAGGCCCTCTATGGACTCAAACAAGCTCCTGGAGCTTCGTATGAGTGCCTTAGAGACTTTCTAACTCAAAATGGTTTCAAAATTGGTAAGGCAGACTATACTTTATTCACTAAGCACTTCAATGATGATTTGTTTGTTTGCCAAATATATGTCAATGGCATTATATTTGATTCTACTAAAAAAGCTTTTTGTGATGAGTTTGCCAAGATAATGACAGGAAGATTTGAGATGTCCATGATGGAGGAGTTGAAGTTCATTCTAGATTTTCAAGTGAAGCAACTCAAGGAAGACACGTTCATTAGTCAAACCAAGTACACACAAGATATACTCAAGAAGTTTGACATGGACAAGGCCAAACCCATCAAGACTCCTATGGTAACCAATGGGCATCTCGATATCAATGAAGATGGTGCAAGTGTGGACCAAAAGGTATATCATTCCATGATAGGCTCATTGCTTTATCTATGTGCATCTAGGCCCGATATCATGCTTAGTGTGTGTATGTGTGCTAGATTTCAAGCTGACCCTTGAAAGTGCATCTAGGACTCCCTTGTGGGTTTTGGATGATTTATGATAAGCAATTGGGATCCTAACCTATTTGTTGAGATGAGTGCAGGACTATGATAGGAAAATGAGCAAAATACCAAAAAGAAGGAAAGATGAGGAGCAAAGTGGAGATGAGCTCAAGGAAGAAGAGTAATAGATTATTGTGTATGGAGTGTGTTAAGGAAACTCACCCCAAGAGCTCAATCATAATTAAACAGACACATTGCACAGAGTTACACAGGACCAGACTAGTCCGATCACAACCGGACTAGTCCGATCACAACCGGACTAGTCCGATAACCTTTCTGCACCAGATCGGACAAGTCCGATATCTGTCGGACTAGTCCGATATTCTTTTGACTAGAATCGGACTAGTCCTCTCTAGTACGGACTAGTCCTCAAAACACTTCACAAATCACACAGAATCGGACAAGTCTGTTCACAACCGGACTAGTCCGATATTCATTCTGATCCATATCGGACAAGTCCGATATTTGCATGGACTAGTCTGAAGAACCCTCTGATCTACATCGGACAAGTCCTCCAAGTGCGGACTTGTCATCCAATGCACTTAGTGTTTCACATGTCCGGACAAGTCCAATGACTATCGGACTAGTCCGAAGATTTCCAGTAGCGAAATCGGACAAGTCTGTTTTCAGCCGGACTAGTCCGATATTTTAGGGTACTTAGGGTTTGCTACACACAGCACACCGGACTAGTCCGGTGACCACCACGGACTAGTCCGAACTTTCTGAACCCTAACGGTCACTTTTAGAAACCCCATATAAATAGAGGTGCACGACCCAATTTTATACTCTCTCGAACCCTAGCACCGTCACACCTCCCAAGAGCCTCAAAAACCACATCTCTCCACGAAATTAAGTGCAACAACAATCAATCCTTTGAGTATTCACTCTAGATCATTGGAGAGACAATTGAATCACCACATTGAGCTCTTGGTTTGATTCTCTAACACACTCCTGCGTTTTAATTGTAATCTTTTGAGTGTGTTTTCAGTGGAAATTTGTGCTGTAATCTAAGGGAGCTCTCAACGTGTGAGAAGGCCCCTTGAATCCGGTTATTCACCCCTTTGTGATTAGTGGAAGAGGATTGGCCTTCGTGGCGATCCGACGAGGGTAGGGTTGGAGAAGACCCGATCCTTTTGTGGAGTCCTCAACGTGGACGTAGGTTGCCTTTGCGGTAGCCGAACCACGGGATAAACACTTGTGTCTTGTTTTTAGTGTTCATCATTCTTGTCCATCAACCTAATCTAGGGTTTCAATTACCACTACTCATCTTACGTTGAATTGTCAAGCATAAGATTCAATTGTGATATAATCTGAGATATAACATTGAAACTTTACTTGATTCTATTTTTCTGCTGCATACATAGTAGAATCAATCTAATTGTTCAAACCTAACCAACTTAGTCCGTGAACACCGGACTAGTCCGCACTTTACCGGACTAGTCCGATATCTCTGGTATTGAACTGGTTGTTAAGTGTTGCAGGATCCGACCATTTTCAAAAAGGCCTATTCACCCCCCCTCTAGGCCCACATTCAATTGGTATCAGAGCAGGTTCTTCAAGAAAGAGTCTAACCACTCGAAGAGATCATGTCGGAGATGAAGGACATCCACAAAACCAACAACCAAGAAGAGGTTAACAATGACAAAGCTCAAAAGATGGAGAAGTACCTCGAAGCCATTCAAGACTTCGAGGACGACGATGAGGACACACTGGAGCTAAAGGCGCTCCTTAGAAAGAAGGCACTTTCCAAAGGGAAAGTGAAAGTTGAAGAGAAGAAGAAGGAGAGTAGTCACACCGACTACTCCCAATATCCTTTTAATTATGATCGTTTAAATTCCAATAACAATCATTACTTATCTATCCCACTTGGAAAAGCCCCGCACTTCGATGGAAGTGATTACTCAATGTGGAGGCAGAATATGAAAATGCATTTAATTTCCCTCAACCCTAGTCTATGGCATGTTGTATGCACAGGGATAGATATTCCGGACAACGACGAAGAGCTCACCCCAAGCCAAGAGCAGACCATTCATAGAAATGCACAAGTCGCAACTGTAATCACCTCCTCACTCAGTCGGGACAAGCTCACCAAGGTGGATGGACTCGAAATTGCTAAGGAGATATGGGGTACACTACAAACTGCACATGAAGGTGACCGACATGTGTGTGAAGCAAAGATTGAGATGATCGAAGGCGAACTAGGAAGATTCACAATTGAGGAAGACGAGTCACCCCAAGATATGTACAATCGATTGAAGACACTTGTCAACAAAGTTTGATCATACGGGAGCAAGAAGTGGAATGACCACGAGGTGGTAAAGCTCATCCTTAGAGCTTTTATGCCTCACAATGTCACGCTATGCTCCATGATTAGAGAAAGTCCCGGATACAAAAGGATGACACTGGATGAATTGCTTGGAAAAATCATCAACTTTGAGATGATGGAATGATAAGCAAAACACGTCAAGGAAATTGCCGATCTCACCTCGGCTAAGAAGAAAGGGGTTGCTCTAAAGTCCACCCTCAAGCCTCTATCCAAAGAAGCAAGGGAAGCACAACTAGAGGAAGACAGTGACGACGAAAGCAGTGAGCTAGATGAAGAGGACATCATACTGTTCATGAAAAATTTCAAGAGAATAATGAAGAAAAGACAAGGAACAAAATCAAGTGAGGGAAAGTACAAGGAAAGAATGAAACCGAAGTTGAGGTGGGCATGCTACAATTGTGGTGAGTATAACCACTTTATAGTTGATTGCCCATATGAGGAGAACAAGAAGAAGACCAAAGAATCCAAGCCTCAACCTAAGAAATTCTTCAAGAAGAAGAAGCAAGCCGAACAAGCGCACATTGGGAAGGAGTGGGACTCAAACGATGAGTCCTCATCATCCAAAGAAGAAGAGATGGCTAGCGTAGCCATCGAGAGCACGTCCAAGAAATCTACACTCTTCCCCACACTCGGCGCAAGGAAGGGAAATGGCACGTGCCTTATGGCAAAAGAAGGTAAACGCAAGGTAACCATCAAAACCCCTTCCATGCATTCCTACTCTAGTGATGATGAAATAAATAGTGATGATGAGGATATGCTTAGTGGACTAGATAGGAAAACTGCATCAAAAATGAAGTTTTTACTTGATCAACTTGTTGAGAAGGAGAGGTTAATTGACCGTCAAGAGGACATGATTATCTCCCAAAAGGAGGAGTATGTCGAACTTGACAAACTTCTAGAACTTGAAAAGGAGAAGAGCAATTCACTAGAGCTTGAGTTAGCCTCAAGCAAGAAAGCTTGCTTGGAGTTAACTGACTCAAATGTTGCAATCAAGGACCAACTTGCTGACCTGACCAAGGTCAACAAGATCCTTGAAGTGCAAATTGAGTCACTCAAGCTAAGTGAACCTCCCTCCTCTTCAAGTTCACCTCCTCAACCCACTAAAACTGATTTTGCTCATACGTGCACATGTAGTAAAATTGACACCAGTTTGAAGGAGAAGTCAACCTCCACAAAGGAAAAACCTCCTATCAAATGTGGCATATTTGACAAGGAGAAGATCAACTATGCACGTAGTGCATACTTGGTCCAAAGACCTCCAAATGTCAAATATGGCATTGATTACTCTTATGGTGAAAAGCAGCATGCTAGAAGTCATAAGAATAACAAGGAGAGGATTTCCTTTGTGAAAGGAAGACCCTCTCAAACTAGTAAGTCGAAAAGTAAAAACTTGAACTCACAGGAACACCGGACTAGTCTGGTCAGTGTCTGGACAAGTCCGATCCTCCGAACAAGTCCGGCCTACCAGACTAGCCCTGTATACAAACAACAACAATTACTCTTTAGAACCTTTGATGCCTCCTATGTGTTAATGAGAAATAATCTTGGCAAGGTTTATGCTAATTATGTTGGGCCACGCTATGGGAACACCAAATCTCATGTGTGGGTGCCCAAATGCATTGTAACTAACCTCCAAGGACCCAAGCAAGCTTGGGTACCTAAAACCAAAGCATAATCTGTTTTTGCAGGCTTGTTCCTCCGGTGGATCTAAATGGGTGCTAGACAGTGGCTGCACCAACCATATGACTGGGGAAAGAAGAATGTTCGTGGAATATGAAGAGAATAAGGACCCAAACAAAGGCATCTACTTTAGAGATAATAGTCAAGGAAGGGTGCTCGGTACCGATAAAATTGCAATATCTTCTACACACACACTTTCTCATATTTTACATGTTGAATCCTTAGATTATAACCTGCTGTCCATATCTCAGCTATGTGACAAAGGTTATAATTGCTTGTTCACTAACGAGGGTGTGACCGTCTCTAGGAGGAGTGATGGTTCCATTGCATTCAAGGGTATGTTGAAGGGAAAGCTTTACCTCGTTGACTTTAACAAGGATAAAGCCGAACTTGACACATGCTTGATTGCAAAGACCAACATGGGTTGGCTGTGGCATAGACGGCTAGCGCATGTTGGTATAAGGAATCTTCAAAAACTCCTCAAGGGCGATCACATCCGCGGTTTGAAGGATGTTGTTTTTGATAAAGACAGGCCTTGTATCGCGTGCCAAGCCGGGAAGCAAGTTGGAGCACCTCATCCCGCAATGAACGTCATGACTACAACAAGACCGCTCGAACTACTTCACATGGACTTGTTTGGTCCAATTGCTTACATAAGCATCGGCAGTAACAAATATGGTTTAGTAATTATTGATGACTTTTCTCACTTCACTTGGGTTTTCTTTTTGCACGATAAGTCAGAAACACAAGGAACACTCATGAAGTTCCTCAAGCGAGCTCAAAACGAATTCTCATCGACAATCAAGAGTATTCGAAGCGACAACGGCACAGAGTTCAAGAACACACAAGTGGAGGATTACCTTTATGAAGAGGGTATCAAGCACGAATTTTCAGCGCCATACTTGCCACAACAAAACGGAGTTGCCGAAAGGAAGAACCGAACACTCATAAAGATGGCAAGAACAATGCTCGATAAGTACAAGACCTCGGATCGATTTTGGGCGGAAGCGATTAACACCGCTTGCCACGCCGCAAATCGACTTTATCTTCATCGACTACTCAAGAAGACTTCCTATGAGCTACTCACCGGTAACAAACCAAACATTTCATATTTTCGAGTTTTCGGTTCTCCATGGTATATCCTGAACAAGAAGCCTAGGACTTCAAAGTTCGCTTCGAAGTCCGATGAAGGTTTCTTGCTTGGTTATGATTCGAACACTTACGCCTATCGTGTTTTCAACAAGGCCTCCGGACTTGTTGAAGTATCATGTGACGTAGTATTCAATGAGACTAATGGCTCCCAAAAGGAGCAAGTTGATACATGTGAATTAGGTAAAGAAGAAGCTCCTTGTCAAGTATTGAAAAGAATGGCTCTAGGCAAAGTTCAACCACAAGAGTCACCTTCACACGTACATGAGGAAAATGAACCACAAGAGGAGACCAACAATCAAGGGGGAGCTTCAACACAAGATCAACCACAAGAGTACGAAGATGATCAACAAGTCAACAAAGGCAGCCACTTAGGGGGAGAAGCAGACGATCATGAAGACACAACTCCTCAAGTGCCACATCCAAGAGTACACCAATGCATTCAAAGGGATCACCCAATCGACAACATCATCGGTGATATCCAAAAGGGAGTAACCACTAGATCTCGCATAGCTAACTTTTGTGAGCATTATTCGTTTGTATCCTTTTTGGAACCACGCAGGATTGAGGATGCCTTGAAGGATCCGGACTGGGTGGTGGCAATGCAAGAAGAATTGAACAACTTCAAGCGGAACGAAGTGTGGGAACTTGTGGCAAGACCTAATGCAAACATCGTCGGCACCAAGTGGGTCTTCCACAACAAACAAGACGAACACAGGGTGGTGACAAGGAACAAAGCACGACTTGTGGCCAAAGGGTATTCACAAGTTGAAGGTTTGGATTTCGATGAGACTTTTGCTCCAGTAGCTAGACTTGAATCTATTAGAATATTACTTGCATATGCTACTCACCATGATTTCAAGTTGTATCAAATGGATGTAAAAAGCGCCTTCCTCAACGAACCGATCAAGGAAGAGGTGTACGTGGAGCAACCACCCGGGTTTGAAGACGAAGAGTTCCCCGACCACGTATTTAAATTGCGTAAGGCTCTCTACGGCCTCAAACAAGCTCCTAGAGCTTGGTATGAGTGTCTTAGAGATTTCTTAATTGAGAATGGTTTTCAAATTGGCAAAGTAGATTATACTCTATTTACAAAGAATTTAGACAATGATCTTTTTATTTGTCAAATTTATGTTGATGATATAATCTTTGGGTCAACTAATCAATCGTTTTGTGAGGAATTTAGCAAAATCATGACAGACAGGTTTGAAATGTCAATGATGGGAGAATTAAAGTACTTCTTGGGATTCCAAGTGCGGCAACAAAAGGAAGGGACATTCATAAGCCAAACCAAGTACACGCAGGACATACTTAAGAAGTTTGGCATGGACAAGGCAAAGCCCATAAAGACCCCCATGGCAACAAATGGCCACTTGGATCTCAATGAAGATGGACCTAGCGTCGAACAAAAGGTATATCACTCCATGATTGGATCTCTACTCTATTTATGTGCATCTATGCCAGACATTATGTTGAGTGTATGTTTGTGTGCAAGATTTCAAGCCAACCCTAAGGAATGTCACTTGACAGCCGTAAAAAGGATCTTGAGATATTTAGTTCATACACCCAACCTTGGTCTTTGGTACCCAAAAGGCTCAAAATTCAATCTCATTGGTTACTCCGATGCAGATTATGCCGAGTGCAAAGTAGATAGAAAAAGCACCTCCGGCACATGCCAATTCCTAGGGAGATCCTTAGTTTCTTGGTCCTCCAAGAAACAAAATTCCATTGCCTTATCCATAGCCAAAGCGGAGTACGTTGCAGCCGGGAGCTTTTGTGCACAACTCCTTTGGATGCGACAAACTCTAAGGGATTACGGTTACAATATGAATCGTATTCCTCTCCTTTGTGACAACGAGAGTGCCATTAAAATTGCCCACAATCCAGTTGAGCACTCTAGAACTAAACACATAGACATAAGACATCATTTTTTGAGAGACCATTCCATGAAAGGAGATATAGCCATCTCACATGTCAATACCCAAAAACAATAAGCCGACATATTCACCAAGCCACTTGATGAAAAGCGCTTTTGCGAACTCCGAAATGAACTAAATATCCTCGATGCTCGGAGTGTGGCTTGAAAAGTTGCATACCTGTATGAATTCTTCAAAATATGTTGATTGAATTATGAAAATCCTCTCTCTCAATTTTTCCCGAAAAACTATGTAAATTACTAGATCTTGGTGAATTATGATCATTGCTTGATTGTTGTATGCTTACTGGTCATATTCATCAAGATCATTTGATTTAGTTTGCCTCTCTATTCTTTATTTATGAACCTTCAAATATATATAAATGGGCTATGCAAATTTCTTCTGGTGACCACAGACTAGTCCGTGGTTACCCGGACTAGTCCACCCATGCAGACTAGTCTGCAGAGTGCCGGTTAGGCCGGACTAGTCCGATAACTCCATGGACTAGTCCGATGTTGCTCTCTGGATGAGTTCGTACTAGTCCGGTCATCTCCGGACTTGTCCGATTTTTCGTGTCCATAACCCTAGCTGCCACCAAACCCTAATCCCTTCTTCCTCCACTCTTGCTCACGCGTTCTCTCTCCTCCGCTCGAGCTCCCAAGGCGATTTCTTGCTCCCTCCATCAAAAATCTCCGCATTTGGGCAGAAATCAAGCTTGCCCTCTTGAGGATTGAAGCTAGCGGACTTGTCTGGCCTTCAACACCCTCATCTCCAAGCTTCAATCGATTTCTTCGGTAATTTTCACCCAAACCCTAGAAATCTTGTTTTTCTTCATTATTGGTCGAATAGCCTAGCATCTTTCACTATATACATGCCTCCTTTATGTATCTCGTGTATGCTAGACTTATTGTGCATTAGGAATCAACTTTTGTCAAATCTCTTAGGTTTTTGAGGATGAACACCGGACTAGTCCGGTCCATGCACGGACAAGTTCGGTCCCCCGGACTAGTCCGTGCCTGTGCACCGGACAAGTCCGATGTTTCTGAACTTAAAACCTAATTCTTCAATTCCTCAATGCAATTCCTTGCTATCCTCTCATACCTATGCCTTGTATCATTCATCATCTTTCTTGAAACTCATTCTCAGGTCATGTCGAGCTCAAACGATGAAATTTCCGACTTTGAGGCCGAGATGGACCACGAGGTGGCACCTCGGACCTCGACGGGTCTTGGCAAGAAGTGCCAAGAAAGACCCTCCAAGCCAGCTCCTTCCCTTCCTCAAGTTCGGAGGAAAGTGCTAGCGAAGAAGCTGACCTCCAAGGTGCCAGCTTCTAGGGCTACCGCCAGTGGTGGCCCTAGCTCGGCAAGTGCCCGCCTAGCCAAAGGCAAGGGCAAGGGGATAGCGACGGGTCCAGTTGGACCATTGAAGCTGCATGCTCCCAGGGAAGGGGTCCGGGACCCCACTGAAGAAAAGTTCAACGGGAAGGGCAATGACTCGGCGGCCAAATTCAGAAGCATCGATTGGTATGGCCGATCGAAGCAAGCAGCTGATGGAAGATTCTGGTGCAACTTCCATGCTGATTTCTACAAATCAGTGTATCTACCGATGAAGACACCAGTGGTGCGCAGTCAGTGGATCGACTGGGCACATCTTGAGAAGAAAAGATGCTCTACTTTTGATGAAATGATAGCAGCAGCTGAAAGACATGGCTTGAAGGACCTCTTTGCCTTCAAGTACAATTGGAATGATGAAGTGGTGGCTTAGTTCTATGCCACCTACCACTTTGCAAGCGATGAAGAGGAAAGAGTGACTTGGATGACTCATGGATCCAAGTACACTATCACTTATGAAGAATTTGCAAGGATGTTGCATCTTGACACCTCCAGCAATGATAATGTGGTCATCCACAATGTTGGTGTCATTGACAAGGAGAGGATGAATTTTCTCTATGAGCCCAATTCAAATCTCATCCCTCCTTCCACAAAGAACATGAAGCCATTCTTTGTGGTGATGAACAGAGTCTTAAGGAAGACCATTGATCCTAAGGATGGGGATGCAGGGAGTGTACAAGGGTACCTCCGGACCATAATGAGGGTCATAAGCAAGAACATACAGTTCGATGTGTTTGACTACATATGGAACGATATGGTTAACATCTCCAACACCCCCAACAGGTCCTGTGGCTATGCTCCCTATCTCATGTTTATGATTGAGAAAGTAACAGGGATTGATTTTGTCAAGGATGTGGAGCACACTCCTTTGAGGCCTCAGAAGCCTCAACCAGTAAATGTCCAGGCTGCTCCCTCGCCGGCCTCCAGTCCCGAGGCACCGGAAAGATCAAGAGAAGATGCTATAGCTGTCCCTACTTCTAGGGAAGCCCCTCAGAGAGGATCAGCTAGTGGGATCCTCAAATATCTGGCTGCTATATTCTCCTCCTGCAAGAAGGCCGAAGTGAAGGCCCACAAGCTCAACCAGATAAGAAAGGAGGACATGAAGTACATAAAGGCCAATGTGAAGCAAATCTGCCAAAAGCTGGAGATCGACCCCATGGGATCTCCAGTGCTTTCTGAGGACTCTGACCCGGACTTCACTGAGCTCGCGCCCGTGAACCCCTCCGAGCTTGCCTACTTTGGCATTGGGGGCTCGAGTGGCTCCGTTCCTCCTCCTTCTCCTCCTCATCAAGCTGAAGACGAAGATGACGAAGACGATGATGAGAGGACCGACAGTGAAGAGTGAAGACCCTAGTACCCTCCTCTCCTTCTTTTTGGTGTCTTGATGCCAAAGGGGGAGATATTGAGGGGGAGTCTTAGCTTTAGCTGTAGGATGCGAGGAGAGAGCTCTTTTTATGCTTCTTGTCTATTTTTGAGTTTTGCAATGTTTTAACTTTGTTCTCAAGTTAATTATGGTTCTGTGATGCAATGGTTGATCAATTTGAGAAGTATTTGTTGAAATCTATGACTTTGCTCTTAGAATGACATATATGCTTGGTTTTGGTTGATTAATGTAAATTATGTCATTCTCAATGTCTCCATATACTTAGTTATGCATCCCACCATAAAGAATGCACATATGGATAATTCTTTCACTGCTTGATGTATTTTTGACTCATATGTGCATACTTTATGAAAATCTCAATTTTTATCATATTTTGTGAAATCTCAATTGGTTGTCATCAATCACCAAAAAGGGGGAGATTGAAAGTGCATCTAGGAATCCCTTGTGGGTTTTGGATGATTTATTACAAGCAATTGGGATCCTAACCTATTTGTTGAGATGAGTGCAGGCCTATGATAGGAAAATGAGCAAAATACAAAAAAGAAGGAAGGATGAGGAGCAAAGTGGAGATGAGCTCAAGGAAGAAGAGTAATAGATTATTGTGTATGGAGTGTGTTAAGGAAACTCACCCCAAGAGCTCAATCATAATTAAACAGACACATTGCACATAGTTACACAGGACCGGACTAGTCCGATCACAACCGGACTAGCCCGATAACCTTTCTGCACCAGATCGGACAAGTCCGATATCTGTCGGACTAGTCCGATAATCTTCTGACTAGAATCGGACTAGTCCTCCCCAGTACGGACTAGTCCTCAAAACACTTCACAAATCATACGAAATCGGACAAGTCCGATCACAACCGGACTAGTCCGTATTCATTCTGATCCATATCGGACAAGTCCGATATTTGCACGGACTAGTCCGAAGAAACCTCTGATCTACATCGGACAAGTCCTCCAAGTGCGGACTTGTCGTCCAATGCACTTAGGGTTTCACATGTCCAGACAAGTCCGATGACTATCGGACTAGTCCCAATATTTCTAGTAGCGAAATCGAACAAGTCTGTTTTCAGCCGAACTAGTCTGATATTTCGGGGTACTTAGGGTTTGCTACACACAGCACACCGGACTAGTCCGGTGACCACAACGGACTAGTCCGAACTTTCTAAACCCTAACGGTCACTTTTAGAAACCCCATATAAATAGAGGTGCACGGCCCAATTTTATACTCTCTCGAACCCTAGCGCCGTCACACCTCCCAAGAGCCTCAAAAACCACATCTCTCCACGAAATTAAGTGCAACAATGATCAATCCTTTGAGGATTCACTCTAGATCATTGGAGAGACACTTGAATCACCACATTGAGCTCTTGGTTTGATTCTCTAACACACTCCTGCATTTTAATTGTAATCTTTTGAGTGTGTTTTCGGTGGAAATTTGTGCTGTAATCTAAGGGAGCTCTCAACGTGTGAGAAGGCCCCTTGAATCCGGTTATTCACCCCTTTGTGATTAGTGGAAGAGGATTGGCCTTCGTGGCGATCCGACGAGGGTAGGGTTGGAGAAGACCCAATCCTTTTGTAGACTCCTCAACGTGGACGTAGGTTGCCTTTGTGGTAGCCGAACCACGGGATAAACACTTGTGTCTTGTTTTTAGTGTTCATCATTCTTGTCCATCAACCTAATATAGGGTTTCAATTACCATTACTCATCTTACGTTGAATTGTCAAACATAAGATTCAATTGTGATATAATCTGAGATATAACATTGAAACCTTTACTTGATTCTATTTTTCCGCTGCATACATAGTAGAATCAATCTAAATTTTCAAACCTAACCAACTTAGTCCGTGAACACCGGACTAGTCCGCACTTTACCGGACTAGTCCGATATCTATGGTATTGAACTGGTTGTTAAGTGTTGCAGGATCCGAAAATTTTCAAAAAGGCCTAATCACCCCGCCACCCTCTAGGCCTACATTCAACCCTAAGGTGTGTCATTTGACCGCCGTTAAGAGAATTCTCAGATATTTGGTTCACACACCAAGCCTAGGACTTTGGTACCCCAAAGGCTCTAAGTTTAACCTCATTGGATATTCCGATGCGGACTATGCGGGGTGCAAAGTTGATAGGAAGAGTACATCGGGAACTTGCCAATTCCTTGGTAGATCTCTAGTGTCTTGGTCCTCAAAGAAACAAAACTCCATTGCACTTTCCATAGCCGAAGCGGAGTATGTCACCGCCGGAAGTTGTTGTGCACAACTTCTTTGGATGCGACAAACTCTTAGGGACTATGGTATAAACTTGCGCCATATCCCTCTCCTATGTGACAATAAGAGTGCCATCAAAATAGCCCGCAATCCAGTTGAACACCCAAGGACCAAGCACATCGATATTCGCCATCATTTTTTGAGAGATCACTCCATCAAAGGAGACATTGCAATTTCACATGTGAGAACCGATAAACAATTGGCCGATATCTTTACCAAGCCCATAGATGAGAAAAGATTTTGTGAACTTAGGAGTGAGCTAAATATCCTAGATTCTCGAAATGTGGCTTAAGTCTTGCACATCTGATTGTTATATTCAAAATCCACACATGCTTGCGAAAAACTCATCCTCCTCAATTTTTCTACAAATTATTTTGAAATTATTGAATCCTTGTAAATCATGGTGATAGTTTGATTGTTGATTGCTTACTGACCATGTTTACAAAGATCTTTTGTGAAATCTAGTCCAAAAGGATCAAATCTCCACTGAAAACTCAATATATAGGAGTTTTCAGCCTTAGGATCGGACTAGTCCGCCCCTAGACTAGACTATTCTGGTGGCTCAGAACTGTCTGGACCCAGTCCGATAGCCGGACAAGTCCGGGTCCCTGACCGGACTAGTCTGACCCTTGGGGACTTAACCTCCCCAGGGAGCCCCCGACTTCTCCACTTCCATTCAAACACACACTCTCTCTCTCCAATCGGTGGATTGAAGCCCTAAGGTGCTTAGGAACCTTTCCCCAAGCATCGGAGGTTGATTCCTCTCCTACATTTTGTTGAATCAAAGATTTGAAGAGGTACTCTTGACCTAACTCAAAATCTTCGAAATTCAATTCTTTTAGGTCTATTGATAGAAACCTCTTCACAAATGTTGTTGTACACATCATTGTGATCATGTACCTCCATTTTTGTGGTAGGATCCGTAGTTTTCACAAAATTTCTCTAGATTATGGTTCTTGCTTTGTGAACCGGACTAGTCCAGCTTCATGGCGGACAAGTCCGGTTGGGTACGGACTAGTCCGGCCCCTGGGCGGACAAGTCTGGATTACACAGTAAAAACCCTAACCTTGATCGACTATGTGAATTCTATAACTTTGTCTTGACTCCATGGACTCATACAGATTCCCTTGCTTCCTTTATCAGCAATCATGTCGGATAATGAGTATGTTCCACCTTCCGACTCCGAGACCGAAGCGGAGAAACAAGCTCTTTACCGCCAAAAGCAACGAGAGGATCAAGAAATGGCTACTGCATATTTTGCATCACAAAGGCCAAAGAAGACGTAACAAGAAGAGCACAATTCTGCAACTGCCGAGGCAGCCCCGAAAAGGAAGCGGCTTGTGACTTTGGGTGAACAAGCTAGAACCCAGGGGGAGAGGACCTCCAAGGATAAGGGAAAAGCACCGGTCGATGCTGCACCCAAGAAGAGGGTGATAGTGGCCAAGAAGGCTGCTAGCAAGGTCAAGAAGGGTGCCTCTCAACCCATAGGCCCCTTGAGGATGTCTTCTCCTGCACGGAACCCAAACCGTGCAGCTGCCTTCGACGCTAACATCTTCAAGGGCAAAGGGCCTGAGAAGGCACGCAAGCTCAGGAAGATCAATGTCTATCAGCGCGACAGGAGCACAGTGGATCCCCATTTCTGGTGTGATTTCCACTGTGACTACTACCGGACGGTCTACATGACCAAGTAGACCCCTGACACAGATGCTCAGTGGATAGACTGGGATTACATGGCCCAGAAGTATCACATAGCCTTCAATGTTGTGATTGAGTCCATCAAGAGGCATGGCTTGAAGAAGTTCATGGCTTTCCAATATTACTAGAATGTGGAAGTCATCACTCATTTCTATTCCACTATCTACTTTCACACCGACGGGGACAGGAGGATTACATGGATGACTCATGGCGAGCAATACTCCACCACCTATTGGGAGTTTGCTCAGTTGCTTGACTTGGAGGACCAACTGGATAATGAGATCACCATTTCAAATCCGAAGCCAGTTGATCGGGACACCTTAGAGTACATGTACCCAAGTCATGCATAGTATGAGGCCGGACACATTAGAAACATCAAGCCTTTCTATAGTGTGCTCAACCGGGTCCTCAGGAAGACCATTGCCCCCAAGGATGGAGATGCGGGGATAATTCAAGGAAATTTGAGGCACTTGATGGTCCTCATCGGTAGATATGTCCGCTTCAACGTGGTTGACTACATCTTCGGCAACATCTTCAACATCTCCCATACTCCCAACCGATCATGTGGATATGCTCCGTACCTCATGTACATGATCGAGAAGATCTCCGGACTCACCTTCAAGAAAGATATAATTCACCAGAGGCTTCGACCTCAACTCCCTCCTCCAGAGTCGGCTACTCATAGGAGGAAGAATGCGGATCCTCCCGCTTCTTCCTCTCGCTTTGTTCCCTCACCTCCTCCACCTCCTCCTTCATCATCGAGTGGATTCTTCAAATGCTTCAAAGCTCTTTTCTCCTCTTGCCGGAAGAAGGAAATTCGGCAACGTCGCATGGAGTGTCGCAACGAGAAGTATGTCAAGGCAATGTGCGACAAGTTGGACATTCCTATGTCTCCTGCCGAGGAGAGTGAGGGTGAGCTCACCTCTTTCCCGGAGTTCACCGCCGAGGAGCTCGCTCAGTTTGGTGAAGATGGGATTTCCACCGCGACCCCGACCGATGATGATGAGGCCAATGTTGACCCGGAGGCCACGGAGAGCGATAGCGGGCGCCAAGGCGACAATGACGATGACAACTCCGATGATGAGTAGACCTAAGGGCTCTTCCTCTCCTCTTTTCCTTTGTTGGTGTCTTTATGCCAAAGGGGGAGAGATTAGTGGATGGGCACTTAGATAGGGGGAGAGAGTGAGTGGGAGAGTTTGAGAGTCTCTATCTAGTTATTAGTGAGAGAGTATTTGATCTATTAAGGACTTATGTTTTAAACTCTCATTTCAAGTTGTATTGTGAGACTTACTCTATGTATTCATGTATCTTGCCTAAATTTGTGATGTGTTGCTTCATTTACATGTCTATCTTGCATAATCGTTGCATTATCACACTTTATGAACACATCATTTAGGCACCCCACCATAACATGTATATGTATGATAACTCTCTCAATAACTCTTCTCATTATGCATACATTGAGGGGGAGTCACTCATACAAATACATGTTATGAAAACAAATTATTATCCTTTTTGTCGAAGTCTTAATGTGTTGTCACCAATCACCAAAAAGGGGGAGATTGAAAGTGCATATAGGCATCCCCATGGGTTTTGGATGATTGATGACGACACATTAAGAGACTAATGAGCTAAGTTGATCTTAAGCACAGGTACAAGGATTAAAATGAGATGAAAACCCTCGAAAAGGAAAAGGATAAAACGGGCGTCAAAGACTCAAGCGTAGAAATTAGGGTTTCTATGGTGTTGAGTTTATATGAGCCGTGTCATGAGAGAGGGTAGATGTATCATGTGCAATGAGATCATTCTAGAGGGCTCAAAGTGGTGGTTTAGTGAAACACCTAAGTGAGAAGCCAAAAATGAGAGAAACCCTAGGAGGCCGGACTAGTACGGGCCTCAAGGTCAGACTAGTCCGGCACGGTAGACAAGTCCATTTTGAGAGGGACCAAACGTTTCTGGAGTGAATCTGAGTGAATTTGGAGCTAAGTCCGAGAAGTCCAGACTTGTCCATTTTTGGACAGACTAAAGCACTCTGGAAAAATTCGAACTTGTCATTTTTGGTACGGACTAGTCCATTTGAGACTTAGTGAGATAGACCTAGAGAAACCCTAGAGGGCCGGACTAGTCTCCCGCTGTGGTCAGACTAGTCCGGGCCAACCCAGAAGAGTCGGTTTTGGGACAGACCAAACGGTTCTGTTCCACTTCGGATTAGTCCATTTTGGACCGGACTAGTCCGTTGTCTAGTGACCGTTTGAATTTGGAAATTTGGCAGGTAGTGTGACGATCTTCGCGCAGTGTGGCAGTTGTCGGGACCTGACCAGAGGTCAGTGGTCCCATAGGGTCGGCTAGTCCGGGGTTAGAGGTCAGACTAGTCCGCCCTTCTGCTGAGGTCAGCAGAAGGGGCTCGGGACCCCTATAAAAAGAGGACCCCCGACCTCATTTGAATAAGTCTTGAACCCTAGTGCCACCACAAGTAACCTAGAGCCTTCCAAAGCCTTCTACTCATCCCACTGACCCTCTAAGAGCAAATCTTGAAGAGGTTAGGGTTTGGGGAGGAGAGTAAAGGAAGATCATCGCGCTTTGGCTCTCGGTTTGATCTCTTGCACATTGTGTTGTGTTTTGGGGCTTGTGTGAGTTGAGCTTTGTGTGCTCCTCATTGTATTGATTTGTGGGAGCCTCAAGTTGTGAGCAGACCCATCAAACTTGGAGATTATCCATTGATATAGTGGAATCCAAGCTGGCCATTGTGGTGGCTTGGTGAGAGAAGGCTCAAGTGAGACCCGGTCCTTGTGTGGACTTCTCAACATGGATGTAGGCTTCTTCGTGGAGCTGAACCACGGGATAAATCTTGTCTCACTTGTCTTTTACTTTTCATTATCACTAGTATTGCTATTAGGGTTCTTATTGATCATATTGCTCTTCACTTTGATCATTATTGTAAACTTGCAATCTAAGTGTTTAAACTTCACAATCTGAAATTTACTAGTTTACCACTTATTGCTTATCTCTTCAGTGAAGTTTAATTCCGCAAATAATTTGTAGAAACCAAGTTTTAGGGTTTTCACCCTGTGCTGAGCGGACTAGTCCGGCCCTGTGCAGACTAGTCCGGCTACAGGAATTTAATCTCGTTTGATTAAGTCATTTCAGGTATTATTGCCTATTCACCCCCCTCTAGGCGACTTTCAGAACCTTATTAGCGACAAGAGCGACGCAGGAGAGTTTACTCACTTATCCGCGCTTGGTGCTGTCGTTGACATTCTGGGACGCCGACGGCAGACCCCTTGTGAGGTTCCAGAGCTGGATGCTCCAGCGTCGTCCACCTTCTTCTTGTAGATGTTGATGACAGGCCCCTTGGGAGGTGCTAGGGCTGGATGCTCCGACGTCGTCCACCATCATCGTAGAGACGTCGACGGCAGGCCCCTGGTTTACAGGCCATCGGAAGGGAACCTTATTAGCTACAAGAGCGTGGCAGGAAAGTTTACTCACTTATCCGCGCTTGGTGCTGTCGTTGACATTCTGGGACATTGACGGCAGGCCCCTTGTGAGGTGCTGGAGCTGGATACTCCAGTGTCGTTCACCATCTTCGTGTAGACGTCGACGGCAGGCCCGTTGGGAGGTGCCGGAGCTGGATGCTCTGGTGTCGTCCACCATCATCGTAGAGACGTCGACGGCAGGCTCCTTGGGAGGTGCCGGAGCTGGATGCTCCGGCGTCATCCACCATCTTCGTGTAGACGTCAACGGCAGGCCCCTGGTTTACAGGCCATCACAAGGGAACCTTGTTAGCAACAAGAGCAGGGCAGGAGAGTTTACTCACTTATCCGCGCTTGATGTTGTCGTTGACGTTCTGGGACATCGACGGCAGGCCCCTTGTGAGGTGCCAGAGCTAGATGCTCCAGCGCCGTCCACCATCTTTGTAAAGACGTCGACGACAGCCCCCTTGGGAGGTGCCGAAGCTGGATGCTCTAGCGTCATCCACCATCTTCGTGTAGATGTCGACGGGAGGCCCCTTGGGAGGTGCCGGAGCTAGATGCTCCGGCGTCTTCCACCATCTTCATGAAGACGTCGACGGCAGGCCCCTTGGGTGGTGCCAGAGCTGCATGCTCCGACGTCGTCCACCATCGTCGTAGAGACGTCGACGACGGGCCCCTTGGGAGGTGCCGGAGCTGGATGCTCCGGCGTCGTCCACCATAGTCGTAGAGTCGTCGACGGCGGACCCCTTGGGTGGTGTCGAAGCTGGATGCTTCGGCGTTGTTCACCATCATTGTAGAGACGTCGATGGCATACCCGTGGTTTACAGGCCATCACAAGGGAACCTTATTAGCGACAAGAGCGGGGCAGGAGAGTTTACTCACTTATCCACACTTGGTGTTGTCGTTGATGTTCTGGGACACTGATGGCAGGCACCTTGTGAGGTGCCGGAGCTGGATGCTCCAGCGTCGTCCACCTTCTTCGTGTAGACGTCGACGGTAGGCCCATTGGGAGGTGTCGGGGCTGGATGCTCTGGCGTCATCCACCATCATCGTAGAGATGTCGATGGCAGACCCCTGGTTTACAGGCCATCACAAGGGAACCTTATTAGCGACAAGAGCGAGCCAAGAGAGTTTACTCACTTATCCGTGCTTGGTGTTGTCATTGACGTTTTGGGACGTTGATGGAAGGACCCTTATGAGGTGTCAGAGTTGGATGCTCTAGCGTCGTCCACCACCTTTGTGTAGACGTCGACGGTAGGGCCCTTGGGAGGTGCTGGGGCTGGATGCTCCGGCGTCATCCACCATCTTCGTGTAGACGTCGATGGCAGGCCCCTTGGGAGGTGTTGGGGCTGGATGCTCTGGCGTTTGTCCTACATATAGGAAGAGGGGGCTAGCCTTGTTCGTCCGTTACACCTGTTCCTCTCCCTATATCTGCCATATCTTACAGTCCTGGACTGACGTACAGGGCTTGGTTAATTCGATGCATCAATGCTCTGAGATCCGGCTCCTGTCGTCCTTAGGATGTGAGCTCTCTGGTTCCAATACTCAGCTGTAGCACTGGGAGGCAGGGTGTGTTTGCTTACGGTGCAAGACCAAGCTCAGCAACTTGCACCCCTTGGACCTCCTGCTCGGCACAGACCTTTCCTGGGGAACCTTTTGGCGCCACGGGTTCCCAAATGATGAGAGCAGCCGGGTGGACCTTTCACACACTGCAGGTACCTCAAGTTGGCCCACCTGTAGCTGGATTGTATGACTTTATCTAGGATGAGTTACAGAGTATGCGACGATGAATATGAAGGTAACACATGGTAAACGAGGTTATCATGGCATGATCATAAAATTAATGCATAATTAAATGAATAAAGTTTTTAAGAAGCCTTTAAGTAAAACAACAAATTTCTGATAGGAGTTTGTAGGAGGAGACATGCTTTTACAAAAGAGGGCAACGACTTGCCTCCGGGTGACGAGGGAGGCAAGGTGCACAGGCCTAGGGTTTGGAACCAAGCTAAGCTAACTGCACACTCTGGTCCTGACCCTCCCGGCGCTTGGTTGTCCTTAGTGCTGCTCCTAAGACCTACAAACCTTTTACACTGTTCTACTAAGCCTAGTATTTACAATAGGGGCGCTCAAAGTTCCATGGGTAGCTGTGATGGTTGGTGGGCAACCTTGCTGTCAACAACTACTTAGAGGGGTGATGAGCAAGTTATCCCTATTTCCCGCTGTGACCGCCCGTCTTGCGAGTGGTCCGAGCAGAGCCGACACTGTGCTTGGCAGCTTTGACGGAGGTGTCGGTGCTGCCGGGGGGCTGCAGTTGAGGTGCGGCGGGTGCTCTGCGCTGACGTGAACTTGGCGGAGGTCGACTCGATCCAGTGTCGCCCGGGACAGGTGTTGGGTATGCTGTGCGTGCTTGGAGCTGCTCCAAGGCTAACACTGCAGTGGTGCGATCTCCGCGGATCCTGAGGACACCGAAGGGGGTTGGCATATGTTGACGGTTCCTAAGATATACTAACAAATCATCCCTGACAACAGCGCCAGAAATGCTTGTTGGTATTTCACATGCACCATTAACTAAACATCTCCAACTGATGTGTCAGAAATGTTTGTTAATGGTTCTAATGGATCACAGAGTGAATTTTGCAAGCGCACGAAAATATCATTGTAGAATTTCCCCTTAAGAGTATTCCCAAAGGTGTCATTTATTTGATCCCAAAGGAAGACAGGGAAGAGATATAACAATCATCAAGTGGAAAGGGTAGAAAGGTCTAGGTAGGAATCTAGTAAGAATGGATAAAATAATAGTGGAGGTAGTGCGACACACACAAAAGCTTTCAAGTCTAAGGGGGATAAGAGGATCCTAGAGGTTAGTTAAGGTTGAGAGTTATGGAGGTACTCCTACTATGCTCTATTGTACATATACATAGTCTAAACTAATTATCCATAAGCTAGATCAATGGTGAATACTTATGCTATGTGATTCAACACATCGAGCACGGGCTTACCCCTAGCAATACTAGGGCGACTCCCGCCAAGAGCCTGTGGCATAGCCGAACGTGGAGGATTACAAAGGACAAATAGGGCTATCACCACCTACTGCCTACCTTTTCAATCCGTGGGTCTACGAGACATCCAATTCTACTTGGATATCCTAGCACCATGCTAGCATATTAAGTAATTACCTTAAGAGCCTAGGCACAAGCCATCCTAAGGCAATGAATTGAATCATCATTGAACCAATGTTTATACACCGCATAATTATCCATACTAACCTAGTCATGTTATAATGAACTAGAATATAGTGGGGGTCTATAGATTCTATGATAATGAGATATGTTCATGATGAAACAGTCATAGAAGCTATACCTTCCACATACATGGACTCCACAATCAAACAAGAAATGCTTTGCCCAAGTATATGTATAAGTAGAGACTAAAGATACTATCTTTATTATGCATAAAGTCAAAAATACAAGAAAGAATACATGAGCCATACCTTTCCCAATGTAGGATTAGGAAGAGAAAAACTCCTTACTCCTTTCCCAATTTGGACTTAGGACTAGAGACTCTCCTCTCTACAACCTAACTCCTCTAAGACTATGGATGATAGTGTATACAATAGAGATGAAGCTCAAGTGTTGTCTTGAAGTGAGGGGTAGGGGGTCCTATTTATATTAGTGTTGACATCAGTTCCCGCCACCAAAAGCGCGCGAATCAGTCATCATTGACTCCTTCAAGCTAGGAGGAGCCAACACACGTCGTTTTGACCACGTTTGGCGCTAGGACCTCCGAACGTGGAGTGCTTCCTCCAGGTGGCTGCCAGGTGGGCCCTCTTGATGTATCTGGGTGATACACCGTTGGATCTCCTCGGATACTTCTTTTTGTGGGCCATTTGATCCATGGGATGCCACGTGTGGTCGCTTGATTGGCTGGGATGATATTTTATAGGATTGGTCCCTCTACATTTCCTCATTTCCTGTACAAAATGCTGCATACACATATTTCTCCAAGTCCGAGTGGAATTGGGTTAGATAGAAAGGTGATGTGTGCAAGAAATGACAAATCCTTCACATAATTGAGTTAAATTGACGGATGAAATTGGTATATAACAGCCGTCAACAAACTCCCCCAAGCTTATCCTTTGCTCGTCCCGAGCAAAGTCAAGACTTTAGGTTGATGGTCAGGAGTTGCTACAATATCTTATTTTCAAAAGTATCTAATGCACAACAAGATACTCTATCTAGTATTGCAGAAATTGGCTATGATACTCTACCTTTCTTAAGTTATCATGGGGCTTATGCTTTTTCATATTCATGAGTAGTTGAAAGGCAGAATAGCAAATGGAGCAAACATAGCCTATAAATCAAGTTCCACTTAAATCCCAGAGAATTTAATTTAGATATTAAGTACCTCAATTTGATTCTCTCAATCACTCCTTTGTGGATAGTGGAAATATTTCCTCACCAAAGCATTGTGCCTCTACTATTCCTACTCATTGAATATGGCTTGTATGTGGAGCTTGTTAAGGAAAGTAAGTAGGCATATTTGCATCACATATATTTCTAAGTCAAAAGAGTAAGCCTTAGGAGAATTCAAATCAAAAATTTTTGATTCAAGACTAGTGCATGTGTGATGGAGTGGAAGTGGATGTGGATACTTGAGATAACTCCTTTTTGGTATAATCTCTCTTTCTTTTGCAGGGATGAAACATGGCTACTTTCTTTTCTCTTTTTTTTCTCATGCTTATGATGTAAGCATGCTTTTTTTATTTTTGTAGCCATGTCTCCTACTCCCTTTCTTTGCAATGAATTTTGAAGAGAGTGCTAAACATGAATAACATGGAGTTTTTCTTTTTGTTGTGGTATGGTGGATATGATGGACGTTTTGCTTACTTCTAGTGTAGAAGTATGACATGTGCAAGTGAAGTCTTGAACTCAAAAAGAGTTGAATGATTTCTCACATATGTCTATACTAGTTTGACTAGGCTCAATGTGAAAGCCAATAGCATATGCATAAGGTTTTGTCTATGTATGAACATCATATGGCTTTGGTAGGTATTTCCAATCAATTGAGGGAAACTTAAATCTTTTTAGAATTTTTCCGGAAATCTAAGTTTTACTTTAAAACTAGGACTAGCAGCCCTATTACTAATTCTAATCTTGCAACAACCTAGAATTAGATTAAGCTTTTGCTACCCACAACTTCCAAATTAAGGTAAAAGTATTTCAAACCAATGAAAGCAATATTTGGAGAGTAGCAAGTTGTAAACTAGAGACTTAGGAAAATAAAACAGAGCAACTATTCATAATTTTATCTATGTGAACTCTAAATCATTCTTACCGCACATATTTATTTGATGATAGCAAATCTAACCTATTTTTATATATATTTCTTTAAAATGCAAGGTGGATGATGGATGGATGGAAAATAACTATGCAAGGAATGTGATACATGTTACCTCAAGTGGGGATCCTCCCCCGAGCTTGTTCTTCAACTACCTCCGTGATAAGGGTTGAACCCTTGATGACGGAAGTACGCTGCAAGATCGGCTTGTTGTAGTTGTAGCGCCGTGTTGAAGTTGGTGAATTGAGCATTCATGTGTTGTTGCCAATCCTGGGTACCTTGAACATGCTCCTGGAGTGTGCTGTAGATGTCACCCGTTCTCACTTCAAGTTCTCCCATACGTCTATTGAGGTCCGTCATTCATTGTCTATAGTCATGATGACTTCTAGCCAAAAAGGAACGACGTCCTCTCATGGACATTGGGGGCAAGCTGCTAGAGCTTGAAGTGGATAAGGGTGGATCTCTTTGCCATTCTTGCCAAGATGATCCCCCAGTCTCATACGTCGGAGGTTGAGTCCATCCGGGCGCATAACCTGTTGGGTTCTCTTCCTCTTGGTATTCATGGACCAGAGAGATTATCAGTGCCATGCCTGTGGCTGCAGCCCTCGCACGATTCCTTGTTACCCTGCCAGAGACATTACTTCTTCTTGCTTCCTCAAGGGGAAGAAGATTAATGGTTAGCCTCCGGCATTTGTACAAATTAAAATCCGGGTTAGGTAACCAAATTTCATTGACAAAGCCGAGATAGAAAAATATCAAGGAGCCATCATGATCATGCTTAAGGGTATGTCCTTGCACTAAATAGTCTTCATCAATTAATTCTCTTTCAGTTTCAATATATTCAAATGAAGAGTATTTAAGTGCTCCTACCCCATCAGCAATATGAGTAATCAATGAAGTGCATTCAATTGGTCCTGATTTTGAAATGTAATCTAACCATTGTGTCATCATGGCTTTGACTGGAGCAACTTTTATCTTTTTAGTTGTGGCAAACAAAATTTTCAATTCATCATCTCACACAACCCTAAATCTCCCCTAGGGAACATAGTCATAGCCACCCATCTATGCATGAAGCGTAAGGTAGGGTTTTGGATGTGGCTATTCCTAGGAGCCCTACATGTGACCTCACTAGTTAGCTCATGCCAAAAACTTTGTTTGTTAAACTTAGGCAAATTGTCTAAATCTAGCAAACACCGTTTATGGAAGCCTAGGATGCTACCTAATTCTTTCCATAGGATGTTGTATTCTTTTTGAAATAATCTAAAAGTAATACCATCAAATCTTATTCTTAACGTGCAAAGAAATTGGATAGTGAGAAGGCGTGAACCTTTCTCCTCTATGTGAGCAAAGTCATCAAATCCAATTGCATGCCAAATGGAAAGAAATTCGGAGTCCATACCTATTTTGGAGATCAAATGTAGATCGTAAGCCTTGGTGTGGCGGAACTAACGATCTTGGAGAACCCTGCGTGCTTGATCTTCAACTTCGCTTCGTATGTCGAGGTAGTTGTCGTGAAGAAGTTGGTGTGTGACGCCCGGTTCCGAAAAATGAACCAAGCTAACGCATATGTGTGTCTAGGATGTTCATCACACATACACGAGTGCAATCACAAAAGAGTATACATAAAATTACCACAGAACAAGATTAATTAACCAAATTTTTATTACACAAACCAGATTATCCTCGAATACAAGCTCTAATGAATATTTATGACAAGTTCAACTAATGCAGTGGAAATACTCTAATTAAGCAAACTAAGCAACTAAGCAGCATAAGCGATAGGGTATATATATACGCAACTCCAATCAACACCACAGGCAAAGCTGACAGTAGACACGGCCTAGAACTCCGCATTATCACCATTAAACTCCCAATCCTGACCTACAACTATTGGGGGGGGGGATTGCAAGAGTGAGTACATGTCGTACTCAGCAAGTGTGGAAAGTATGACATGTGGCTGATTCAAATGACGACAATAATAATGACAAAGTGCTGAAAAGTACATTAAAACATTTGGAAAGCAATATATCATATGTATGTGAAGTAAACCCATCATAGTCATAAATAATATCACAATACCAATCCATAGTTCACCATCCTCATCAATAATTCTAGATTTCACCATTGCCAAAGCCATATTCAATACCAGAAATTAAATCCATAACCAGCCATAACCATTACCAAACCATAACCATTCCAATAACCATCCCAATACCAAATTCACTCTAATCATGTAGGTCATCCAGGTGCTCATAACCGGGAGCACGACTATCATGATACTTTTATTTAACACTCTGCAGAGTTTGTACCTCTTTACCCACGTGTTTGTGATTTCATCACCCGTCGGCGACTAAAGAACCTCCCTTATGCAAATTACACTTCCTTTGGTGTATGGCCAAGAGATCACAAAATAGCCTTTACAAAGGGATTACTAGCCTATTTAGACCCCACTTAGGTTTCACCGGTGGCGATGCCTCCAACTGAGCACATCTTCAACCAAGGGTCCCCTCTTGAGCCATTCGGATCCCAGGGTAGTCCCACCAATCATCAACAAACCCAATCTGACTACCCCTTCCCCGAGCATCCACAATGGTCCAAACAGCACTAGCAAAGCCCTAATTAATCAGCTACGCCGCACCCATACTTGGCCTCGTGGTGGCACTGTAGTCCTGGCTTGTTCTCGCATGAACCGGTCCTTAGATCTAAAGCAAGCAAACCACCATAACATCCAACCCATCCACATACCAGGCTTGCTTAGATCACCCATCACCATACCGTATCGACCAGCTCACATTAACCAGAATATCATTAATACATAATTAAATGTGTAGTGTTGTTTTCCATCCTAGTTAATTAAGCGAAGCAAAAAGGTAAAAGCCCTTCCCGACTCTCTACCATATATTCCAGGTGACAAGGGTGGTTAAACAATTCTAGTAAACTTCCTACCATAGGATTACCATCAAATTGACACAGCATGCAGTTTTGCAAACAAAACATTTATTTTAAAAACAGATCAATATGCTTCAAGGACGCTTGCCTTGGTCTTGCTGTTGATTAGGGTCAAAGCCTTCAAACTCTTGGTGCTGTAGATCCTCCGCGGCACTCTCTAGCGCAAATCCGTCTAATCCACACAATAAACATACAAGATAAGAAACACAATCAAAGATTGCACAAATATTACTCAATATGACATGACATGCATGATTAATGCAAATGCAAGGTAGAACTTGTTACTAGATTGCTTTTAATGATCACTAACTAGTTCTAATAGCTTTTAACAAGTTTATACAGGTTTGTATTCGATTAGATCAAATTTTAGAATTAATTCAACACAATTTAACCAGGAAGATCGGACTAGTCCGCTAGGGACCGGACAAGTCCGCACTCTACGAGATCAGCAGATTAGGGTTTTCTAGATCGACGTGAATTTGGAGATTAGGGGTTGAATTCACGTAAGGAAAAGATAATAGAAGGTATACTAGGTGTTTTATAACTCCAATGATTCAAGAAACTTGGAGGTAGCACTTGGATCTTGATGATCTAGGGTTGGTGATGAACCTGGAGATGAATTGGTGATGAAGAACGAAAACTTGGTGGAGATCTTGATCCTCTTTCGTTTCCTCCTCTTCTTCTTCTTGCTTGGGATCTTCTCCTCCCTCCTTGATGGTGGCTCCCCACGAACTAGGGTTTGGGTGGGTGGAAAAGTGGCAAATAGATGTCAATCCAAAGGGTGGGGTTGTTTATATAGAGGTGGAGGCTAGGGTTAGATGGATTTCGAGTTTGGGATGAGTAGAGGCCGGTTTAGAGTCCCACATGGGCTCAAAAAGAGTTAGGCACGACGTACCTAGGCCCACCTAACGTGAAACCCAAGAAACAAGTCGTAAAACAAAAGATCAATTCGGAGTCGCGAAATATCGGACAAGTCTGGACAGGATCGGACTAGTCCGAAGTCGTCCAGAGAGAGAATCGGACAAGTCTGGTCAAACATCGGACAAGTCCGAATTTGAACAGAGAGGAAAACGGACAAGTCCGCTGGAACACCGGCTAGTCCGGAAAAGTCCAAGGACTTAGCAAAGTTTTCAAGGATTCATGGAGCATCGGACTAGTCCGCACAAAATCGGACAAGTCCGAAAGTTTCCAGTGCCAAAAATTGGACTAGTCCGCAGCAAAAACAGACAAGTCCGTTTTTAGCCAGAGAGAAATCGGACTAGTCCTCAGCAAAATCGGACTAGTCCGCACTTTCCTACGTTTTAAGTGTGGTTTTGTTCCAAATCAATTTTAAACTTGTTCCTCTTTATGTGGATTAATGTTAAACATGTATATGAATGTATGCAAGGCATGATGCATGAAAATGAGGGTGTTACATGGTGTGAGTTGCTTCTCTCTTCCATGGGAGTGTCCTCACACACACTTCTCCTCCTTGGGCTTGTACCCATGGAAGATAGGCATGCACTAGAACCTTCACCGTGGATTGAGCTTGCAGCCCCCTTCCTCTTTCTGAACAATCTCTTCATGTCTTTTTGAGTTTAACAAGCAAGAACAAAACAAGGCGAGAAAAATCTGAAAAGAAGCGATGTTTGGAAAACAAAACTCTCAACGAATTTTCTCCTCTTGAAATCTTGAGTGTAAAATGCAAATGCAAACAAAAGAAAATCTTTTGGGGATGGATTTGAGCAAGAGTGTTGCAATGAAGAGCAAGAAAAACAAGGTGAGCTAGAGAGTGACTTGCAGAGGTGTAAAATGATGTGGTGTGTGAAGAGAAGTGCTCCTCACGGCCACAATTTCTAGGATGCACCCTCCAGCAGTCACTTGGGGTTCAAAATATAACCGTTGGAGGAAGGGGAGACAATTTGGCTCCACTCCCTGTTCAGCCGACCATGGGGTTTGGCCGACCTGATAGGTGGCCCCCATTAGTTTCCCTTTTGGCAAGTGGCTCCCCAACGGCTATAAAGTTAGCACGTTGGTGAAATGCCACATGTGCAGCTCAGAAAGAATTGTTTTTCAAATAAAAACCTTTTTTCAAATCCAAGTAAAAATTTCTTTTCAAAAGAAAGAAAGAAAAATGATAGTTGAGAATATAAGATTCTCACTTGGTAGGAAAAATAAAATATGCAATGGGAAAAATCTAAATGGGGTGGAAAAAAAAGAAAGAAAAACAAAGTGGGATAATTACCAATTTAACCTATTGGCGTAGGTCTCACCACTGTCCGATGAGATGGACATTCCTCCATCTTCATTTCACATCCGGGCCCGGAGGGATGGGCTCGGACGGCTTTTCTTTCTTCTTCCGCCATTCCTTCTTTGGCGGCTTGGTGGACTTGGGCCTTCGGGAAGGTCCAGATGATTCCGTCGCCTTTGGATATCGGCGTGGTCGAAATGACGGATTCTCCTCGTAGATTAATCTTCTCATGAATGCAATGAGTGAGTCCACCTTTGGAGGTGTGACTTCGACCTCTCTGATGTGTTTATTATTCGGCCCGTACTTGATCCGAATCATGGAGCATTGCTCTGATCTTGGCTGAAAGTTAAACTTTTCCTCCTTGCCATTGATATGGAAGTGGATTTCTCCAGCTCCCACATCTATGCAAGCTTTTGCTGTGCTGAGGAATGGGCGCCCACGAATGAGTGGTGTATCTTTCTCAGTGTCCATGTATAGCACCACAAAATCCATGGGTATATAGCACTTCCAGATCTTCATCGGGACATCTTCAGCAATACCCGCTGGATAACGGACCAAAGAGTCAGCCAGTTGTAGTTGCATTGGTGTTGGAGTCAGCTCTGTGAAGTTCAGCTAGTCAAACACAACCTTGGGCATCACACCGACACTTGCTCCCAGATCACAAAGTGCCTTTTCAAAGTGATGAGCCCCAGTTGAGCATGAAATGGTAGGACATCCGGGGTCCTTTTTCTTTTCAAGAAGCCTATTGAGGATGGCTGCACTGCAGTCTTCCGTAAGCTTGACGACCTCAGTGGTGGGCAATGGCCGTTTGTTGCTCAGTATGTCCTTGAGATAGTGAGCATAAGTGGGTACTTGCATCGCATCAATCAAGGGCACATTGATGTGGATCTTTTGGATGATCTCAAAAAAACAGTTGAATTGCTCATCCATTGTTAGCTTCCTTTGTCTGTGAGGGAATGGCAATAAGTTGGTGTCTTCAAAGTGTTTGGCCATTATCTCACCAAGTAATTCTCTTGGGACATCCTCCTCTCAGGCTCAGTTGTCCTCTTTTCTTGTGTGGGATATGGTGGGTCACGAGTGGTCTTTCCTCCTCTCATAACCACTGCATTGACGTTCTCCACTGGGGCTTCTGGCTGCCCCGGAATTCTGTTGTTTTCTAATGGAGGGACAACTGCAGCAAGTTGTGCCAGCTGAGTCTCCAACATCTTGTTGAAGCTTAGTTGATTCTTGAATGCTGAGGATAGTCCTTCAATCTTGGCATCGATGTTTTCCAGGGTCTTGTCATTAGCTGACAGCTTCTTGGATAGGGCATCATTGATCTTGAGCTAGCTAATGGCAAGTTCTCTCAAGTTGGGCTGATTTCCAGGGTTGCCATTGTTGTTGTACCCTCCTTGAAAGAATGGGCGTTGTTGACCCCACCCTTGACCTCCTGGACGATAGCCATTGTTGTTGTTGAAATTTCCTTTGTTGGCGAGGTATAGGGCATCCTCACGAGTTTCTGGGCAATCATTGCCCATATGACCAGTGTTGCCACAGACTTCACACGTGATGTGAGAGTCTAGGGCATAGGCATTGCCAGACACTTCACCACTAGCTTGCCCATCAATTTTCTTCATTAGGAGATCCAATTTTGCAGCGATCATGTCCACCTCCTTCAAGGTGTGCATGCCTCGCTGTCGGGTATGGAGATGCTCATCATTCCATCCCATGTTGGACACCATCTTCTCAATAAGATCTTCAGCTTTTGGCACCGTCAATGAGAAGAAGGGTCCTCCAGCAGCAGCATCGAAATGGTCACGAGCTGATGGGATCAACCCGTTATAGAAATTCTGAATAAGGAGCCAATCATCCATCCCATGGTGGGGACAGGCTAGGATGTACTCCTGAAGCCTTTCCCATGCCTCGGGAATAGATTCCTTGAGCTCTTGTTGAAAGCTGGAATTCCATCCACGTAGGGCATTAGTTTTGCCCAACGGGAAGAATTAGGCGAGGAATGTCGTAGAACACTTCTCTCAAGTGTCTACAACACTTCGGTTCGCATAGAACCACTGTTTCGCTCTCCCATGGAGAGAGAACGGGAACAGTCTCAGACGGACCGCATCCGGAGACACGTCCTTGATCTTAAAAGTGTTGCTGATCTTGAGGAATTGTTGCATGTGAGCACTTGCATCCTCGTTAGCCTTCCCACAGAATGGGTTGGCTTGCACCATAGTGATAAGGCTAGTTTTGATATCGAAGTTCACATCTCCTATGTTAACAGCGGGCCCAATAGGCACATTGTTAGCAGAGAGAGCTGAGAACTCATGAAGGGTCTTCTAAGCCATTGGCGTTTGGATTGTTGGTGCAAAAATGTTGGCTTGCTTTGTCGCTCGAATCTTCTGAGGAGTAACAACACGGGGTCGGTCTCTCAGAAGAGATTTGGGATCTTCAACAAAGTTTTCTGGCAAGCGGAAACCAGACATACACTACCCTGTTTTCGCATTTAAAATGCGAAAACAAAGAATGGTTATCCTACTAAAATCCTACCCATGGTTCTATCCTATTCACTCAGTCATGTTATATATCTATATGCCTTCCCCGGCAACGGCCCCAGAAATGCTTGTTGACGGCTTCTAAGATATACTAACAAATCATTCCCGGCAATGGCGCCAGAAATGCTTGTTGGTATTTCTCATGCACCATTAACTAAATATCTCCAACTGATGTGTCAGAAATATTTGTTAATGGTTCTAATGGATCACAGAGTGAATTCCGCAAGCGCGCAGAAATATCATTGTAGCATTTCCCCTTAAGAGTATTCCCAATAGTGTCATTTATTTGATCCCAAAGGAAGGCAGGGAAGAGATATACCAATCATCAAGTGAAAAAGGTAGAAAGGTCTAGGTAAGAATCTAGTAAGGATGGATAAAATAATAGTGGAGGTAGTGCGACACACACAAAAGCTTTCAAGTCTAAGGGGGATAAGAGGATCCTAGAGGTTAGTTAAGGTTGGGAGTTATGAAGGTACTCCTACTATGCTCTATTGTACATATACATAGTCTAAACTAATTATCCATAAGCTAGATCAATAGTGAATACTTATGCTATGTGGTTTAACACATTGGGCACGGGCTTACTGAAAGTGCACCTAGGATCCCTGTGGGTTTTGGACGATTGATGACGACAATTAAGTAACTAATGAGCTTAGTTATCTTAAGCACAGGCGTGGATTCAAGCGGAAACACAAACCCTCAAAAAGGAAAAGGATGAAAATGGCGATGTGTGACGCCTGGTTCCGAAAAATGAACCAAGCTAACGCATATGTGTGCCCAGGATGTTCAACACACATACACGAGCGCAATCACAAAAGAGTATACAGAAAATTACCACAGAACAAGATTAATTAACCAAATTTTATTACACAAACCAGATTATCCTCGAATACAAGCTCTAATGAATATTTATGACAAGTTCAACTAATGCAGCGGAAATAAACTAATTAAGCAAACTAATCAACTGAGTAGCTTAAGCGATAGGGTATATATGCGCAGCTCCAAAAACACCAAAGGCAAAGCTGACGGTAGACACGGCCTAGAACTCCGCATTATCACCATTAAACTCCCAAACCTGACCTGCAACTGTTGGGGGGGGGGGGATTGCAAGAGTGAGTACATGTCGTACTCAGCAAGTGTGGATAGTATGTGTCGAAGGTCGTAAACGACACTTCCCCCGGACCTGCTTAGAGAGCAGCCCGCGGAGGTTCTTTGGATTCACGAGGGCTAGTCCCAGAAGATCGAACGTAGCAGGATGATGAACACAGAGGGTTTACGTGGTTCGGGCCGCCGGAGCGTAACACCCTACGTCCACGGGAGTGCTTGTGTATTGCCTTGCTTGAGCGTGTATGAGTCTTAGTCTAATTTTCCGATCCCTTGTGAAGGCCGTCTGCAGAGCCCTTTTATAGTTCAAGGACTCTGCAGTCACAAGGTGGGCCCCAGGACCCGACAGGTGGTCCTGGGGAGAGTCAAATCCTATAAAAGATCGAGGATTAATTGCTATCTACTTCCCTTTGTCAGGGGTGTCAATGCGCCGTCCCGTTGCGTCATGCGCCAGGGCTACACATAGTTGGCGATGATGGTAGTGCCCGTCCCGTCCGTCTTGTCCTCGCGACCCATTCGTCCGTCTTGCGGCGTGGGTCTGTACCAGCTACTTGGACAAGACAGGACACTGGAGCCTTGACCTTCGCATGCGCGACTCAACTTGCCTGGGGAAGGCACGCGTACTTAATGCCTGTCTGAGCAGCGCACGCCTTCCTTTACTGCGGCTTCCTACCGCATTGAGTCAGCCGTCCGCCACGTGGTTGCGCTGGAGCCTGCCTCTGTGGGGAGTCAAGCACTTGACAAAACAAGCCACGTGGTGCATCCGAAGCACACCCCTATGGAGGGGTGGAGGCTCAGCCCTGCAGGCCACGTGGTAGTTCCGGTGCTTTTCCCTACGAGGGCGCGGGCCTAGATCCGAGGTCCCGATTGACTGCGTGGCAGCTCCGGAGCCCGCCTAAGCGGGGAGGCGAGGGTCCAGTTCTGCCGGCCACGTGGCAGCTCTGGAGCCCACATAAGCGGGGAGGCGAGGGTCCAGTTCTGCTGGCCACGTGGCAGCTCTGGAGCCCGCCTAAGCGGGGAGGCGAGGGTCCAGTTCTGCTGGCCACGTGGCAGCTTGGGAGCCTCCCCTGGCGCAGAGGTAGGATCTGGTCCTTCCCTCCTCGACGTGGCAGCCTCGGATTCGACCTCTTAAGTAGAGGTAGAGTCCTTAGCGGTTTTCTCCTTGTGCGTGGGGGTACCCGGTCTGCGGGGTACCGATAGTGGCCCCCGAGCCCACCTCGGGAGAGTCGTCGATACCGCAGGTGGGGTCTTCTTCCTTTTCTTCCTGTGCAACTCTTTTGATTCCACTTCGGGGCAGTTCCCCAGGCGACACGCCCCTGCCGTTGTGGCGACATGTCCCCTTCTGGTAAGTGGAGGTGCTGATCAGGCGCCGCGCGACATGACTCCTGCCTTCAATCGTGCTTTAACTGCGGTGGTTCCCAAGGTGGCTCTTGTACTTCCGCTGCTTTTGCCCTTTCAGAAACCGCCGAGTTACCTCCCGCATAGCTAGCCACCCAGCTCGCCTTCTTTGTCGAGCAACCCGGGCCCTCATGTCATTGCCTATGCGGGACCATTGCTCTTCTACTGAGGCTGCGGCGATTCACACTTTTGTGCCTGTTGGCCTGCAGAGGTGCATAAAAAGAGAACTTTCCCCCTGAGGGTCCTTTCTCCCGCCTCTGCACCCCTGCGCTCGTGCTTTTTGCCCCAAGTCCAGTTCTTGTGCTCTAGCTCCCAATCTCCCCGTCCAGAGCCTCCTCCTTCAACCCTCATGGCGAGCATCTTGCCCAAGTCCAGGCTGTCCAGGTCCGCTGACCTGGCCCCCATGGCCGGCTTCTCGGCTGGCATACTCCTGAGCGGGAGATGTGGCTCCGTCCCGGGAGGCTCCCGCTGAGCCTCTCCGCCGGGGAGATGGTCCTCTTTTCGTCGTACGTGCTGTCCGGCTTCGTCCCACCAGCATCCGCCTTCCTGGTAATGTCCTGGAGACTTTCGGCCTCCAACTCCACCACCTCGCGCCGAACTCGATCGCCATGCTGGCGGTCTTCGCGCACCTCTACGAGATGTTCGTGGGGGTGATACCGTTGGTGAAGCTCTTCCGGTACTTTTTTGTACTGAGGGCCACCGGCAAGAGCTCGAAGGAGCACCTCGGCGCCTACTACTTCCAGCGCCGGACAAAGGTCCCCACGAGGTACATTGCTTCCTTCAACTCAGCGCAGTGGGAGCTCTGGCGTGAAGATTGGATGATCGCCAAGGCCGAGGCCCACGACCGGATGTGCCTCCCCACCGGGATCCCCTACTATGAGCGGTCATTCTGGGAGGAGCGCCCAGGGCTGGAGGAGGTGTTCAACCCAGTGCTGGAGAGGATCCAGATGCTGGCGGACCACGGGTTGTCGTCTGCCATGGTGCTGAGGGACTTCATGTCCCGTCACATAGCTCCGCTGCAGCATCGCGCCCGTCCGGCGTCGATGTTCACCGGCCTGTCGGACTGCACCCGGCTCGAGACCGGCCCCGACTCCAACCTGGGCGAGCAGCAGATGCTCGACATGCTGACCCGGGTCTACCCCGACGACATCTCCCCTGAGGCACTGGCCCTTCCGTCGGCCTGCCGCCCCTTGTGCTCGGACTCCGAGCTGAGGAGGCAGCTGCTAAACACGATGTCGACCCTCGACGAGTCTGGGCTAGCGCAGCGCCAGATCGGGGACCCGTTCCGTGGGGTCAACATCGCCGACGATGCTGAGGGAGGCGAGGCTCCCTTAAGTGACGGCGGTTCTTCAAGCGACGACTCCTCGAGCGGGCCCCAGCACCGTCCATGGGGTGGCATCGACGCCTCTGCCGACAAGGGGAAGGGGAAAGTGCCGGTTCCGGTGCCGGACCCGACCCCCAAGAAGCGCACTCGGTCGCCGCCGCCGGCCCCTTCTGCCCCTCGTCAGGACTCCGGAGCCCTGTCGTGCTCGTCGTCAGGGGGCGCCGATGGCACCTCTTTGCCGCCCGATTCCTCCACGCGCAAGAGGGGGAGGCTCCTCAACGCCGACGGGACCCCAGCGTTCCCTCTTCGTTCGGAGGGGCGCCAGACCTCGGGGGTGCCGCCGACCCCACCACTACAGGGGCCCCCAGCACACTCAGCATCCCCTGCCGTGGGTTCGGGGGGTCCGAACCCCCCCCCCCAACACTTTCGGGAAGCGGTGGAACTTCAGTGTCCCCCGGTAAGCTTGCACAGATTTTACCTTGGGTGTTCTTTGCTGTGCTCCTACCCTATCATTTTCTTATGATCTGAGTTTGCTTGATTTCAACGCCGCCACAGCTACTCCATCTCCACCCGCGGGCCCATCTGCTGGGGGGTTTGCGGCTCCAGCCAGCTCGCGGGGATCTTCTGCAGCCTCGGGCCCTGCTCCGATGCACCGGGCTGCTACCGCCGGGGTGCCCTGGGCCTCCGTGCCCGAGGCCCCCGCAGCGGCTGCCGAAGCCCATCCGCGCGCGCCGATGATCGCTGCCGCGCCCGCCAACGACTCCGCATCCACCGGCTATTCCGTGCTGGCCGATGCCGCCGTGCCCTCCGACACTGCTACGTCGGTTGGCGCCACCGCCCCGGGTGCTGCCATCGGGGAGGGGGCCGTGGTCCCCGTCTCCCCAGTGGTCCTCCAAATGGAGGACGACATTGAAGAAGTGGGGAGGCAGGGGCCCGCTGCTACGGTGGAGCCTCTCCCCCTGTCTGAGGCTATGGCCGTGGCCTACTCCGGCTTCCGGCAAGCCCAGGCGGCCCTCGCCCGGGAGAAAGGGCGGCTTGAGGATGAGGACGACTGGCTCCGGGAACGGGCGAGGACCTTGGAGGCCCGGACCTGGCTGGCGAAGAGCCGAGCGGCCCAGCGGGAGGCGGTTGTTCGGGAGGATATGAAGATCCTTGAGTAGGAGCGCGACCTCATCGCCCAGCTGGACGCTGTCACCCAGAAGCTGAAGGCAGACGCCGAGGCTATCCACGCTGAGGCCAGCTCCCGCCTCCAGTCCTGCGAGGACCTTTAGCACCTGCTGTCCCTCCGAGGGGCTGCTCTAGCCGAACGGGAGCAGGAGCTGGCGGCGAAGCAGGCCGAGATTGAGGCGACCTGCCACGGGCTCATCCTCCAGCAGGAAGGGGCGAGAGTCCGCGCCGCCGAGCTAGACCGCCGGGAAACCGCCGTGGCTGAGGCATAGCAGGCCCAGTCCATTGAGCGCCAGGCCCTCCTGGACCACGAGTTCAGCATCGCCCTCAAGGAGGGTGACTTGGACCGCCGCGAGAAGGGGGTCGCCGAGCGCGATAGGGCCCTAGCGGCCAAGGAGAAGCGGTTCCTGGACGGCGGCCCTCGGGCGTTGGCGGCGGCCCAGCAGGAGGTGCAAGAGCTCCAGGCGTCGCGCTCTGCTGAGGCCCGGAAGGTCTGGGAGTTCCTTGGCAGCGCCGACTCGGCTCTGGTGCCACTTGGCTTCAGCCCGGTGCGCGTGGGGGAACCAGTGCAGGAGGTGAGCTAGGTGTTCCCGGCACTGGACTCCACCAGCTCAAGGATGCGTTCACTGGGGGCCATCCTCGACAACCAGCTGGAGGCAGAGGGGAGGATGCTGTTGAAGGAGGTGGTGACGCACATCCTATCCTGCTACCGGAGCTGGTACCCTGACGTCTCTCTGCTGCCGGTCCTCGAGGGGCCCATCGCCGAGAGGGAAGAGGACGCCAAGTCTGAAGTTTCGGATGCGGTGGAACTCATCGCCTCAAGGTTCTAGTGGAGCGGCTGAGGGCTCCCCGGGCACTTGTTTAAGTTTCTCTCTTTCTGCTTTTGTCTTGTGGTTGGTTGTGGCGACAAACTTTTTATTTGTGTAATAAAAATGTGTCTGTGGTGCCTTTTATACTCAGCCTGTTTTTATTTCCAGCAATGTCTTCTAGCTGCTTGTTGTTCCTTAGCTTCCAGGACCTGCCGTCCCCCAAAGTATGGCCCCCTGACAGGCGTGGCCAGTTGTTATGGACACACCTGTCATACACTTAGGACTTAGGGCGGACGGGTGCAGGGGGAGCCTAGGATGCGTAGGTAGCATTGCCGTAGCTGAGTATGCAGATACGTCGACAGCGGGCCCCCTGGGGGTGCCGCCGGAGCTTCAGTCTGGCGGTGGCCACCATCTTTGTTGAGAGGTTGACAGTGGGCCCCCTGGAGGTGCCGCCGGAGCTCCAGTCCGGTGGTGCCCGCCATCTTCAATGAGAGGTCGACAGCGGGCCCCCTGGGGGTGCCGCCAGTGCTCCAGTCCGGCGGTGCCTGCCATCTTCAGTGAGAGGTCGACAGCGGGCCCCCTCGGGGTGCCACTGGAACTCCAGTCCGGCGGTGCCCGCCATCTTCGGTGATAGGTCGACAGCGGGCCCCCTGGGGGTGCCGCCGGAGCTCCAGTCTAGCGGTGCCTACTGTCTTCGCGGGTACTCTGATGGTAATTGCTGGAATAACTTCCTCAAAGACCTGTATATAGAACAAAAAAGAGAAGTAATTCTGTCCGCTGGTCACTTCACCCCTGCTCTTTTTGTAGTGTCGCTTGACTTACGATCCTGGGCTGACTCGTGGGGCTCGGGTAATTCAGTGCATCTGCACCTAGGGCTCGTCATCCATACTACCCAAGGGTGGTCCATCTGGACCCCAGTACTCGGCTGTAGCACTGGGGAGGCAGAGCGCACATGCTTAGGGTACATGACGAGGCTAAGCAGGCTGTGGCCCTGGACCTCCCGCTCGGCGTAAGCCTTTTCCGGGGGAGACCATCTGGAGACACAGGCCCCCGAGTATTGGAACATCCGAGGCCCCAAAAGCATTGCAGGTACCTCAAGCAACCCCACCTGCAATCCAGACAGCAAGGCTCCCAATATTGCTAAAGCAGGGGAAAAATGACAGCTCTCATGATAGATCACGAGCTATGGCGGGCTTACAGCAACACCATAAAAATTAAAGATAATTTTTGAATTGACAAACCCTATACCAGGCAGGACAACATTCTTTCATTGTAGTTTCTCATAAGATGGAGCAGACTTTACAAGGGGAATAACTCGGACTGGGTGTCAGATGAAGTCGAGTGCACCTACTTAGGGTTCTGGACCAGGCTAAGCAGAATGTGCACTCAGAGCCCCATCCCCCTAGCCTAAGTGCTGTCCTGAGACAATGTGTAACTTTTACAATGAAATAATATTGTCCCAACCCTGGTCTAGGGGTAGAACTTACGGAGGTGCTCGATGTTCCATAGGTTGGGTAATCGCTCTCCATCCTTCGTAGCCAGGCGGACGCACCCTGGGCGGCAAACCTCTGTTACCCGGAAGTGACCCTCCGAGCTGGGGGAGAGTTTGTTAGACCCTGCCCGGGAGAGTATGCGGCGCAACACCAGGTCATCTACCTTTAGCTCCCTACTCCGCATGGTCCTCTGGTGGTAGTGCTGGAGCGCCTGCCTGTACTGTGCATTTTGGAGAGCCGCTCGCACTCGTCCCTCGTCGACGAGGTCCAGGTCTTCACGCCGGAGCTGGTCCTGCGCAGCTTCGTCGTACCTCCAGGCACGGGGGGGGGGGGGGGGGGGGGCATGGTAATTTCTGGGGGGAGGACGGCCTCTGCCCCGTACACCAAGAAGAAAGGCGTTTCCCCCGTGGCCTGGCTGGTTGATGTCCGGCTAGCCCACAGCGCACACGGAAGCTCATCCACCCAATTTGCACCATGCTTCTCAAGGTGTGAGAATGTGCGAGTCTTGAGGCCCTTGAGGATCTCTGCATTGGCCCTCTCGACCTGCCCATTGCTCTTTGGATGAGCAACGGATGCATAGCAGACTTGGATCCCTAGGTCCTTGAAAGTGCATCTAGGACTCCCTTGTGGGTTTTGGATGATTTATGACAAGAAATTGGGATCCTAATCTTTTTGTTGAGATGAATGCAGGCAAATAATGAAAAATGAGCAAAATGCCAAAAAGAAGGGAAATGAGAAGCAAAGTGAATTGGAGCTCAAGGAGAAGAAAATAGTAGATTATTATGTATGGAGTGTGTTAAGGAAACACACCCAAGAGCTCAATCACTTTCAAGCACACACACACAATGCACAAAGTTATACAGGACCGGACTAGTCCGATATCAGCCAGACTAGTCCGATATCACTTTCTGCACTAGATCGGACAAGTCCGGTATCTACCGGACTAGTCCGATATCTTTCTGATCCTCCCCAATGCGGACTAGTCCTCAACACAATGCACAAGTCACACAAAATCGGACAAGTCCGTTGTGATCTGGACTAGTCCGATATTCTTTCTGATCCACTTCGGACAAGTCCAGTGTCTACACGGACTAGTCCGATATACACACTGATCTAAATCGGACAAGTCCTCCAAGTGCGGACTTGTCATCCTAAACACTTAGAGTTTCATATGTCCGGACAAGTCCGATGGCAATCGGACTAGTCCGAAGATTTCCAGTAGTGAAATCGAACAAGTCCGTTTTCAACCGGACTAGTCCGATATTCCTGGACACTTAGGGTTTGCTACACACAGCACACCGGACTAGTCCGGTGACCACCACGGACTAGTCCGATCTTTCTGAACCCTAACGGTCACTTTTAGAAACCCCATATAAATAGAGGTGCACGGCCCACTTTTACAATCTCTCTCGAACCCTAGCGCCGTCACACCTCCCAAGAGACTCAAAAACCACCTCTCTCCACGAAATTAAGTGCCAAATCGATCAATCTATTGAAGATCACTTCTAGATCATTGGAGAGACACTTGGCACACATCATTGAGCTCTTGGTTTGATTCTCTAACACACTCTTGCGTTTCAATTTGTAATTTTCGAGTGTGTCATTGGTGGCTTTGTAAGTTGTAATCAAGGGAGCTCTCAACGTGTGAGAACGCCCCTTCAACCTGGTTATTTACCCTTTGTGATTAGTGGAAGAGGATTGGCCTTCGTGGCGATCCAACGAGGGAAGGGTTGGAGAATACCCGGTCCTTTTGTGGGCTCCTCAACGTGGACGTAGGTTGCCTTCGTGGTAGCCGAACCACCGGATAAATCGTGTGTCTTGTCCTTTTGCGTTCTTCATCTTTATTGATCAACTTAATCTAGGGTTTGATTCACTTTGTTCAATTTGAGTTAAATTGTTGAACAAGAGCTTTAATTGTAATAGAATTTGACATACAACTATTAAACTATCATTCAAGTTTATATTTCCGCTGCAATCATTAACGAATCAATCAAATTGACTGAACTTGATCAAATTAGCCCGTGAAAACTGGACTAGTCCGCACTTTACCGGACTAGTCCGATATCTCTGGTATTGACTTTGTTGTTGAGTGTTACAGGAACCGAGAAAATTCAAAAAGGCCTATTCACCCCCCCTCTAGGCCTACATTCAATTGGTATCAGAGCAGGTTCTTCAAGAAAGAGTGCAACCACTCAAAGAGATCGTGCCGGACATGAAGGAAGTTCAGAAAATCAACAACCAGGAAGAAGTGAACAACGACAAGAACCAAAAGCTGGAAAAGTATCTCGAAGCAATTCAAGACTTCGATGATGATGACGAGGAGACATTGGAGCTGAAAGCACTCCTCAGAAAGAAATCACTTTCCAAAGGGAAATCTAAAGTTGAAGAAAAGAAGAAGGGGAGTAGTCACACCGACTACTCCCGATATCCCTTTAACTATGATCGTTTAAATTCAAACAACAGCCATTACCTATCTATTCCTCTTGGAAAAGCCCCACACTTCGATGGGAGTGATTACTCCATGTGGAGGCAAAATATGAAGATGCACTTGATTTCCCTTAACCCAAGTTTATGGCATATTGTGTGCACAGGAATAGACATCCCAGATGACGACAAAGAGCTCACCCCAAGTCAAGAGCAAGCCATCCACAGAAACGCTCAAGCCGCAGCCGTAATCACCTCCTCTCTAAGTCGAGATGAATTCACAAAGGTGGACGGACTGGAGATTGCCAAGTAAATATGGGACACACTACAAACAGCCCATGAAGGTGACCGGCATGTGCGCCAGGCGAAAATTGAAATGATCGAAGGCGAACTAGGAAGGTTCGCAATTGAGGAAGACGAGTCTCCCCAGGACATGTACAACTGATTGAAGACACTTGTAAATAAGGTTCGATCATATGGGAGCAAGAAGTGGAATGACCACGAGGTTGTAAAGCTCATCCTTAGAGCCTTTATGCCTCGCAATGTCACACTATGCTCTATGATCAGAGAAAGTCCCGGGTACAAGAGGATGACTCCAGATGAATTGCTTGGCAAGATCATCAACTTTGAAATGATGGAGAAACAAGCCAAACACGTCAAAGAAATAGCCGACCTCACATCGGCCAAGAAGAAGGGAGTTGCCTTAAAGTCCACACTCAAGCCTCTATCCAAAGAAGCAAGAGAAGCACAGCTTGAGGAGGACAGTGATGATGAAAGCAGTGAGCTGGACGAAGAGGATATGATTTTGTTCATGAAAAAGTTCAAAAGAATAATGAAGAAAAGACAAGGAACAAAATCAAGTGAAGGCAAGTTCAAGGAGAGGACAAAGCCGAAGATGAGGCGGGCGTGCTATAATTGTGGTGAATATAACCACTTTATAGTCGATTGCCCATATGAGGACAACAAGAAGAAGAATAAAGAAGCCAAGCCTCAACCGAAGAAATTCTTCAAGAAAAAGAAACAAGCTGAACAAGCACACATTGGAAAGGAGTGGGACTCAAACGATGAGTCTCATCATCCAATGAAGAAGAGATGGCTAGCATAGCCATTGAAAGCACGTCCAAGAAACCCACACTCTTCCCCACGCTCGGTACAAAGAAGGGAAATGGCACTTGCCTCATGGCAAAGGAAGGTAAACGCAAGGTAAACATCAAAACTCCTTACATGCATTCCTACTCAAGTAATGATGAACTAGATAGTGATGATGAAGATATGTTAATTGGATTAGATAGAAAAACTGCTGCTAAAATGAAATTTTTACTTGACCAACTTGTTGAGAAGGAACGGCTAATTGATCGTCAAGAGGACATGATTATCTCCCAAAAGGAGAAGTATGTCGAACTTGAAAATCTTCTAGCTCTTGAAAAGGAGAAAAACAGCTCACTAGAGCTTGAGCTAGCTTCAAGCAAGAAAACTTGCTTGGAGTTAACTAACTCAAACGTTGCAATCAAGGATCATCTTGATGACCTGATCAAGGTTAACAAGATCCTTGAAGTCCAAGTTGAGTCACTCAAGCTAAGTGAATCTTCCTCCTCTTCAAGTCTACCTTCTCAACCCACTTCAACTAATCTTGTTCATATGTGCAAATGTGGTAAAATCAACACCAGTTTGAAGGAAAAGTCTACCTCCACAAAGGATAAAAATCCTACCCAATGTGGAATATTTGACAATGAGAGGATCAACTATGCACGTAGTGCATACTTGGTCCAAAGACCCCCAAATGTCAACTATGGCATTGGTTACTCTTATGATGGAAAGCAAAATGCTGGAAGTCATAAGAATAACAAGGGAAGGATTACCTTTGTGAAGGGAGGACCCTCACAACATGGTAACTCGAAAATTAAGAACCTGAACTCTCATGAACACCGGACTAGTCCGGTTGTGGTCCGGACAAGTCCGGTCATCCGGACAAGTCCGGTCACCCAGACTAGTCCGATCCATAAACAACAGCAACTTTTGTTCAAAACCTTTGATGCCTCTTATGTATTAATGAGAAACAATCTTGGTAAAGTTTATGCTTATTATGCTGGGCCACACCATGGGAACACAAAATCCCATGTATGGGTGCCCAAATGTATTGTAACTAACCTCCAAGGACCCAAGCAAGCTTGGGTACCTAAAACCAAGGCATAATTTGTTTCTGCAGGCCTATTCCTCTGGTGGATCCAAATGGGTGCTAGACAGTGGATGCACCAACCACATGACCGGAGAAAGGAGGATGTTCGTGGAATATGAAGAAAACGAGGACCCAAACGAAGGCATCTACTTCGGAGATAATAGTCAAGGAAGGGTGCTCGGTACCGGTAAAATAGCAATATCCTCTGAACACACTCTTTCTCATGTTTTACATGTTGAATCTTTAGACTATAACCTGCTGTCCATATGTCAATTATGTGACAAAGGTTATAACTGCTTGTTCACTAACGAGGGTGTGACCGTCTCAAGGAGGAGTGATGGTTCCGTTGCATTCAAGGGTATGTTGAAGGGAAAGCTTTACCTTGTTGACTTCAACAAGGATAAAGCCGAACTCGACACATGCTTGATTGCAAAAACCAACATGGGTTGGCTGTGGCATAGACGGCTAGCACATGTTGGTATGAGGAATCTTCAAAAACTCCTCAAGGGCGATCACATCCGAGGTTTGAAAGATGTTGTTTTTGAGAAAGACAGGCCTTGTAGCGCGTGCCAAGCCGGGAAGCAAGTTGGAGCACATCATCCCGCAAAGAACATCATGACTACGACAAGACCGCTCGAACTACTTCATATGGACTTGTTTGGTCTAATTGCTTACATAAGCATCGGCGGTAATAAATACGGTTTAGTCATTATTGATGATTTTTCCCGCTTCACTTGGGTGTTCTTTTTGCATGACAAGTTATAAACACAAGGGACACTCAAGAAATTCTTCAGGCGAGCGCAAAACGAGTTCTCACTATCGATCAAGAGTATTCGGAGCGAAAATGGCACGGAGTTCAAGAACATACAAGTGGAGGAGTACCTTGATGAGGAGGGAATCAAGCACGAATTTTCAGCACCATACTCTCCACAACAAAACGGAGTTGCCGAAAGGAAGAACCGAACGCTCATAGAGATGGCAAGAACAATGCTCGATGAATACAAGACTTCGGATCGATTTTGGGCGGAAGCAATTAACACCGCTTGCCACGCCGCAAATCGACTCTACCTTCATCGACTACTCAAGAAGACTCCTTATGAGCTACTCACCGGTAACAAACCAAACATTTCATATTTTCGAGTTTTCGGCTCTCCATGTTATATCTTGAACAAGAAGCCTAGGACTTCAAAGTTCGCTTCGAAGTCCGATGAAGGTTTCTTGCTTGGTTATGCTTCGAACACTTACGCCTATCGTGTTTTCAACAAGGCCTCCGGAATTGTTGAAGTGGCACGTGACGTAGTGTTCGATGAAACTAATGGCTCCCAAAAGGAGCAAGTTGATCAATGTGAATTAGGTAAAGAAGAAGCTCCTTATCAAGCATTGAAGAGAATGGCTCTAGGCGAAGTTCGACCACAAGAGTCATCGTCACAAATACAAGAGGAAAGTGAACCACAAGAGGAGATCAACAATCAAGGGGGAGCTTCGATACAATATCAATCACAAGAATATGAAGATGATCAACAAATCAACGAGGGCAACCACTCAGAGGGAGAAGAAAATGAACACCAACACACAACTCTCCAAGTGCCACACCCAAGAGTACACCAATGCATTCAAAGGGATCACCCAATCGACAACATCATCGGTGACATCCAAAAGGGAGTAACCACTAGATCTCGTATAGCTAATTTTTGTGAGCATTACTCGTTTGTCTCCTTTTTGGAACCATGCAGGACTGAGGATGCATTGAAGGATCCGGACTGGGTGGTGGCAATGCAAGAAGAGTTGAACAACTTCAAGAGAAACGAGGTTTGGGAACTTGTGGCAAGACCCAATGCAAATATAGTGGCCACCAAGTGGGTCTTCCGCAACAAGCAAGACGAACACGGAGTGGTGACAAGAAACAAGGCACGACTTGTGGCCAAAGGTTACTCACAAGTCGAAGGTTTAGATTTCAATGAGACTTTTGCTCCAGTAGCTAGGCTTGAATCAATTAGAATATTACTTGCATATGCTACTCACCATGATTTCAAGCTATATCAAATGGACGTGAAAAGCACCTTCCTCAACGGACCAATCAAGGAAGAGGTGTACATGGAGCAACCACCCGGGTTTGAAGACGAAGAGTTCCCCGACCACATATATAAACTGCGTAAGGCTCTCTATGGCCTCAAACAAGCTCCTAGAGCTTGGTATGAGTGTCTTAGAGATTTCTTAATTGATAATGGTTTTCAAATTGGCAAAGTAGATTATACATTATTCACAAAGAATCTAGATAATGATCTTTTTATTTGCCAAATCTATGTTGATGATATAATTTTTGGGTCAACTAACCAATCTTTCTGTGAAGAATTTAGTAGAATTATGACAGACAGGTTTGAAATGTCAATGATGGGAGAATTGAAGTACTTCTTGGGATTCCAAGTGCGGCAACAAAGGGAAGGAACATTCATAAGCCAAACCAAGTACACGCAGGACATACTCAAGAAGTTTGGCATGGACAAGGCAAAGCCCATAAAGACTCCCATGGCTACGAATGGCCACTTGGATCTCAATGAAGATGGACCAAGCGTCGACCAAAAGGTATATCGCTCCATGATTGGATCTTTACTCTACTTATGTGCATCTAGGCCAGATATTATGTTGAGTGTATGTTTGTGTGCAAGATTTCAAGCCAACCCTAAGGAATGTCACTTGACAGCCGTAAAAAGAATCTTGAGATATTTAGTTCATACACCCAACCTTGGTCTTTGGTACCCAAAAGGCTCCAAATTCAATCTCATTGGTTACTCCGATGCAGATTATGCCGGGTGCAATGTTGATAGAAAAAGCACCTCTGGCACATGCCAATTCCTAGGAAGATCTTTGGTTTCTTGGTCATCTAAGAAACAAAATTTTATTGCATTATCCACAACCGAAGCGGAGTACGTTGCAGCCGGGAGTTGTTGTGCACAACTCCTTTGGATGCGACAAACTCTAAGGGATTACAGTTACAATATGAACCGTATTCCTCTCCTTTGTGATAATGAGAGTGCCATTAAAATAGCCCACAATCCAGTTGAGCACTCTAGGACTAAACACATAGAAATAAGACATCATTTCTTGAGAGACCATTCCATGAAAGGAGACATAACCATCTCACATGTCAACACCCAAAAACAATTGGCCGACATATTCACCAAGCCACTTGATGAAAAGCGTTTTTGCGAACTCCGAAATGAGCTAAATATTCTTGATTCTCGGAGTGTGGCTTGAAAAGTTGCATATCTGTATGATTGCTTCAAAAATGTTGATTGAATTGTGAAAATCATCCCTCTCCATTTTTCTATCGAAAAACTATGTCAATTATTAGATCTTGATGAATTTTGATCATTGTATGATTGTTGTATGCTTACTGGTCAAATTCATCAAGATTTCTTGAATTGTTTTGCCTCTATTCTCTATTATTGAAACTTCAAATATATATGAATGGGCTATGCAATTCTTTCCTGGTGACCACGGACTAGTCCGTGGTTACCCGGACTAGTCCGCCCATGCAGACTAGTCCGCAGAGTGCCGGTTAGGCCGGACTAGTCCGATAGACCACGGACTAGTCCGATATAGGTCTCTGGATGACTTCGGACTAGTCCGGTCATGTCTGGATTTGTCCGATTTTTCATGTCCATAACCCTGGCCACCACCAAACCCTAATCTCCTCACCCTCACATTCACTCTAGGCTTCCTCTCTCTTGCGCTCGAGCTCCCAAGGCGATCTTTTGCATCCTCCGTCGAAAAGCCATTCATTTGGGCGGAGATCAAGCTTGAAGACTTGGGGATTGAAGCTCGCGGACTAGTCCGGCCTCCAACCCCCAAACCTTCGAGCCTCCATCGATTTCTTCGATAAAAATCTTCAAAATCCTAGAAATCGTGTTTTTCTCAATTGTTGATCGTTTGGCCTAGCACCCTTCACTAGTTAAATTATTAGTTGATGTACTACGTGTATGCTAGACTAGATTTGCATTAGGGATTGTATCCTGTCCAGTCTGTTAGGTTTTTGAGGATGAACACCGGACTAGTCCGTTCCATGCACGGACAAGTCCGGTACCCCGGACCAGTCCGTGCCTGAGCACCGGACAAGTCCGATGTTTCTGAACCTGAAACCTAATTCCTTAATGCCATCCATTGCTATCTTGTCTTACCTATGCCTTGTATAACTTGTCATTATTCTTGCTCAATCATTCTCAGATCATGTCGAGCTCTGACAACGAGATCTCCGACTTTGAGGCCGAGTTGGACCACGAGGTGGCACCTCAGTCCTCGGCGGGTCTTGGAAAGAAACGCAAAGAAAGACCTTCCGAGCCTGCTACCTCCCCTCCCCAGGTTCGGAGGAAGGTCTGTGTCAAGAAGCCCGCCTCGAAGGCTGCTACGTCTTCAAGCGGCCTTCGTCAAGCAAAGAGAAAGGGCAAGGGAGTCGCAACAGGGCCAGTTGGGCCCTTGAAGCTTCATGCTCCCAGAGAAGGGGTCCGGGACCCCAATGAAGAGAAATTCAATGGGAAAGGCAGCGATGTGGCAGCCAAGCTAAGAAGCATTGATTGCTATGGAAGGCCAAAGCAGGCAGCTAATGGAAGGTTTTGGTCAAACTTCCATGCAGATTTCTACAGGCTGGTTTACCTGCCGATGAAGACTCCGGTGGTGCGCAGTCAGTGGATTGACTGGGCCCACCTAGAGAAGAAGAAGTGCTCAGCTTTTGATGAGGTCATTGCTGCAGCAGAAAGGCATGGTCTGAAGGATCTGTTTGCCTTCAGACACAATTGGAATGATGAAGTGATTGCAAAATTCTATGCAACGTGCCACTTCTCGAGTGAAGATGAAGAGAGTGTGACTTGGATGACCCATGGATCCAAGTACTCCATCACTCAGGAGGATTTTGCAAGCTTGCTCCATTTAGACTCTGCGGAACATGACCACCTGATCATCCACGACATAGGGGTCATTGAGAGGGACAAAATGAAGTTCTTGTATGAGCCCAACTCTAAGTATGTTCCTCCCTCCACAAAGAACATGAAGCCCTTCTTTGTGGTTCTGAACAGAGTTCTCCGGAAGACCATTGCCCCTAAGCATGGGGATGCAGGGAGTGTACAGGGCTACCTCCGGACTCTAATGAGTGTCATAAGCAAGAAGAGACAGTTTGATGTTGCAGATTACATATGGAACGACATGGTCAACATCTCAAGCACCCCCAACCGGTCCTGTGGCTATGATCCCTACTTGATGTTCATGATTGAGAAGGTCACAGGAATAGAATTCGTGAAGGATGTAGAGCACACTCCCCTGAGGCCTCAGAAGCCTCAGCCTGTGAGTGTCCAGGCTGCTCCCTCGCCGGCCTCAATTCCTGAGGCACCGGCAAGAGAAAGAGATGCTGCTAGGGCTCCTCCCCCCTCCAGGGAAGCCCCTCGGGGAGGATCCGCCAGTGGGATCCTCAAATACTTGTCCGCGATATTCTCCTCCTGCAAGAAGACTGAAGTAAAGCTTCATAAACTCAATCAGAAGAGGAAGGAGGATATGAGATATATCAAAGCCAATGTGAAGCAACTGAGTGAAAAGCTGGAGATCAACCCCATTGGATCTCCAGTAATTTCTGAAGATTCTGATCTTGACATCTTCGAGCTCGGGCTCTTATCCCCCTCCGAGCTTGCCTATTTTGGCATTGGGGGCTCGAGCAGCTCCGCTCCTCCTCCTCCCTCTCCTCCTCATCAAGCGAAGAGCGAAGAAGACGAAGAAGATGACGAGAGGACAGACAGCGAAGAGTGAAGAACCTAGGACCTTCCTCTCTCTCTTTTTGGTGTCTTGATGCCAAAGGGGGAGAGATTGAGGGGGAGTCAAGTCTTAGCTTTAGCTGTAATAGGATGCGAGGAGAGAGCCTTCTCTGTACTTTTATTTGTGATTGTAATAGTTTAACACTGTTTTCATATTAAGTTTGGTCTTGTGGTGAATTGCTCAATTTATTTGCGAGTATGTGATGAAAACTGCATTTTTGCTCCTGGAATATCATATGCACTTGGTATCGGTTGATTAATATAAATTCTGTCATTCTCAATGTATTCATGCACTTAGTATGCATACCACCATAAAGAATGCACATATGGATAATTCTCTTGTTGCTTGATGTATTTTTGAGTCATATGTGCATACTTTATGAAAATCTCATTTTTGCCTTATTTTGTGAAATCTCAATTGGTTGTCATCAATCACCAAAAAGGGGGAGATTGAAAGTGCATCTAGGACTCCCTTGTGGGTTTTGGATGATTTATGACAAGCAATTGGGATCCTAATCTTTTTGTTGAGATGAATGCAGGCAAATAATGAAAAATGAGCAAAATGCCAAAAAGAAGGGAAATGAGAAGCAAAGTGAATTTGAGATCAAGGAGAAGAAAATAGTAGATTATTATGTATGGAGTGTGTTAAGGAAACATACCCAAGAGCTCAATCACTTTCAGGCACACACACACAATGCACAAAGTTATACAGGACCGGACTAGTCCGATATCAGCCGGACTAGTCCGATATCACTTTCTGCACTAGATCGGACAAGTCTGGTATCTACCGGACTAGTCCGATATCTTTCTGATCCACTTCGGACTAGTCCTCCCCAATGCGGACTAGTCCTCAACACAATGCACAAGTCACACAAAATCGGACAAGTCCGTTGTGATCCGGACTAGTCCGATATTCTTTCTGATCCACTTCGGACAAGTCCGGTGTCTACACGGACTAGTCCGATATACACACTGATCTAAATCGGACAAGTCCTCCAAGTGCGGACTTGTCATCCTAAACACTTAGGGTTTCATATGTCCGGACAAGTCCGATGGCAATCGGACTAGTCCGAAGATTTCTAGTAGTGAAATCGGACAAGTCCGTTTTCAACCGGACTAGTCCGATATTCCTGGACACTTAGGGTTTGCTACACACAGCACATCGGACTAGTCCGGTGACCACCACGGACTAGTCCAATCTTTCTGAACCCTAACGGTCACTTTTAGAAACCCCATATAAATAGAGGTGCACGGCCCACTTTTACAATCTCTCTCGAACTCTAGCGCCGTCACACCTCCCAAGAGACTCAAAAACCACCCCTCTCCACGAAATTAAGTGCAAAATCGATCAATCTATTGAAGATCACTTCTAGATCATTGGAGAGACACTTGGCACACATCATTGAGCTCTTGGTTTGATTCTCTAACACACTCTTGCGTTTCAATTTGTAATTTTCGAGTGTGTCATTGGTGGCTTTGTAAGTTGTAATCAAGGGAGCTCTCAACGTGTGAGAACGCCCCTTCAACCTGGTTATTTACCCTTTGTGATTAGTGGAAGAGGATTGGCCTTCGTGGCGATCCGACGAGGGAAGGGTTGGAGAAGGCCCGGTCCTTTTGTGGGCTCCTCAACGTGGACGTAGGTTGCCTTCGTGGTAGCCGAACCACGGGATAAATCGTGTGTCTTGTCCTTTTGCGTTCTTCATCTTTATTGATCAACTTAATCTAGGGTTTGATTCACTTTGTTCAATTTGAGTTAAATTGTTGAACAAGAGCTTTAATTGTAATAGAATTTGACATACAACTATTAAACTGTCATTCAAGTTTATATTTTCGCTGCAAACATTAACGAATCAATCAAATTGACTGAACTTGATCAACTTAGCCCGTGAAAACCGGACTAGTCCGCACTTTACCGGACTAGTCCGATATCTCTGGTATTGACTTTGTTGTTGAGTGTTACAGGAACTGAGAAAATTCAAAAAGGCTTATTCACCCCCCCCCTCTAGGCCTACATTCAGTCCTCGCAGTATTCCTGGAACGCTGCACTTGTGAACTGGGTCCCGTTATCAGTGATGATTCTGTTCGGGACCCCAAACTGGCAGACGATCGACTTGATGAACTTTACTGCTAACTGCTTGTTTATGGTGACAATTGGGGCAGCTTCCGGCCACTTGGTGAACTTATCTACGGCAACGTAGAGATGCCGGAATCCTCCAACGGCTCTGGGAAAGGGTCCCAGGATGTCCAACCCCCATACAACGAATGGCCATGAGGGAGGGATCATCTGCAGCGCCTAAGCTGGTGTGTGGATATGCTTGGCATGGAACTGGCATGCCTTGCATCTCTTTACCATCTCGGCGGCATCCTGGAGTGCTGTCGGCCAGTAAAAGCCATGCCGAAAGGCTTTACCGACCAGCGTGCGGGGGGATGCATGGTTCCCACACTCGCCTCCATGGATCTCCGTGAGCAAGTCGCAGCCCTCCTCCCGGGTAATGCATCGTAGTAGGATGTCGTTGGCGCCACGCCGGTAGAGATCCCCTTCCACCAGCGTGTACCTTTTAGCCATGCGAACAATCCTTTGTGCCAGGGCATGTTCTTCGGGGAGGATATTGTCTTTCAACTAGTCCCGGACCTCCAATATGCATGCATCGGGACTTGCTTGAGCCTCTGGATCTTGGGCGCCCGGGAGCTCGGGGCCCCTGGTGGCGCATACGATCCTTGGTGGACTCCATGGTAGCAGGGTCGCTGGGACTGCCAGCTTCAAGGTGCTGGGCTCGCCCCCTTCACCCGGTTTGGCTGCCCGGGCGGTTGGTCGCGGTAACGTCCTTGCAAGGACTCCTTGAGGAACTGGGGCCCCTGTGGAGGCCTTCGTTGACAGGTCGTCTGTGACTGAGTTGTCGGCTCAGGGTACATGGCACAAGTCTAAGACTTCAAAGTCCTTTTCCAGCTTCCGGACGTGCAACAAGTATGCTGCTAACTGAGGGTCGTTGCAGCTGCACTCTCCTTTGGCTTGCTAGATGATCAGCTGGGAATCACCTTTAGCCAGAAGCTGTCGGACATTGAGAGTCAGGGCAGTCTTTAGCCCAAAGATTAGAGCTTCATACTCTGCCATGTTATTTGTCGCCTTGAAGTCGAGGCGCACCATGTACTTGAACTGCTCCCTAGTCGGGGTGAGGAGTAGGATCTCGGCCCCGGCCCCCTACTTTCGCGAGGAGCCATCAAAGTAGAGCGTCCAGGGGGTCTCAGTGAAAACTGGAGCCTTGGGCACCGTTTCACCGTTGTCCGGGTCCCCCGGGTTGCTTGACGATGGGGTCCATTCGGCCAAGAAGTCCGCCAGTGCTTGGCTTTTGACTGCATGTTGAGGTAAGAACTCCAGCTCGAACTCGGCCAGCTCTGCTGCCCACTTGGCAATGTTGCCATTCGAGTTGGGGCTGTGGAGTACGGTCTTGGGAAGGAGGTGACCACTGAAACCCGGTGAGCCTGGAAGTAATGCTGAAGCTTCCTCGACGCTATGAGCACTGCATACAGCAGTTTGTGTACCTCCAAGTATCTTGTTTTTGCTTCATGGAGGACCTCACTGATGTAGTAGACTGGCCGTTGGGAGGTCCGAACCCTCCCTAGGGGGTCCGGGGCTCCTTGCAATGCGTCTGCATCCTGGGGAATGTGGCTCCCAGGGTCTAGATGGGCCTCCGGGGGCTGGGACCCATAAGGCACTTGGTCATTGGAACTCACAGCGGGGGGGGGGGGGGGGGGGGGGGGGGCGGGGGGGTCTCTTCTGGGTTCGGGCCTTGAGGCTCAGCCTCCCCCTCTGGGACTCCTTCTGGTGCTTTTTGCGGCAGTAGCTCCGGCCGCTCTGCAACCAAGACCATGTTGACCACCTCCGTTGTTGCGGTGATGTACAACAGGAGCGGTTCGCCGGGTTCTGGCGCCACCATAATGGGTAGCGTCGTCAGGTGTTTCTCGAGCTCCTGGAAAGCCGCTTCAGCTTCCTCGGTCCACTCAAAGGGACCTGACTTCCTCAGAATCTTGAAGAAGGGTAGGGCTCGCTCAGCCAGCCTTGAGATGAATCGGCTGAGGGCTGCCAAACACCCTGCAAGCTTCTGCACGTCCTTGATGCGGGCCGGCGGCCGCATCAGCTCTATCGCCTTGATCTTCTCTGGGTTAGCTTCGATCCCTCGGTGCGATACCAAGAAACCAAGGAGCTTCCCTGCAGAAACCCTAGAGACACACTTGTCGGGGTTCAACATCATGTGCGTCGTGCACAGTTTGCTGAAGACTTGGGCTAGGTTGTCTAATAGGGATGTGCGGGCCCTAATTTTCACCACGATGTCGTCAACATACACCTCTACCAGATCTCTAATGAGGTCCCCAAATGTCTTATGCATTGCACGTACAAAGGTGGGGAGAGCATTCTTGAGTCCATAAGGCATGGAGACATAACAATACATGCCATCTACTGTTATGAAAGCAGTGTGCTCCTCATCTTCCCTAGACATAGGTATTTGGTGAAACCGGAATACGCGTCTAGGAAACACAGAAGATCACAGCCTGATGTCGAGTCTACTGTTTGATCTATCCTAGGAAGAGGGAATGGATCCTTTGGGCATGTCTTATTGAGGTTGGTGTAGTCAATGCACATACCGAGCTTCCCGCCAGCCTTGGGGACAACAATAGGGTTGGCCAACCACCGTGGGTAGTGAACCTCCCGGATGAAACCAGCATCGAGCAGCTTCTTGATTTCTTCACGGGTGAAGTTCTGCCGCTCGATGGACTGTTTCCTGGGCTTCTGCTGCACCGATCGGGCGTCGGGGTAGATCTTCAAATGGTGCTCAATCACCTCCCTGGGGATCCCGGGCATTTGTGATGGTTGCCATGCAAACACATCGACGTTGTCCTGGAGGAAGGTGATGAGCACGCATTCCTATTTTATGTCCAAGTTCCCCGCGATACGGGTTGTTTGGGCAGCCTCGGAGCCAATCCTGACGACCTTCACGGGGACGTCGTCGTCGTTGCCTGGCTGCACACGGGGTGCAGTAGTGGAGGCTCGCTGCGTCGGGCCTTGCTCTAGACGACTCTCCTTCGAGCCTCCTGGGGCCAGAGCCCTCCCTGCTGCAAGTGCTTGGAGCTGCTCCAAAGCTGACACTGCAGCTGAGCGGTCCCCTCTGATCCTGAGGACACTGGAAGGCGTCGGCATCTTCAGGACGAGGTAGCAATAGTGGGCTACAGCCATGAACCTGTAGAGGGCCGGCCTCCCGATGATTGCGTTGAAGGGAAGGTCAACGTCTGTCACGTCAAATAAAACACTCTCCGTACGGTAGTTCTCCGGGATCCCGAAGGTCACCGGGAGGTGTATGTTACCGTACAGGAGGATTTGCCTAGGCCCGACGGCAGCTGCAGCTTTCGGAAGGCCGCCGTGGAGATGAGGTTGAGGCCTGGCCCTCCATCTATCAGCACGTGGAAGACCTTCACGTTGGCGATGGTCGGGGACACCAGCAGTGGGAGCACTCCTGCCCCTACCATGTTCTTCGGGTAGTCAGAAGCATCGAAGCTGATCGCCGTGCTCATCAACTTGTGGTGGGGAGCCAGACTTGGGGCGGGGGCCACCATAGCCACTGCCGTCGCAGAGTTTTCACCGCGTTTCGGGACGTGGGGTTTGTGGCTCCCCCGTAGATGACATGGAGGGTCTTGCGGCGCTCCTTATCACTGCTGGAGTCGGAGTCGCCACCCTCAAAGACGGCCTTAACCGCCCGCTGGGGTTACTGGAACCCCATCTCGCTGTCATCCTCCTTCTCGGGATCAGCCTTCTGCTTGCCCTCCCTCTGGCGGGGAGGTGCGCCCTCCTGGTGCTGTTGTCTCTGTTTCTGTTTGTGGAAACATTCCGCGAACCTCTTCACTTCCCAGCACTTGCTAGTACTATGGCTATTTGTACGGTGCACCGGGCACTTGAAGTCAGGCTCCTCGGGTTCAGGCGACTGCCTAGGGCGCTTACCTCGGCGCGGCGCTCGGGCTCCGCCCAGTGCCGCAGCCACCATTGCCTGGGCTCCGGGCTTTGGCCTGTTCTTGCCACTGCCCTTCTTCTTCTTCTTCTTGCCGCTGCTCCTCGCAGAGGCTCCTTCCTCAGTCGGGGTGGCCTCCCTTGCTTCTGAGGATGGCTGGGAGTGCCAGTTGCGCCCCTCAGCTGCCCTAGCACATCTGTCTGCCAGGGAAAACAGCTCGGAGAAATCATGCACCTCGTGCGTGGCTAGCTTCTCGAGCATCTTCTTGTCCCTCACACCTTGTCTGAACGCAACAATAATCGATGCGCTAGCAACATGAGGGATGGTGTTCCGTACCTGGGAGAACCACTGGATGAACGATCGTAGCGACTCTCCAGCGCGCTGTCTAACGGCGTGGAGGTCAAGCTCCGTGTCGGGGCACTTGTAGGAACTGCCGAAGTTAGCCACGAACTGTCAGCACAACTCATCCCAGGAGGTGATGGACCCCTGGGGTAGGTTCATGAGCCATGACCGAGCTAGGCCGGTCAGGACGACGGGGAAGTAGTTAGTGAATGTAGGCCTAGAGGGGGGGTGAATAGGCCTTTTTTGCAAATTGTCGGATCCTGCAACACTCAACAACCAGTTCAATACCAGAGATATCGGACTAGTCCGGTAAAGTGCGAACTAGTCCGGTGTTCACGGACTAAGTTGATTAAACTTGATTGATTGGTTTGATTCATTTGTGTGTACAGCAGAAATATAGAATCAAACAACAGTTTAACAGTTATCTACTGAATTGTATCACAATCAAGTCTTATGTTCAACAATTTAACGTAAGATGAACAATGTGTATGAAACCCTAGATTAAGTTGATTAACTTGAATGATGAACACTAAAACAAGACACAAGTGTTTATCCCGTGGTTCGGCTACCATAAAAGGCCACCTACATCCACGTTGAGGAGTCCACAAAAGGATCGGGTCTTCTCCAACCCTACCCTCGTTGGATCGCCACGAAGGCCAATCCTCTTCCACTAATCACAAAGGGGTGAATAACCGAATTCAAGGGGCAATCTCACACTTTGAGAGCTCCCTTAGATTACAAAACACAATGCCACCGAAAACACACTCAAAAGTTACAATTGAAAAGCAAGAGTGTGTTAGAGAATCAAACCAAGAGATCAATGTGATGTTGCAAGTGTCTCTCCAATGATCTAAAGTGAATCCTCAAAGGATTGGACGATGTTGCACTTGATTTCGTGGAGAGAGGTCGAGGCTCTTGGGAGGTGTGACGGCGCTAGGGTTCGAGAGTTTGTAAAAGTGGGCCATGCACCTCTATTTATATGGGGTTTCTAAAGTAGGGTTCAGAAAGTTCGAACTAGTCCGTGGTGGTCACCGGACTAGTCCGGTGTGCTGTGTGTAGCAAACCCTAAGTGTCCCGAAATATCGGACTAGTCTGGCTGAAAACGGACTTGTCCAATTTCGCTACTGGAAATCTTCGGACTAGTGCGATGTCCATCGGACTTGTCCGGACATGTGAAACCCTAAGTGTGTTGGATGACAAGTCCGCACTGGGGAGTACTTGTCCGATTTAGATCAGTGGGTTTTTCGGACTAGTCCGTGAAAATATTGGACTTGTCCAAAGTGGATCAGAAAGGATATCAGACTAGTCCGGTTGATAACGGACTTGTCCGATTTCGTGTGACTTGTGTAGTATTTTGAGGACTAGTCCACACTGGGGAGGACTAGTCCGATTCTAGTCAGAAAGATATCGGACTAGCCCGACAGATATCGGACTTGTCTGATTTGGTACAGAAAGGTTCTCGGACTAGTCCAGTGGTGATCGGGCTAGTCTAGTTCTGTGTGACTCTGTGCAATGTGTGTGTTTAATTATCATTGAGCTCTTGGGGTGTGTTTCCTTAACACACTCCATACAAAATAATATACTACTTTTTTTCCTCGATCTCATTTCCACTTTGCTCCTCTTCATCCCTTCTTTTTGGTATTGTGCTCATTTTTCTATTATAGGCCTGCATTCATCTCAACAAAGAGGTTAGGACCCCAATTGCTTGTCATAGATCATCCAAAACCCACAAGGGAGTCCTAGATGCACTTTCAATCTCCCCCTTTTTGGTGATTGATGACAACCAATTGGGATTTCACAAAATATGACAAAATTGAGATTTTCATAAAGTATGCACATATGAATCACAAATACATCAAGCAGTGAAAGAATTATCCATATGTGCATTCTTTATGGTGGGATGCATAACTAAGACATTAAGACATTGAGAGTGACATAATTTGCATTAATGAACCAAAACAAAGCACATATGTCATTCCAGGAGCAAAATTACAGATTTTAACAAAAACTTCTCAAATTAAGTAAGCATTGCATCACAGAACCAAAGTTAATATTAGAAACACAGTTAAATCATTACAAACACAAATATAGATAAAAAGAGCTCTCTCCTCGCATCCTACAGCTAAAGCTAAGACCCCCCCTCAATCTCTCCCCCTTTGGCATCAAGACACCAAAAAGAAGGAGAGGAGGGTCCTAGGGTCTTCACTCCTCACTGTCGGTCCTCTCGTCGTCGTCTTCATCTTCTTCATCACCAGCTTGACGAGGAGGAGAAGGAGGAGGGACGGAGCCACTCGAGCCCCCAATGCCAAAGTAGGCAAGCTCGTAGGGGTTCAAGGGCGCGAGCTCTGTGAAGTCCGGGTCTGAGTCCTCAGAGATCACTGGAGATCCAATGGGGTCGATCTCCAGCTTTTGGCAGATTTGCTTCACGTTGGCCTTTATGTACTTCATGTCCTCCTTTCTCTTCTGGTTGAGCTTGTGGGCCTTCACTTCGGCCTTCTTGCAGGAGGAGAATATGGCAGCCAGATACTTGAGGATCCCACTAGCTGATCCTCTCTGAGGGGCTTCCCTAGAAGTAGGGACAGCTCTGGCACCTTCATTTGATTTTGCCGGTGCCTCGGGACTGGAGGCCGGCGAAGGAGCAGCCTGCACACTCACTGGTTGAGGCTTCAGAGGCCTCAAGGGTGTATGCTCCACATCCTTCACAAACTCAATGCATGTGACTTTCTCAATCATAAACATGAGATAGGGAGCATAGCCACATGACCTGTTGGGGGTGCTGGAGATGTTGACCATATCATTCCATATGTAGTCAAACATATCAAACTTTCTGTCCTTGCTTATGATCTTCATTAGGGTTTGGAGGTATCCTTGTACACTCCCTGCATCCCCATCCTTAGGGGCAATGGTCTTCCTCAAAACTCGATTTAGCACCACAAAGAATGGATTCATGTTCTTTGTGGAGGGAGGGATGAACTTTGAATTTGGCTCATAGAGAAACTTCATCCTCTCCTTGTCGATGACACCAACATTGTGGATGACCACATTATCATTGCTGGAGGTGTCAAGATGCATCATCCTAGCAAACTCTTCATAAGAGATAGTGTACTTGGATCCATGAGTCATCCAAGTCACTCTTTCTTCCTCATCACTTGCAAAGTGGCAGGTGGCATAGAATTGAGCCACCACTTCATCATTCCAGTTGTACTTGAAGGAAAATAGGTCATTCAAGCCATGTCTCTCAGCTGCTGCAATCACTTCATCAAAAGCTGAGCACTTCTTCCTCTCAAGGTGTGCCCAGTCAATCCACTGACTGCGCACCACCGGTGACTTCATTGGCAAGTATACCAATCTGTAGAAATCAGCATGGAAGTTACACCAGAACCTTCCATCAGCAGCTTGCTTGGGCCTTCCATACCAGTCAATGCTCCTGAGTTTTGCTGCCGAGTCACTGCCCTTGCCATTGAACTTCTCCTCAGTAGGGTCACGGACCCCTTCCCTGGGAGCATGCAGCTTCAAAGGCCCGACTGGACCCGTTGCTATCCCTTTGCCTTTGCCCTTTGCTTGGCGGGCACTTGTCGAGCTAGGGCCACCACTGGCGGTAGCCCTAGAAGCTAGCACCTTGGAGGCCGGCTTCTTTGCTAGCACTTTCCTCCGAACTTGTGGAGGGGATGGAGCTGGCTCGGTAGGTCTTTCTTGGCGCTTCTTACCAAGACCCTTTGAGGTCCGAGGTGCCACCTCGTGGCCCATCTCGGCCTCAAAGTCGGAGATTTCATCATTTGAGCTTGACATGATCTGAGAATTATTTGCAAGAATGATGATGAGTGATACAAGGCATAGGTATGAAAAGATAGCAAGGAATTGCATTTAGGAATTGAGGAATTAGGTTTTAAGTTCAGAAACATCGTACTTGTCTGGTGCACAGGCACGGACTAGTCTGGGGGACCGGACTTGTCCGTGCATGGACCGGACTAGTCCGGTGTTCATCCTCAAAAACCTAACAGACTGGACAAAGGCTGATTCCTAATGCATAACAAGTCTAGCATACACGTAGTACATCAAGTAAGCATGTATCTAGTGAAAGATGCTAGGCTATTCGATCAACAATGGAGAAAAACAAGATTTCTAGGGTTTTGGAGAAAATTATCGAAGAAATCGATTGAAGCTTGAGGATTAGGGAGTTGGAGCCCGAACAAGTCCGCTAGCTTCAATCCGCACGAGTTCAAGCTTGATTTCCGCCCAAATGCGCACCGTTTTGATGGAGGGATCAAGGAATCACCTTGGGAGCTCGAGCGCAAAAGAGAGAGTGCGTGAGGAAGAGTGGGGATGAGAGGAATTAGGGTTTGGTGGCGGCTAGGGTTATGGACACGAAAAATCGGACAAGTCCGGAGATGACCGGACTAGTCCGAACTCATCCAGAGAGCTATATCAGACTATTCTGTGGTCTAGTGGACTAGTTCGGACTAACCGGCACTCAGCGGACTAGTCTGCATGGGCGGACTAGTCCGGGTAACCACGGACTAGTCCGTGGTCACCAGGAGAAATTTGCATAGCCCATTCATATATATTTGAAGGTTCATAAATAGAGAATAGAGGGGCAAAACAAATCAATTAATCTTGATGAATTTGACCAGTAAGCATACAACAATCACACAATGATTATAATTCATCAAGATCTAGTAATTGACATTGTTTTTCGAGAAAAAATTGAGGGAGATGATTTTCACAATTCAATCAACATTTTTGAAGAATTCATACAGGTATGCAACCTTTCAAGCCACACTCCGAGCATCAAGGATATTTAGTTCATTTCGGAGTTCGCAAAAACACTTTTCATCAAGTGGATTGGTGAATATGTCGGCCAATTGCTTTTGGGTGTTGACATGTGAGATGGTTATATCTCCTTTCATGGAATGGTCTCTCAAGAAATGATGTCATATGTCTATGTGTTTAGTTCTAGAGTGCTCAATTGGATTGTGGGCAATTTTAATGGCACTCTCATTATCACAAAGGAGAGGAATACGGTTCATATTGTAACTGTAATCCCTTAGAGTTTGTCGCATACAAAGGAGTTGTGCACAACAACTCCCGGCCGCAACATACTCCGCTTCGGCTGTGGATAGGGCAATGGAATTTTGTTTCTTGGAGGACCAAGAAACTAAGGATCTCCCTAGGAATTGGCATGTGCCGGAGGTGCTTTTTCTATCTACTTTGCACCCGACATAATCTGCATCGGAGTAACCAATGAGATTGAATTTTGAGCCTTTTGGGTACCAAAGACCAAGGTTGGGTGTATGAACTAAATATCTCAAGATCCTTTTTACGGCTATCAAGTGACATTCCTTAGGGTTGGCTTGAAATCTTGCAAACAAACATACACTCAACATAATATCTGGCCTAGATGCACATAAATAGAGTAGAGATCCAATCATGGAGCGATATACCTTTTGGTCGACGTTAGGTCCATCTTCATTGAGATCCAAGTGGCCATTTGTTACCATGGGGGTCTTTATGGGCTTTGCCTTATCCATGCCAAACTTCTTAAGTATGTCCTGCGTGTACTTGGTTTGGCTTATGAGTGTTCCTTCCTTTTGTTGCCGCACTTGGAATCCCAAGAAGTATTTCAATTCTCCCATCATTGACATCTCAAACCTGTCTGTCATGATTTTGCTAAATTCCTCACAAAAAGATTGGTTAGTTGACCCAAAGATTATATCGTCAACATAAATTTGACAAATAAAAAGATCATTATCTAAATTCTTTGTAAATAATGTATAATCTACTTTGCCAATTTGAAAACCATTCTCAATTAAGAAATCTCTAAGACACTCATACCAAGATCTAGGAGCTTGTTTGAGGCCGTAGAGAGCCTTACGCAATTTATATACGTGGTCGGGGAACTCTTCGTCTTCAAACCCGGGTGGTTGCTCCACGTACACCTCTTTCTTGATCGGTCCGTTGAGGAAGGTGCTTCTCACATCCATTTGATACAGCTTGAAATCGTGGTGAGTAGCATATGCAAGTAATATTCTAATAGATTCAAGCCTAGCTACTGGAGCAAAAGTCTCATCGAAGTCCAAACCTTCGACTTGTGAGTACCCTTTGGCCACAAGTCGCGCCTTGTTCCTTGTCACCACTCCGTGTTCGTCTTGTTTGTTGCGGAAGACCCACTTGGTGCCGACGATGTTTGCATTGGGCCTTGCCACAAGTTCCCACACCTCATTCCGGTTGAAGTTGTTCAATTCTTCTTGCATTGCCACCACCCAGTCTGAATCCTTCAATGCATCCTCAATCCTGCGTGGTTCCAAAAAGGATACAAACGAATAATGCTCACAAAAGTTAGCTATGCGAGATCTAGTGGTTACTCCCTTTTGGATGTCACTGATGATGTTGTCGATTGGGTGATCCCATTGGACGCATTGGTGTACTCTTGGGTGTGACACTTGAGGAGTTGTGTCTTCAAGATTGTCCGCTTCTCCCCCTAAGTGGTTGCCTTCATTGACTTGTTGATTATCTTCGTACTCTTGTGGTTTATCTTGTGTTGAAGCTCCCCCTTGATTGATGGTCTCCTCTTGTGGTTCATCTTCCTCATGTACGTGTGAAGGTGGCTCTTGTGGTCGAACTTCGCCTAGAGCCATTCTTTTCAATGCTTGACATGGGGCTTCTTCTTTTCCTAATTCACATGGATCAACTTGCTCCTTTTGGGAGCCATTAGTCTCATCGAACACTATGTCACGTGCCACTTCAACAAGTCTGGAGGCCTTGTTGAAAACACGATAGGCGTAAGTGTTCGAATCATAACCAAGCAAGAAACCTTCATCGGACTTCGAAGCGAACTTTGAAGTCCTAGGCTTCTTGTTCAGGATATAACATGAAGAACCGAAAACTCAAAAATATGAAATGTTTGGTTTGTTACCGGTAAGTTGCTCATAGGGAGTCTTCTTGAGTAGTCGATGAAGATAAAGTCGATTTGCGGCGTGGCAAGCGGTGTTAATCGCTTCCGCCCAAAATCGATCTGATGTCTTGTACTCGTCGAGCATTGTCCTTGCCATCTCAATGAGTGTTCGGTTCTTTCTTTTGGCAACTCCGTTTTGTTGTGGCGAGTATGGCGCTGAAAATTCGTGTTTGATGCCCTCGTCATCAAGGTACTCCTACACTTGTGTGTTCTTGAATTCCGTGCCATTGTCGCTTCGAATACTCTTGATTGTCAATGAAAATTCGTTTTGAGCTCGCTTGAAGAACTTCTTGAGTGTTCCTTGTGTTTCTGACTTATCGTGCAAAAAGAAAACCCAAGTGAAGCGAGAAAAATCATCAATGATAACTAAACCGTATTTGTTACCGTCGATGCTTATGTAAGCAATTGGACCAAACAAGTCCATGTGAAGTAGTTCGAGCGGTCTTGTTGTAGTCATGACGTTCTTTGCGGGATGATGTGCTCCAACTTGCTTCCAGCTTGGCACGCGCTACAAGGCCTGTCTTTCTCAAAAACAACATTCTTCAAACCGCGGATGTGATCACCCTTGAGGAGTTTTTGAAGGTTCCTCATACCAACATGCGCTAGCCGTCTATGCCACAGCCCACCCATGTTGGTTTTTGCAATCAAGCATGTGTCGAGTTCGGCTTTATCCTTGTTGAAGTCAACAAGGTAAAGCTTTCCCTTCAACATACCCTTGAATGCAATGGAACCATCACTCCTCCTAGAGACGGTCACACCCTCGTTAGTGAACAAGCAATTATAACCTTTGTCACATAGTTGAGATATGGACAGCAGGTTATAATCCAAAGATTCAACATGTAAAACGTGAGAAAGTGTGTGTTCAGAGGATATTGCAATTTTACCGGTACCGAGCACCCTTCCTTGACTATTATCTCCGAAATAGATGCCCTCATTTGGATCCTCATTCTCTTCATACTCCACAAACATCCTCCTTTCTCCGGTCATGTGGTTGGTGCATCCACTGTCTAGCACCCATTTGGGTCCACCGGAGGAATAGGCCTGCAAAAACAAATTATGCTTTGGTTTTAGGTACCCAAGCTTGCTTGGGTCCTTGGAGGTTAGTTACAATACATTTGGGCACCCACACATGGGATTTTGTGTTCCCATGGCGTGGCCCAACATAATAAGCATAGACCTTGCCAAGGTTGTTTCTCATCAACACATAGGAGGCTTCAAAAGTTTTAAACAAAAGCTGCAGTTGTTTATGAGTCGGACTAGTCTGGGGGGCCGGACTTGTCCGGATGACCGGACTTGTCCGGACACCGACCGGACTAGTCCGGTATTCATGTGAGTTCAGGTTTTTATCCTTCAACTTACCAGTTTGAGAGGATCTTCCCTTCACAAAGGAGATCCTTCCCTTGTTATTCTTATGACTTCTAGCATGTTGCTGTAAGACCTATGTGTGTTGAATACATTGGCTTGTAGTGAATATACTTGTTCTGACGATAAAAGTTTTGAATATCACCAAAACACCTTTTTATCAAGGTCTGACTCTAGATCTGAGCTACAGCAAGGTCCGACGGTAGGTCCGGCTTGGTTTGGGTAGCTCCGGTTACGTTTGATGCTAGGTCCGACTAGCTTTGGTCAGCATCGGTGAAGTTTTGTCTTTAGATCCGGCATGTCTTTGATAGTTCCGGCATATATTTGATAGCTCCGGAGTGCTTTTGCTAAAGCTCCGACGTACTTTGTCTAGCTCCGGTTTTGGGTTGACTAGTTTATGGTAAGCTACGGTGCTAGGATCTACTAGTTTTGATAAGCTCCGGCAGGTGCTTCATTGTACTAGTTTTGTTAGCTCCGGCTCAAGGTCCGGGTTGCTCTGGCAAGGTCCGGAACTTGACCGTAGTGCTTCTGCTTTTCATTTGCAATGTTTCGTACTTACTTTACATGATTGGAAAGATTGCTTAGTATTCATTTGCTAAGTTTTTGGTGCGTTTTGGTTGATATGGATGATATCGTGTTGTTGTGGTTTTGCAACATGCTTATGTGAGGTTCTCACGTAGGGTGTTGTATTCAGAACTAAATTGAGTCAAGTCGAGGACTTGGGATCGTATGGATTGGTTGTTTATTCATGTGCAGGTGTTGCTTGAGTTCAAGACATGGCTGGTGACGGGATCCATTGGACTAGTCTCAGGGAGGAGATGAGGTTCCAACAACCAAGTTCGGAAGGAACTGTGGTTGAGCTGATCAGGAGGTCGCGCAGGATGATTGAATCAAGAACAATGCATATGAAGGTATCGTGGACGTCATTGGAAGATGTTTGCATGTGTGCAAGGAGTGCATGGACGTGGCTACATGGTTCCGAGACGTGATGAAGAGATGTGGACGTAAAGAATTGGTCGGAAAGGTCCAACCGACTAGGTTATGGACTCAGGCTGCGGCTGAGTCGGGTTTGACTGAAATATGGAAAGATTTGAGTTGGTTATGATAGGATTTCGTGTGGGTCACGAATTTGAGTTGTTTAAGAATGTGGGATACGTTCCTAAGGTGTTTGGAAGTGTTAAGATTGCTTCTATCTGCGTATAGAAGAATCCTAAGCAGTTATGGAAAGTTATGATTCGTGATCTGAGTAGGATTGGAGTCCTAGTTGATATTGGGTTGGCCTAAGGGCTGGTTATATAAGCAAGGGAGCCCAGAGCTCGTGGTGCACGACTTTGGGGTTGTTCCTCTTGTGTTCTATTGAATAAAATTCATAGTTTGAAGGAACTTTTGTGCCTTGTTCGTCCGACTTGTTCCAGACAAGTTTTACTCGTCGAGTTTCTGGACAGCACTACCTTTCATCGGTGGTTTTATCATAACTCGAGTTTTACAGATACAATTGACGTGATTCTTTTTTAGTTGTCTTCACAACTTGATTATCTATCATCTGTCAAAATTTCACGGTCATTGGATTTGTGGTCTATGATCTACACGAGTTTCTTTGCAGCATTCCAGAACTGTTTTTTTCTCGGGTAGGGCAGATTGACCATTGTTTGATCTTTCGATCATAACTTGAGTTTTTCTCAACGGATTTGAGTGGTTATTTTTGTGTTGTCTTCGTGATTTGATTCTCTATGATATCTATCACTTTTGTCACGGTGAAACACATTTAGATTAGTCTCACACATGATTTCTTTAACAGATCGTTTTTCTGCCGAAGGGATTGGGGCTTAATTGTTTCCGCTGCGTAAGATTTTTAAATCTACCATTCACCCCCCCTCTGGTAGCTTTTCACGTGCTCTTCAATCCTACAATTGGTATCAGAGCCATGGTGCTCTAATCTTTGAGATTTGCACGTGTTTTTGACTAATCATCATGGAGAAGTACTCCGCCAAACCTTGTGTGTTTGCTGGTATTGATTTCCAGGTTTGGAAGGCACGCATGGAGGCTTTTATCCAGGAACAAGGCTTTGCAATATGGGAGAAGGTGTATAAGCCTTATGAAGTGCCACCTAATGATCAAGTCACAGCCACAAGCCTACGGGACGTCGACAACAACAACAAAGCCCGAAACTTGATCATCCAAGGACTCACTCAAAGCGACTTTGATCGTGTCGCGCACCTCCGATCAGCATACGATGTTTGGAGAGCTCTCTGTGATTATCATGAAGGCTCCAACACAATCAAGGAGGTAAAACAAGATATGTTCAAAAAGGAATATATGCGCTTTGAGATGCAACCAGGTGAGTGTATCGATGACCTCTTTGCTCGTTTCAATAAAATTCTCAGCAACTTACGTAGTGTCAATGTTAATTTTTCTGATGCTGAGAATGCTAGGCAACTTCTTAGTGCATTAGATATGTCAATTTGGGAGATGAAAGTCACATCTATTTGTGAATCTACTGTCATGAGTTCTCTTACATTAGATGTACTCCATTCTAAACTAAAAACTCATGAAATTGACATCCTAGCACGTAAGAACCCAAATAAGTCTATTGCATTTGTTTCACAACGTGATATGTCTAGCTCCGGCCAATCATCATCTTGCAATACTCTTGCTTTGTTGTCCTCACTAACCCTGGAGCAGATCGAAGAATTTCCAGAAGAGGAGTTGGCACTCATCTCTACTAGATTCTCAAAAGCATTGCAAAATGTGAGAACTAGAAGAAGAGGAAGCTTCGGACCTCAACGCTGTTTTGAATGTGGTAAAACAGGACATTTTCGTACAGAATGCCCTAACCTTTCAGGTCCGACCACCCGGGAAGAAAAACCAAGCAAGGTCTGGACCTCCTCTGGAAATTCCAACAAGAAGAAGAAAGGTACCATAGGACGTAAGATGATCAACAGTTTCATCACCGCGCTTCAAGAGTTCAGTTCAAGTGACGTGGACATTGGAAGTGGTGAAGATGAAGATGATTTGGCAAACTTGTGCTTTATGGCGGGCAAGTCAAGATCAAGTATGGAGGAGGCAGAATACAACAGCGATAATGAAGAGGTATGTCCTACTTGCGAAGAAATGTGTGATGCTATTTCTCGTGCCACTGTTATTGTTAAGAAAAAGGACAAAAAGCTTAGGGATAGTGCTACTAAAATTGAATCACTAGAATCTGAAATCAACCGTTTAAAAACTTTGATTCCTAGTGATGATGCATGTTCCTCATGTGATTTAATATATGAACAATTGTCCTCATTAAGAAGTGCGCACACCTCCACACTTGATAAACTTGAGTTAGAAATTGAAAAGAACAAAGAGCTTGCTGCACTTAATGATAAAAATTTGAAAGATGCTAGCTGTTCTACAATTGATTTGCATTGTTCTACTTGTGATGATCTTGATAAGAAACTACAGGATGCTATGAATGAAATTTCTATATTGAACAATGCTTTACGTTCTCATGAAGTTAAATTTTGTTCCAATTGCAAACTAAAAGGAAAAACTTCATGTGAAAATTGCCTTGATCTGTCCAATAAACTTGATGACATGCATAGGACATTAGATCGGTTTTGTAATGGGAATAAGAACCTAAACTTACTGCTGAATTCTTCCAAGTCTTGCAATGATAAAACTGGTTTAGGTTTTGATTCTCATGCTCATGCTAAGGCACATCCACCTAAAATTGTAAAGTCATTAGGAAGTGGTTTGGTTGAAACAGTTTTTAAACAAAAAGAAGTGGTTTTCAAATCTGCAGGAGTGTTGTCTCATTCGGTATCAAATAAAAATATTGATTGCTCATCTAGACATGAACACAAAGTTAAATTTCATTTTACCTACTGTGGTAGAGATGATCATGTCATAAATTTTTGTTATAGACTAGCTAAACAACAGAAAAAGGAAAGGATGATTGCTAGATCTTATAACTTTCATGCAATTAGAAAAACACAACCTGCCTTAATGAGTCAGAAATTTGAAAATGTAGCTTCCAGAATTTTTGGCAAGAAATCTACAAAGGCAGCTCTGGTAGTTCTGATAGCTCCGAGAGCTCCTGGATCTTCTGTTGTTCCCTCCAAAGCTTTAGTTTTTGCCTCCGGACCTTCTGCTTTTACCTCCGGAGCTACTGGTTTTCACTCTAAACAAGTAACAACTTCTAAATCAATTGTTAAGAACAGAAAACCTCAATCTTTGACTCATAAACCTGCTGTTTTATCTCAGCTTTCGCGTGTTTTTCCTGCTGCACATCGTGTGACTCAGTACTGGATACCTAAATGCCTTTTGACTAACCCCAGTATTGAGTCATCGACGTATTGTGCTTCTATGTAGGTTACACGTTTGAGGAAGGAGAACATTTGGATTGTGCATTCAGGTTGCTCACGCCACATGACCGGTAACAAAGATTGGTTCTCCTCTCTCTCTTTTGTGTCGCGTGTAGAAAATGTTACTTTTGCCGACAATTCTTCAACTCCTATAATTGCTAAGGGTTCAGTTAGAGTAAATGATCACTACACTTTGAAGGATGTGACACTTGTCAAAAATTTGAAATACAACTTGCTTTCTGTTTCACAATTGCTAGATGAAAATCTAGAAATTATTTTCAATAAAAACTGCTGCAAAGTTGTAGGTTCAAATAGTGATCTTATTTTTAACATGTCTCGGTTTGGAAGAGTTTTTAAAGCTGATTTTGATATGTCTTCCTCTAAGCTTAGGTTTGTAGTTGCTAATGATTCAAAGGACTTATATTTTTGGCATCGTAGACTTGGTCACGTAGGCTTTGATCACCTAACGCGTGTTAGTGCTCTTGATCGCATATGTGGGCTGCCTAAGCTTAAAGGGGACAAAGAAATTGTGTGCTCTTCTTGTAGACATGCTAAGATGGTTGCAGGTTCACATACTCCTCTCACAATGATCATGACAACTGAACCATGTCAAGTTTTGCATCTTGACACCGTAGGACCTTCACGTGTTCAATCCTTCGGAGGTAAATGGTATGTTCTTGTTATTGTTGATGATTATTCTAGATACTCTTGGGTTTACTTTATGGCGTCTAAGAATGAAGCTTTTAGTCACTTTAGGACTTTATTTCTTAGATTATCAATTGATCACCCAGGATCTTTAAAGGCAATTAGAAGTGATAACGGAACTGAATTTAAAAATCAATCTTTTGATCACTTTTGTGCTGAAAACAGAATAGATCATCAATTCTCTTCACCATATGTACCTCAACAAAACGGTGTTGTAGAAAGAAAGAACAGAACCTTAGTTGAGATGGCTAGGACTATGCTTGATGAATATCAAACTCCTAGGAAATTTTGGGCTGATGCGTTAGCAATCGCTTGTTATGTTTCAAATCGTGTTTTCTTGCGTGCTAAGCTAGGTAAAACACCATATGAGCTTCGGTTTGGACATAGGCCTAGTGTTACACACTTTCGGGTCTTTGGTTGCAAATGTTTTGTTAAGAAACATGATAATCTTGATAAATTTGAACCTAGATCCATTGATGACATGTTTCTTGGTTATCCATCTCATACTAGAGGCTACCGTGTGCTTTTACTTGACACTAACAAAATTGTGGAGACTTGTGAAGTGTCTTTTGATGAAGCTAGCCCAGGTACTAGCTCCGATGTTGCAGGACCAGATCCGTATCCTCAGGGGGAGGGTATTTTCGAAGATGAAGAAGAGCCGGTGATACCGCCTGGTAGTTCCGAAGTTGACACGTGTCCAGCTCCGGACATTGAACAAGCTCCGGCTATCACCTATGCTGGTCCTGATCGTCCACAAGTCACAAACTCATCAATCTACGATTAACCTAATGAAGAAGAAGCTTGTGAGACATCTGTTCCCCTATGTTTTTACAAAGATCATCCCCCACAACAGATGATTGGAAGCTTGCACGAACGAGTCACACGGTCCAGGTTTTGCGATCCAAACTCTTATGCTCATTCTGCTTTTGTTGCTTCTTTTGAACCCAAAGATATATCACACGCACTCACTAATGAATCTTGGATTATTGCCATGCAAGAAGAGTTAGAAAATTTTGAAAGAAATAATGTTTGGAAACTTGTACCTCCACCTCAAGGTCACACTTTAATTGGAACTAAATGGGTATACAAAAATAAACAAAGTGAGGATGGGGTTGTGGTTAGGAATAAGGCTAGGTTGGTTGCTTAAGGTTTCACTCAAGTTGAAGGTCTAGATTTTGATGAAACTTTTGCTCCTGTCGCTAGATTAGAAGCCATAAGAATTTTGTTAGCTTTTGCAGCATCTAAAGGTTTTAAGCTATATCAAATGGATGTTAAAAGTGCTTTTCTTAATGGCTACATAGATGAGGAGGTTTATGTCAAACAACCACCGGGTTTTGAAAATCCAGATTTTCCTAATCATGTTTACAAACTGTCCAAAGCCTTATATGGTCTCAAACAAGCCCCTAGAGCATGGTATGATAGGTTAAAAACATTCTTACTTGAAAAGGGGTTTACCATGGGCAAGGTTGATAAAACTCTTTTTGTTCTTAAGCATGGCAATGACTCATTATTTGTTCAAGTGTATGTGAATGATATTATCTTTGGTTGTGCTTCTCATGATCTTGTGTCCAAGTTTTCAGCAATGATGAGTTCCAAATTTGACATGACTATGATGGGTAAACTCACTTACTTTTTGGGGCTGCAAATCAAGCAAACCAAGGAGGGTACCTTTGTGCATCAAACGAAGTATACCAAAGATCTCCTAAGGTGCTTCAACATGGACAAAAGCAAGCCTCTTCGGACACCAATGGGATCAGCAACAACCCTTGAACTTGATGAAGATGGTGAACCCATGAATCAAAAAGAATATAGAAGTATGATCGGATCACTTTTGTACCTCACGGCATCAAGACCGGACATAAAATTCAGCGTATGTCTTTGTGCACGGTTTCAAGCTTCCCCACGTGTTTCACATCATCAAGCCGTCAAAAGGATTCTCAGGTACTTACATGGAACCCAAGAATTTGGCATTTTTCTTCCTTCTTCCTCAACCGTTACTTTGAAAGCTTTTTCGGATGCTGATTTTGGGGTTTGTAGGATTGATAGGAAAAGTACTTCCGGTGCTTGTCATTTTCTTGGTAATTCTCTTGTTGTTTGGTCCTCTAGAAAACAAAATTCAGTTGCACAATCCACAGCCAAATCTGAATATGTAGCTGCTGCTAGTGCTTGCTCACAAATTCTTTGGATTGTTCAAACACTTAAGGACTATGGGGTTGATCTAGATAGTGTTCCACTGTTCTGTGATAACACTAGTGCCATTTGCCTGCTAAAAACCTCGTGCAACATTCTAGAACTAAGCACATTGACATTAGGTATCACTTTCTCCGAGATAATGTTGAAAAAGGAAACTTTGTGCTTCACCATGTAGATACCGAACAACAATTGGCTGACATTTTTACAAAACCTTTGGATTTCACTCGTTTTTGTTACATTCGTGGTGAAATAGGGGTTATGCATCTTCATGGCTTAAATTGAGGGGGAGTTTTTGAAACTTGGGAAGTCTATGTGTGAATCTGAAATAAAAATAATATGAGCATAGTATTTCATACATATATGACTTTGTGATTCCTTTTACATGCTGAAAGTTCTTACTACATTACTCGTGTTATACACTTTGTAGTTTTTGCCATGTCTAGTAATTGGAATAATTACTTACACTAAAACTGGTCATGGTCGAACTTTCTTGATGTTTTGAACTTGTTAAATGTTCACAAGTGCTTTTAATCATTAAGAATTAATCAAGTAATCAACTCAAATGTTGAGTTTTTATGAACAAATATAAATTGAGAAAAGATCAAGAGAATATGCATGCATCACACTTCTTCTTTTGAGATGGCTTGTCATTGCACTTAGATATGAACTTGGAAGAAGTTGTGTATGACTAAAACCATGTCCTTAAGCTTCTGATTGTCAAGTGACATAGGCTTGGCTTGGTTGGTTAGAATAAGGCAGATGCGCATATAATCTCTTGCAAATATCATATGATATAAATTTATGCTTTGAAAAGTATTAAAATGCAGCAACTAGTGTCATGATTTCAGGTTTTGAAATAGTTAAGTTTGTGAGATCATAACTTACTTAAATTGAAAATTACATATGATCTCTAGCATGGCTTACACTACTTTATGTATTTCATTGATGTGATAATGTAAGGTACTTGATAGTATGACTTGGATGAGCTTTGTTTATATGTATATGTTATAATATGCTCATAACAACTAAAGAGGGAGAGATAATTTGTTTATATGCTCATGACTTGCTGAATACATTGTCAAAGGGGGAGAGATAAGCATGAAGAGAAAGAGAATATGTGCATAAGGAGAGATAATAAATGGGGAGAGATAATATGGGAATTTTCTCATTTTATTTCCTATTTACAAAAATGGGGAGAAATTGCTTTCAAAACTTTTATGTGAATAAGCCAATGTTCGGATTTTAAATGGTGTTGCCAATGCATTCATCAAGGGGGAGATTGTAAGACCTATGTGTGTTGAATACATTGGCTTGTAGTGAATATACTTGTTCTGACGATAAAAGTTTTGAATATCACCAAAACACCTTTTTATCAAGGTCTGACTCTAGCTCTGAGCTACAGCAAGGTCCGACGGTAGGTCCGGCTTGGTTTGGGTAGCTCCGGTTATGTTTGATGCTAGGTCCGACTAGCTTTGGTCAGCTCCGGTGAAGTTTTGTCTTTAGCTCAGGCATGTCTTTGATAGTTCCGGTATATATTTGATAGCTCCGGAGTGCTTTTGCTAAAGCTCCGACGTACTTTGTCTAGCTCCGGTTTTGGGTTGACTAGTTTTGACTAGTTTATGGTAAGCTCCAGTGCTAGGATCTACTAGTTTTGGTAAGCTCCGGCAGGTGCTTCATTGTACTAGTTTTGTTAGCTCCAGCTCAAGGTCCGGGTTGCTCTGGCAAGGTCCGGAACTTGACCGTAGTGCTTCTGCTTTTCATTTGCAATGTTTCGTACTTGCTTTACATGATTGGAAAGATTGCTTAGTATTCATTTGCTAAGTTTTTGGTGTGTTTTGGTTGATATGGATGATATCATGTTGCTGTGGTTTTGCAACATGCTTATGTGAGGTTCTCACGTAGGGTGTTGTGTTCAGAACTAACTTGAGTCATGTCGAGGACTTGGGCTCGTATGGATTGGTTGTTTATTCATGTGCAGGTGTTGCTTGAGTTCAAGACATGGCTGGTGACGGGATCCATTGGACTAGTCTCAAGGAGGAGATGAGGTTCCAACAACCAAGTTCGGAAGGAACTGTGGTTGAGCTGATCAGAAGGTCGCGCAGGATGATTGAATCAAGAACAATGCATATGAAGGTATCGTGGACGTCATTGGAAGATGTTTGCATGTGTGCAAGGAGTGCATGGACGTGGCTACATGGTTCCGAGACGTGATGAAGAGATGTGGACGTAAAGAATTGGTCGGAAAGGTCCAACCGACTAGGTTATGGACTCAGGCTGCGACTGAGTCGAGTTTGACTCAAATATGGAAAGATTTGAGTTGGTTATGATAGGATTTCGTGTGAGTCACGAATTTGAGTTGTTTAGGAATGTGGGATACGTTCCTAAGGTGTTTGTAAGTCTTAAGATTGCTTCTATCTGTGTATAGAAGAATCCTAAGCAGTTATGGAAAGTTACGATTCGTGATCTGAGTAGGATTGGAGTCCTAGTTGATATTGGGTTGGCCTAAGGGCTGGTTATATATGCAAGGGAGCCCAGAGCTCGTGGTGCACGACTTTGGGGTTGTTCCTCTTGTGTTCTATTGAATAAAATTCGTAGTTTGAAGAAACTTTTGTGCCTTGTTCGTCCGACTTGTTCCAGACAAGTTTTACTCGTCGAGTTTTTGGACAGCACTACCTTTCTTCGGTGGTTTTATCATAACTCGAGTTTTACAGATCCAATTGACGTGATTCTTTTTTAGTTGTCTTCACAACTTGATTATATATCATCTGTCAAAATTTCACGGTCATTGGATTTGTGTTCTATGATCTACACGAGTTTCTTTGCAGCGTTCTAGAACTGTTTTTTTTCTCGGGTAGGGCAGATTGACTATTGTTTGATCTTTCGATCATAACTTGAGTTTTTCTCAACGGATTTGAGTGATTCTTTTTGTGTTGTCTTCTTGATTTGATTCTCTCTGATATCTATCACTTTTTTCACGGTGAAACACGTTTAGATTAGTCTCACACACGATTTCTTTAACAGATCATTTTTTTGCCGAAGGGATTGGGGCTTAATTGTTTCCGCTGCGTAAGATTTTTAAATCTACCATTCACCCCCCCCCCCTCAGGTACCTTTTCACGTGCTCTTCGATCCTACAGTTGCTTTTCATCATAAGAGTAACCAATGTCATACTTGACATTCGGAGGTCTTTGGACCAAGTATGCACTACGTGCATAGTTGATCTTCTCCTTATCAAATATGCCACATTGGGTAGGATTTTTATCCTTTGTGGGGGTTGATTTCCCTTTCAATCTGGTGTCAGTTTTACTACATGTTCACATATGAGCAAATTCAGTTTTAGTGGGTTGAGAAGGTGAGTTTGAAGAGGAGGAAGGTTCACTCATCTTGAGTGACTCAACTTGCACTTCAAGGATCTTGTTAACCTTGATCAGGTCAGCAAGTTGGTCCTTAATTGCAAAATTTGAGTCGGTTAACTCCAAGCAAGCTTTCTTGCTTGAAGCTAACTCAAGCTCTAGTGAACTGTTTTTCTCCTTTTCAAGCTCTAGAAGTTTGTCAAGTTCGACATACTCCTCCTTTTGGGAGATGATCATGTCCTCTTGACGATCAATTAACCTTTCCTTCTCAACAAGTTGGTCAAGTAATAATTTCATTTTTATTGCAGTTTTCCTATCTTGTCCATTTAGCATATCCTCATCATCACTATCTATTTCATCATCACTAGAGTAGGAATGCATGGAAGGGGTTTTGATGATTACCTTGCGTTTACCTTCCTTTGCCATAAGGCAAGTCCCATTTCCCTTTCTTGCACCGAGTGTAGGGAAGAGTGTTGATTTCTTGGACATGCTCTCGATGGCTATGCTAGCCATCTCTTCTTCATCGGATGATGAGGACTCATCGTTTGAGTCCCACTCCTTCCCAATATGCGCTTGTTCGGCTTGTTTCTTCTTCTTGAAGAATTTCTTAGGTTGAGGCTTGGATTCTTTAGTCTTCTTCTTGTTCTCCTCATATGGGCAATCCACTATAAAGTGGTTATATTCATCACAATTATAGCACGCCCGTCTCAATTTTGGCTTTGTTCTTTCCTTGTACTTGCCTTCACTTGATTTTGTCCCTTGCTTTTTCTTCATTATTCTCTTGAACGTTTTCATGAAGAATATCAAATCCTCTTCATCTAGCTCACTGCTCTCGTCATCACTGTCCTCCTCTAGTTGTGCTTCTCTTGCTTCTTTGGATAGAGGCTTGAGGGTGGACTTTAAAGCAACTCCTTTCTTCTTAGTCGAGGTGAGGTCGGCAATTTCCTTGACGTGCTTTTCTTGTTTCTCCATCATTTCAAAGTTGATAATTTTACCAAGCAATTCATCCGGAGTCATTCTCTTGTATTCGGGGCTTTCTCTAATCATGGAGCATAGCGTGACATTGCGAGGCATAAAAGCTCTAAGTATGAGCTTTACCACCTCGTGGTCATTCCACTTCTTGCTCCCATATGATCGAACTTTGTTGACGAGTGTCTTAAATCGATTGTACATATCCTGAGGTGACTCGTCTTCCTCGATTGCGAATCTTCCTAGTTCGCCTTCGATCATCTCAATTTTTGCTTCACGCACATGTCGGTCACCTTCATGTGCAGTTTGTAGTGTATCCCATATCTCCTTAGCAATTTCGAGTCCATCTACTTTGGTGAACTCGTCTCGACTGAGTGAGGAGGTGATTACAGTTGCGGCTTGAGCGTTTCTATGAATGGTCTGCTCTTGACTTGGAGTGAGCTCTTCATCGTCATCCAGAATATCTATCCCTGTGCATACAATATGCTATAAACTTGGGTTGAGGGAAATCAAATGCATTTTCATATTCTGCCTCCACATGGAATAATCACTTCCATCGAAGTGTGGGGCCTTTCCAAGTGGGATAGATAAGTAATGGTTGTTATTGGAATTTAGACGATCATTGTTAAAAGGATATCGGGAGTAGTCGGTGTGACTACTCCCCTTCTTCTTCTCTTCAACCTTTGCTTTCCCTTTGGAAAGTGCCTTCTTTATGAGGAGCGCCTTTAGCTCCAGTGTCTCCTCATCGTCATCCTCGAAGTCTTGAATGGCTTCGAGATACTTCTCCAGTTTTTGGGTCTTGTCGTTGTTAACTTCTTCTTGGTTGTTGATTTTGTGGACGTCCTTCATGTCCGACATGATCTCTTTGAGTGATTAGACTCTTTCTTGAAGAACCTGCTTTGATACCAATTGAATGTAGGCCTAGAGGGGGGGGGTGAATAGGCCTTTTTGCAAATTGTCGGATCCTGCAACACTCAACAACCAGTTCAATACCTGAGATATCGGACTAGTCCGGTGTTCACGGACTAAGTTGATTAAACTTGATTGATTGGTTTGATTCTTTTATGTGTACAGCGGAAATATAGAATCAAACAACAGTTTAACAGTTATCTACTGAATTGTATCACAATCAAGTCTTATGTTCAACAATTTAATGTAAGATGAACAATTTGTATGAAACCCTAGATTAAGTTTATTAACTTGAATGATGAACACTAAAACAAGACACAAGTGTTTATCCCGTGGTTCGGCTACCACAAAAGGCCACCTACATCCACGTTGAGGAGTCCACAAAAGGATCGGGTCTTCTCCAACCCTACCCTCGTATGATCGCCACGAAGGCCAATCCTCTTCCACTAATCACAAAGGGGTGAATAACCGAATTCAAGGGGCAATCTCACACTTTGAGAGCTCACTTAGATTACAAAACACAATGCCACCGAAAACACACTCAAAAGTTACAATTGAAAAGCAGGAGTGTGTTAGAGAATCAAACCAAGAGCTCAATGTGATGTTGCAAGTGTCTCTCCAATGATCTAAAGTGAATACTCAAAGGATTGGACGATGTTGCACTTGGTTTCGTGGAGAGAGGTCATTTTTGAGGCTCTTGGGAGGTGTGACGGCACTAGGGTTCGAGAGTTTGTAAAAGTGGGTCGTGCACCTCTATTTATATGGGGTTTCTAAAAGTTGCCGTTAGGGTTCAGAAAGTTCGAACTAGTCCGTGGTGGTCACCGGACTAGTCCGGTGTGCTGTGTGTAGCAAACCCTAAGTGTCCCGAAATATCGAACTAGTCCGGCTGAAAACGAACTTGTCCGATTTCGCTACTGGAAATCTTCGGACTAGTCCGATGTCCATCAGACTTGTCCGGACATGTGAAACTCTAAGTGTGTTGGATGACAAGTCCGCACTGGGGAGGACTTGTCCGATTTAGATCAGTGGGTTTTTCGGACTAGTCCGTGAAAATATCAGACTTGTCTGAAGTGGATCAGAAAGGATATCGGACTAGTCCGGTTGATAACGGACTTGTCCGATTTCGTGTGACTTGTGTAGTGTTTTGAGGACTAGTCCGCACTGGGGAGGACTAGTCTGATTCTAGTCAGAAAGATATCGGACTAGTCCGACAGATATCGGACTTGTCCGATCTGGTACAGAAAGGTTCTCGAACTAGTCCGGTGGTGATCGAGCTAGTCCGATTCTGTGTGACTCTGTGCAATGTGTGTGTTTAATTATCATTGAGCTCTTGGGGTGTGTTTTCTTAACACACTCCATACAAAATAATCTACTACTCTTTTTCCTTGAGCTCATTTCCACTTTGCTCCTCTTCATCCCTTCTTTTTGGTATTGTGCTCATTTTTCTATTATAGGCCTGCATTCATCTCAACAAAGAGGTTAGGATCCCAATTGCTTGTCATAAATCATCCAGAACCCACAAGGGAGTCCTAGATGCACTTTCAGTTAGCCATGATGGCCTCGTCGCCTCCTGCAGCTAGTATCGCAGTGGTGTAGATATGCAGGAACTTGCTCGGGTTGACTCTCCCGTCGTACTTCTCCGGCATGTGCGGCTGGCACTTCTGTGGCCAGACCATGAAACGGAGGTGAGGCGCTAGTGCTGCACACCCTTGGCTGGGGCTGACTGGTGCCAGCGGCGGCATCGCATACCCCAGGTGAGCAGGCGGGCCTGCGTACACCTGATGCTGGGGCAGTGCTGCATACGCCTGTGGAGGAGGCGTGATGTACGCCTGGTGCGGTGGAGGCGCGACGTACGCCTGGTGTGGTGGAGGCACAGCATGGGCCTGGGGCACAGGGCCCGGCATGCTGTAATCTGCCTCGAGGTTGCGCCGACGCTCCCTCTGGCGCTCGATGGTGACTCAGCAGTCCTCTCCGGCCCTGCGGCGCTGCAGCCCGGTTCTCAGATATGTTGTCGAGGTTCTGGTTGAGCGCGAGTCTACCGTCCACTGGTCGATTGTTGGCGTCCGCGACAATGACACATGCATCATCTGTGCATGTGTCTCCCTCGGTGGAGGCGCGTTGAGCGCAACGGTGACGAGGTGGTCGACGTCGTTGATCCACTACTGAGCTACTCCCTGAGGAGCATCCCCAGCAGGAGGGTTGTGGAGCAGCGCGCGCGCTGCTGCGAGCGCACTCTCTGGGCTTGCAGCTGGCGGCGCTATGAATGCTGTCACGGCCGGAGTACGCCGCGGAGTTGCATGTCGGCCTGCAGCCGGCGAAGTGACAGCAGGGCGACGTGAAGGTCCTGACCTTCCTGCCCTAGAGAGATAGCCTGCCCTAGAGCGAGATGACACCTGATCCTCCACTACTATTTGCCGCCGTGACTGCGCCCTGGATGAACTAGCGTTGGATTGGTCGTTCACCATTGCTGCTGGTGGAGATCTTGACGGGGAAAAAGCCCCCTACCTGGCGCGCCAAATGTCGAAGGTTGTAAACGATAGTTCCCCTGGACCTGCTTAGAGAGCAGCCCGCGGAGGTTCTTTGGATTCACGAGGGCTAGTCCCAGGAGATCGAACGCAGCAGGATGATGGACACAGAGGGTTTACGTGGTTCGGGCCGCCGGAGCGTAACACCCTACGTCCACGGGAGTGCTTGTGTATTGCCTTGCTTGAGCGTGTATGAGTCTTAGTCTAATTTTCTGATCCCTTGCGAAGGCCGTCTGCAGAGCCCTTTTATAGTTCAAGGACTCTGCAGTCACAAGGTGGGCCCCAGGACCCGACAGGTGGTCCTGGGGAGAGTCAAATCCTATACAAGATCTAGAATTAATTGCTATCTACTTCCCTTTGTCAGGGGTGTTAATGCGCCATCCTGTTGCGTCATGCGCTAGGGCTACACATAGTTGGTGATGATGGTAGTGCCCGTCCCGTCCGTCTTGTCCTCACGGCCCATTCGTCCGTCTTGCGGCGTGGGTCTGTACCGGCTACTTGGACAAGACAGGACACTGGAGCCTTGACCTTCGCATGCACAACTCATCTTGCCTGGGGAAGGCGCGCGTACTTAATGCATGTCTGAGCAGCGCACGCCTTCCTTTACTGCGGCTTCCTACCACACTAAGTCAGCCGTCCGCCACGTGGTTGCGCCGGAGCCTGCCTCTGTGGGGAGTCAAGCACTTGACAGAACAGGCCACTTGGTGCATCCAGAGCCCACCCCTACGGAGGGGTGGAGGCTCAGCCCTGCAGGCCACGTGGTAGTTCTGGTGCTTTTCCCTGCGAGGGCGCGGGCCTAGCCCCGAGGTCCCGATTGACCGCGTGGCAGCTCTGGAGCCCGCCTAAGCGGGGAGGCGAGGGTCCAGTTTTGCCGGCCACATGGCAGCTCCGGAGCCCGCCTAAGCGGGGAGTCGAGGGTCCAGTTCTGCCGGCCACGTGGCAGCTCCGGAGCCCGCCTAAGCGGGGAGGCGAGGGTCCAGTTCTGCCGGCCACGTGGCAGCTTGGGAGCCTCCCCCGGCGAAGAGGTAGGATCTGGTCCTTCCCTCCTCAATGTGGCAGCCTCGGATTCGGCCTCTTAAGTAGAGGTAGAGTCCTTAGCGGTTTTCTCCCTGTGCGCGGGGGTACCCGGTCTGCGGGGTACCGACAGTATGACATGTGGCTGATTCAAATGATGACAATAATAATGGCAAAGTGTTGAAAAGTACATAAAAACATTTGAAAAGCAATATATTACATGTATGTGAAGTAAACCCATCATAATCATAAATAATATCATAATACCAGTCTGAATTCACTACCATCATCAATAATTCCAGATTTCACCATTGCCAAAAACCATATTAATACCAGAAATTAAATCCATAACCAGCCATAACCATTACCAAACCATAACCATTCCAATAACCATCCCAATACTAAATTCCCTCTAATCATGTAGGTCATCCAGGCACTCATAACCGGGAGCATGGCTATCATGATAGTTTTAGTTAACACTCTGTAGAGTTTGTACCACTTTAACCACGTGTTTGTGATTTCATCACCCGTCGGCGACTAGAGAACCTCCCTTATGCCAATTACACTTCCTTTGGTGTATGGCCAAGAGATCACAAAATAGCTTTTACAAAGGGATTACTAGCCTATTTAGACCCCACTGAGGTTTCACCGGTGGCGATGTCTCCCGCAGAGCACATCTTCAACCAAGGGCCCCCTCTTGAGCCATTCGGATCCCAGGGTAGTCCCGCCAATCATCAACAAACCCAATCCGACTACCCCTTCCCCGAGCATCCACAATGGTCCAAATAGCACTAGCAAAGCCCTAATTAATCAGCTACGCCACACCCATACTTGGCCTCGTGGTGGCACTGTAGTCCTGGCTTGTTCTCGCATGAACCGGTCCTTAGATCTAAAGCAAGCAAACCACCATATCATCCAACCCATCCACATACCAGGCTTCCTTAGATCACCCATTACCATACCGTATTGACCAATTCACATTAACCAGAATATCATTAATACATAATTAAATATGTAGTGTTGTTTTTCCATCCCAATTAATTAAGCGAAGCAAAAAGGTAAAAGCCCTTTCCGACTCTCTACCATATATTCCAGGTGACAAGGGTGGTTAAACAATTCTAGTAAACTTCCTATCATAGGATTCCCATCAATTTGACGCAGCATGCAGTTTTGCAAAAAAAACATTTATTTTAAAAATAGGATCAATATGCTTCAAGGACACTTGCCTTGCTCTTGCTGTTGATTAGGGTCAAAGCCTTCAAACTCTTGGTGCTGTAGATCCTCTGCGGCACTCTCTAGCGCAAATCCGCCTAATCCACACAATAAACATACAAGACAAGAAACACAATCAAAGAGTGCACAAATATTACTCAATATGTCATGACATGCATGGTTAATGCAAATGCAAGGTAGAACTTGTTAATAGATTGCTTTTAATGATCACTAACTAGTTCTAATAGCTTTTAACAAGTTTATACATGTTTGGATTCGATTAGATCAAATTTTAGAATTAATTCAACACAATTTAACCAGAAAGATCGGACTAGTCCGCTAGGGACCGGACAAGTCCGCACTCTGCGAGATCAGCAGATTAGGGTTTTCTAGATCAATGTGAATTTGGATATTAGGGGTTGAATTCACGTAAGGAAAATATAATAGAAGGTATACCAGGTGTTTAGGACTCCAATGAATCAAGAAACTTGGAGGTAGCACTTGGATCTTGATGATCTAGGGTTGGTGATGAACTTGGAGATGAATTGGTGGTGAAGGATGAAACTCGGTGAAGATCTTGATCCTCTTTTGTTTCCTCCTCTTCTTCTTCTTGCTTGGGATATTCTCCTCCCTCCTTGATGGTGGCTCTCCACAAACTAGGGTTTGGGTGGGTGGAAAATTGGCAAATAGATGTCAATCCAAAGGGTGGGGCTGTTTATATAGAGGTGGAGGCTAGGGTTAGATGGATTTCGAGTTTTGGGATGAGTAGAGGCCGGTTTAGAGTCCCACATGGACTCTAAAAGAGTTAGGCGCGATGTACCTAGGCCCACTTAACGTGAAAACCAAGAAACAAGTCGTAAAACAAAAGATCAATTTGGAGTCGCGAAATATCGGACAAGTCCGGACAGGACCGGACTAGTCCGAAGTCGTCCAGAGAGAAAATGGGACAAGTCTGGCCAAACATCGGACAAGTACGAATTTGAACAGAGAGGAAAACGGACAAGTCCGCTGGAACAACGGACTAGTCCGAAAAAGTCCAAGGACTTAGCAAATTTTTCAAGGATTCATGGAGCATCAAACTAGTCCGCACAAAATCGGACAAGTCCGAAGATTTCCAGTGCCAAAAATCGGACTAGTCCGCAGCAAAAACAGACAAGTCCATTTTTAGTCAGAGAGAAATCGGACTAGTCCTCAGCAAAACCGGACTAGTACGCACTTTCCTGCGTTTTAAGTGCGGTGTTGTTCCAAATCAATTTTAAACTCGTTCCTCTTGATGTGGGTTAATGTTAAGCATGTGTATGAATGTATGCAAGGCATGATGCAAGAAAATGAGGGTCTTACAAACCTACCCCCTTAAAATGAATCTCGCCCTCGAGATTCGACGCAGAAGAGAAGAGAGAGGGAAATTCCTTCTTGAGATCATCCTCCAATTCCCACGTCGCTTCTTTTTCTGTGTGGTGCTTCCATTGAACTTTACACCATCTAATGACCTTGTTCCTTGTGACCCTCTCCTTAGTTTCTAAGATTTTGACCGGTTGTTCGGCATAAGTCAAATCTTCCTCTAGTTCCAATTCTTCCATTGGCACTTGTTCTTCCGGTACTCTCAAACACTTCTTGAGCTGGGAAACATGAAAGACATCATGGACGTCCGAAAGATGAGCTGGCATCTCCAACTTATACGCTACTTCTCCTCTTTTGTCCAAAATCTTGAATGGTCCAATATAGCGAGGTGCGAGCTTACCCCTTATGTTAAACCTCTTATGACCTCTCATTGGTGACACCTTGAGGTAAACAAAATCTCCTATTTCAAAGGCTAATTTCCTTCTCCTATTGTACGCATAGGCTTTTTGCCTTGATTGGGCAGCCCTCAAGTTTTCACGAATTATTTGGACTTGCTTTTCGGCTTCTTGCAACACATCCGGACCAAATACTTGAGTTTCCCCTGCTTCATTCCAGAATAAAGGTGTCCTACACTTCCTCCCATAAAGCGCTTCATACGGTGACATCTTCAAACTTGCTTGGTAACTATTGTTGTATGAAAATTCTGCGTATGGCAAGCTTTTGTCCCAACTTTTTCCATGCTTTAAAGCACAAGCTCTTAACATGTCCTCCAAAATCTGATTGGTCCTCTCGGTGTGTCCATCCGTTTGAGGATGATATGTTGAACTAAAATTCAACCTTGTTCCCATTGCTTCATGCAATTTCTGCCAAAATCTGGAGGTAAACTGAGAACCTCTATTCGAGACTATCTTCTTCGGGACTCCATGTCAGCACACAATATGCTCTATATACAATTCTGCTAGCTTCGCGGTGGTATATGTGGTCTTAACAGGAATGAAGTGAGCTGATTTTGTCAACCGATCTATAATGACCCATATTGAATCATAGCCAGACTGGGTTCGCGGTAATCCAACTATAAGTCCATACCAATCTCTTCCCACTTCCACTTCGGAATCTTTAATGGCTGCAATAATCCTGCTGGCCTTTGATGTTCAGCTTTAACTCGTTGGCACACGTCACACAATGCAACATATTCGGCTATGTCCTTCTTCATGCTATCCCACCAATAGCAAGCCTTCAAGTCTTTGTACATCTTCTTACAACCGGGGTGAATCGAGTATGGCGAGTCATATCTCCTTTAATATTGTCTCCCGAATATGATTTACATTAGGCACAACAATTCTCTTTCTAAGCCATAAGGTACCATGTTCGTCCTCATCAAATCTGAATTCTCTCCCTTCTTCGGTCCTTTCCTTGATTTCCTTGATCTCCTCATCTATGGTTTGTGCCTCTCGAATTTCTTGTTCCAAGGTTGGGTTTAATTCCATCATCTCCATCCCATTTACAAACCTGAGGTTCAACCGTTCAAACTCCTTGCATAACTCGGATGGTAACTCTCGAACTGTGAGTCGATGACTTACTCCCTTTCTACTTAAAGCATCGGCCACTACATTGGCCTTTCTCGGATGACAGTTGATCCCCAAATCATAATCTTTGATGAGCTCCAACCATCTCCGTTGCCTCAAGTTCAGATCCGTTTGTGTGAAAATATACTTCAAACTCTTATGATCCGTATAAATTTCACACCTATGTCAAAGGATATAGTGTCTCCAAATCTTCAATGCGTGTACCACAGCAGCGAGTTCCAAATCGTGTGTGGGGTAATTCTGCTCATGTTTCTTCAATTGTCTTGATGCGTAGGCGACCACTTGACCTTCTTGCATCAATACACACTCGAGTCCTTGTCTTGATGCGTCACAATAGATGTTGAAACTCTTGCTTACATCCGGCAATACCAAAACTGGGGCTGTCGTCAACCTCTTCTTCAACTCCTCAAAACTCTCTTGACAAGCTTGAGTCCATTGGAATGCCTTTCCCTTCATTAGCAACTCCGTCATTGGCTTGGCTATCTTGGAAAGTCCTTGATGAATCTACGGTAATATCCAGCCATCCCAAGAAAACTTCTTATTTCCTTGACGTTTTGCGGTGGTTCCCACTTCAACACGTCTCTCACTTTTCCAGGGTCAACCGATACTCCTCCTCCTGAGATTATATGACCCAAAAATGGCACCTCTTTCAACCAAAACTGACACTTGTTGAACTTGGCATACAATTGATGCTCCCTCAATTTCTGCAGCGTAAGCCTCAACTGTTACTCATGTTCCTTCTCATCCTTCAAGTAGATCATAATGTCATCAATAAACACCACAACGAACTTATCCAAGTACTCCATGAAGACCTTATTCATGAGGTACATAAAGTAGGCAGGCGCATTTGTCAATCCAAAAGACATCACGGTGTACTCATAAGATCCATACCGTGTCCTAAAAGCTGTCTTGGGTATGTCCGATGGTCTAATCTTCATTTGAAAATATCCCGAACTCAAATCAATCTTGGAGAAGACACAAGCAACCTTCATCTGATCAAACAAGTCTTCTATGCGTGGCAAGGTATACTTTTTCTTGATTGTTACCTCGTTGAGAGCTCGGTAATCCACGCACATCCTTTGGGATCCATCCTTCTTGTCCACGAACAGCACGGGCGCTCCCCAAGGTGAAGAGCTAGGGCGAATAAAACACTTCTCTAATTGCTCTTGAATTTGCTTCTTGAGCTCCACTAATTCCATAGGAGGCATCCTATACGTCCTCTTAGCTATAGGTGCAGTTCCAGGTATTAAATCAATAACAAACTCAATGTCTCGATCGGGTGGCATACCTGGCAACTTGTCCAAAAAAACATCCAAAAATTCACACACCACCGGAATCTCCTCAATTGTGGCACCGTCCATATGATTCAGCTCCAATTGCTTTGGTGCGGTTTGAGATGCTTCAAATTCTACGGCGATCCCTTCCTCATTGGTCAACTTCACCGTCTTCTTGGCACACTCAATAACTCCATTGTGCTTCCTCAACCAGTCCATACCAAGTATAATGTCCAATCCTTGAGAATCCAAAATAATGAGGTTGGCGGAGAAGTCTACCCCCCTTATTCTAAGGCTTACTTTTGGACACACTATATTTGTCCTCATCTCTCCTCCAGGAGACTTAACCAATAGAGTAAACTTCATATGAGAGATAGGCAAACTATACTTGGCAACATACTTTGATGCAATGAATGAATGTGATGCTCCAGAATCAAATAACATAGTCGCGGGGTTGAAGTTGGCGAGAAACATACCAATGACCATGTCATCCGCTTGCTGAGCATCCTCCGTAGAGACATGGTTCACGTTGCCACGAGCAAAATTCTGCTGTCAACGGTTCCCTTGTGGCTGTCCTCCATTGGGTCTTGGGTTTTGCCTTGGCGCATTGCTTCCTTGACCAAGGCCTGACTTAGGACATTGATGCGCAAAGTGTCTAGCTTCTCCACAAGTATAGCACTTCTTAACTCCACCAGAATTACTGGGACGAGCTTGGTTTTGAACATTTGCACTAGGAAAATTAGCACGAGGCGCATAAGGCATTGGAGGCCTAGGTGCTTGCATAACAGGGTGCTGCTGCACAAACTGAGTTGGGTGCGGTGCATAGCCAGGGCGTTGAGCAGGAATAGAGGAGCTGTAATAGGGCGCATTGGGTGGCGCAAGGCGAGGGCGCACATTACTTCCTTGTTGGTGTCCTTGATATGGCGCCTTCCTCTTGATTTCTTGCTCCATCTCACGGATCTTGTTCTCAACCACAATTGCTTTGTCCACAAGCTTCTGAAAATTTGCGTAGTCACAATTGAGCAATTGCACTTGGATCTCATTGATCAAGCCCCTCACGAACAAGTATTGTTTCCGGCTGCCCCGACTAACATCCTCAAGCGCATACCTTGAGAGTTGAGTGAACTTATTGAGATATTCACCCACGCTTGATCTTCCTTGCCTTAAGTTCTCAAATTCTTGCCTCTTCAAAATCATAACACCCTCCGGCACATAATGAGAACGGAAATTCTCCTTGAATTCGGCCCAAGTAATTCTCTCTTGGTTCTCATGAGCATTGCAATAAGAATCCCACCAATCCGCAGCTGCTCCAACTAGTTGATGAGAAGCAAACAAGACCTTCTCCCGGTCACTGCATTAGACAATGGCTAGCTTCTTCTCCACGGACTTGAGCCAATCATCCACATCCATAGGGTCAGCGGCTTGAGCAAAGATTGGCGGCCTAGTCCTCATAAACTCTCCCAACCGGTTATGAGGAGGTGGGGGTGGCGGTGGAGGCATGTCAGGCTGATTGTTGATGTTGCCAGCCTGCAGCTGTCCCATAGTTTGTATCATGGTCTGCATGAGCTGGTTTTGCATGGCCAATAGCTGCTCAATGTTATTAGCTCCCTGAGTAGATCCTTGTCCAATGTTGTGTTTTCCTCCTCATCATTGTCATCCCTCTGGTTGCGAGTCCTCACCATCTGAAGAAAAGCAATAGGTAAGAATTAGAGAACGTCCCCAACTATATGCATCAAGGGATATGAAACTAAACAGCTAGCTACACTAGCCTAGGTGGACATGGCAATGCTAAGGCACCCCAAAATCCTCTATTAAGCACACAAGCAAACAATATATATAACAAACAGCACACCAACAAAATCAAATCGATTCCTGAGTGCTCCTATGTGCTCTAAAGTGTCCATTCTATCTAGGCTGCGTCCTACGGTCAACCTGTGGCTCTGATACCAATCTGTGATGCCCGGTTCCGAAAAATGAACCAAGCTAATGCATATGTGTGCTCAGGATGTTCAACACACATACACGAGCGCAATCACAAAAGAGTATACAGAAAATTACCACAGAACAAGATTAATTAACCAAATTTTATTACACAAACCAGATTATCCTCGAATACAAGCTCTAATGAATATTTATGACAAGTTCAACTAATGCAGCGGAAATAAACTAATTAAGCAAACTAAGCAACTAGTCAGCATAGGCGATAGGGTATATGCGCAGCTCCAAAAACACCACAGGCAAAAGCTGACGGTAGACACGGCCTAGAACTCCGCATTATCACCATTAAACTCCCAAACCTGACCTGCAACTGTTGGGGGGATTGCAAGAGTGAGTACATGTTGTACTCAGCAAGTGTGGAAAGTATGACATGTGGCTGATTCAAATGACGACAATAATAATGGCAAAGTGCTGAAAAGTACATAAAAACATTTGAAAAGCAATATATTACATGTATGTGAAGTAAACCCATCATAATCATAAATAATATCATAATACCAGTCTGAATTCACTACCATCATCAATAATTCCAGATTTCACCATTGCCAAAAACCATATTCAATACCAGAAATTAAATCCATAACCAACCATAACCATTACCAAACCATAACCATTCCAATAACCATCCCAATACCAAATTCCCTCTAATCATGTAGGTCATCCAGGCGCTCATAACTGGGAGCACGGCTATCATGATAGTTTTAGTTAACACTCTGCAGAGTTTGTACCACTTTACCCACGTGTTTGTGATTTCATCACCCGTCGGCGACTAGAGAAACTCCCTTATGCCAATTACACTTCCTTTGGTGTATGGCCAAGAGATCACAAAATAGCCTTTACAAAGGGATTACTAGCCTATTTAGACCCCACTGAGGTTTCACCGGTGGTGATGTCTCCCGCAGAGCACATCTTCAACCAAGGGCCCCCTCTTGAGCCATTCGGATCCCAGGGTATTCCCGCCAATCATCAACAAACCCAATCCGACTACCCCTTCCCTGAGCATCCACAATGGTCCAAACAGCACTAGCAAAGCCCTAATTAATCAGCTACGCCGCACCCATACTTGGCCTCGTGGTGGCACTGTAGTCCTGGCTTGTTCTCGCATGAACCGGTCCTTAGATCTAAAGCAAGCAAACCACCATAACATTCAACCCATCCACATACCAGGCTTGCTTAGATCACCCATTACCGTACCGTATTGACCAGTTCACATTAACTAGAATATCATTAATACATAATTAAATGTGTAGTGTTGTTTTTCCATCCCAATTAATTAAGCAAAGCAAAAAGGTAAAAGCCCTTCCCGAATCTCTACCATATATTCCAGGTGACAAGGGTGGTTAAACAATTCTAGTAAACTTCCTATCATAGGATTCCCATCAATTTGACACAGCATGCAGTTTTGCAAACAAAACATTTATTTTAAAAACAGGATCAATATGCTTCAAGGACACTTGCCTTGCTCTTGCTGTTGATTAGGGTCAAAGCATTCAAACTCTTGGTGCTGTAGATCCTCCGCGGCACTCTCTAGCGCAAATCCGTCTAATCCACACAATAAACATACAAGACAAGAAACACAATCAAAGAGTGCACAAATATTACTCAATATGTCATGACATGCATGGTTAATGCAAATGCAAGGTAGAACTTGTTAATAGATTGCTTTTAATGATCACTAACTAGTTCTAATAGCTTTTAACAAGTTTATACAGGTTTGGATTCGATTAGATCAAATTTTAAAATTAATTCAACACAATTTAACCAGAAAGATCGGACTAGTCCGCTAGGTACCGAACAAGTCCGCACTCTGCGAGATCAGCAGATTAGGGTTTTCTAGATCGACGTGAATTTGGAGATTAGGGGTTGAACGTAAGGAAAAGATAATCGAAGGTATACCAGGTGTTTAGGACTCCAATGAATCAAGAAACTTGGAGGTAGCACTTGGATCTTGATGATGTAGGGTTGGTGATGAACTTGGAGATGAATTGGTGGTGAAGGACGAAACTCGGTGGAGATCTTGATCCTCTTTCGTTTCCTCCTCTTCTTCTTCTTGCTTGGGATCTTCTCCTCCCTCCTTGATGGTGGCTCTCCATGAACTAGTGTTTGGGTGGGTGGAAAAGTGGCAAATAGATGTCAATCCAAAGGGTGGGGCTGTTTATATAGAGGTGGAGGCTAGGGTTAGATGGATTTCGAGTTTTGGGATGAGTAGAGGCCGGTTTAGAGTCTCACATGGGCTTTAAAAGAGTTAGGCAGGACGTACCTAGGCCCACTTAACATGAAACCCAAGAAACAAGTCGTAAAACGAAAGATCAATTCGGAGTCGCGAAATATCGGACAAGTCCGGACAGGACCAGACTAGTCCAAAGTCGTCCAGAGGGAAAATCGGACAAGTCTGGCCAAACATCGGACAAGTCCGAATTTGAACAGAGAGGAAAACGGACAAGTCCGCTGGAACACCGGACTAGTCCGGAAAAGTCCAAGGACTTAGCAAATTTTTCAAGGATTCATGGAGCATCGGACTAGTCCGCACAAAATCGGACAAGTCCGAAGATTTCTAGTGCCAAAAATCGGACTAGTCCGCAGCAAAAACAGACAAGTCCGTTTTTAATCAGAGAGAAATCGGACTAGTCCTCAGCAAAATCGGACTAGTCCGCACTTTCTTGCGTTTTAAGTGCGGTTTTGTTCCAAATCAATTTTAAACTCGTTCCTCTTGATGTGGGTTAATGTTAAGCATGTGTATGAATGTATGCAAGGCATGATGCAAGAAAATGAGGGTGTTCCACGATGTCAACTCAAAAAGAAGAAACTAGGGTTTCTAGTGTGTCGAGTTTAGACTAGCCAAATATGTGTGAGGGTGTGTGTGTAAAGTGCATTGAGATCAAGTTGGGAGCTCAAAGCGGTTTAGAGATCAAATCCAATTGAGAGAAGAGAGTTGGAAGTAGTCTGGCAGGAGTGATCGGACTAGTCCGTGCAGGTGGTCGGACTAGTCCGCTCCTGGCCGGCCAAGTCTGTTTTCAGCCGGACCAGAAGGGTCTGACTGAGTTCGGACTAGTTTGTAGTGGGACGGACTAGTCCGGGTAGTCGTGGAGTGGGTTTTCGGGACTAAGTCCCAAAACCCCGGACTTGTCCGTTTTGGTCCGGACCAATTGGTCCTGACCGAGATTGGACTAGTCCGCCCAGGGTGCGGACTAGTCCAGGTTTGGAGAGAAGTGGAGTTTCAGCGACTAAGTCTGGGTAGGCCGGACTAGTCCACCCTGGGGGCCGGACTAGTCCGTGGTCTCCAGACTAGTCCGTTTTTCACACGGAACAAAAGGTTCTGTGTGAGATCGGACTAGTCCGGTTTGGACCGGACTAGTCCGTTTGAAGTGACTGTTTGAATTGAAGTTTGGTGGGTAGTGTGACGATTGTCGCGTAGTGCGACAGTTCTCAGGGACGCCAGTGGTCCCAAAGGCCGGACTAGTCCGGGCCGTAGGCCGCACTAGTCCGCCCATCTGCTGAAGTCAGCAGTATGGGCTGGGAACCTCTATAAATAGAGGACCCTTGGGTTCATTTGAACTATTCCTTGAGTACATTGAAACCCTAGTGCCGCCACAGCAAACTTTGAGCCTCCAAAAGCCTCCTTCTTGCCTACATTCCCTCTAAAACTAATTCTTGCGTGGATTAGGGTTTGGTGAGGTGAAGAAGAGGAAGAACACCGCTCTAGGCTCTTGGTTTGATCTCTTGCACTTGTAAATCTTTGTGATCTGTGGCTTGGGTTGATCTTTGTGATTTGTGATTGTATTTGTGGTGGGCGCATCAGATTGTGAGAATCCCCAACGAATCTTGTATTCACCCCTTTGTGATAGTGGAGAACCAAGTTAGGCCCTTGTGGTAAACTTGGTGAGGGAAGGGTTGTTGAACCCGGTCCTTCGTGGACTCCTCAACGTGGATGTAGATTCCTTCATGGGATCGAACCTCGGGACAAAATCTTTGTGTCCCTTGTGTACTTAGCTTTCACTTATTGCACATTGCTTCTAGGGTTAGCTTTATCGTTTTTGTTCATCACCCTTGTCTCATTGTGATCCTTAGTTTCATACTTGCTTCATAACTTGTTAAGGTTCACTAAGTCATTCTAACATACTTTGCATCACAAGAATCATATTAAAATTTGTTAGAAAACCCTTTTTAGGTTTTCCCTGTAGGTGGACCGGACTAGTCCGCCCCTGGACCGGACTAGTCCGCCCCCTTGAGTACTGATCTCGTTTTATTAAGTCATTTCAGGTCGATTAGTCTATTCACCCCCCCCCTCTAGGCAACTTTCAATTGGTATCAGAGCAGGACTCTCCCAAAGAGTCTAACAACTCGGAGAGAAGATGGCTGGAGTGGGGTATGACGAGGTCTCGACCAATGAGATCCAAGCAACCCAAGAGGAGGTGCTTGTCTACCAAGACAAGTCGGCGGATGACAAAGAGACTCGCCAGCTCAAGGCGAAACTTCAAGAGAAGTTGAAGATTCCAAAAGTTGACTCTTCAACCTCTACATCGGGTGGCACGACCCACTACAACCAACAATGCTACAACTATGAGCGCCTTGTCTCCAACAACCACTATCTTTCTATCCCATTGGGGAAGCCTCCCCAATTCGATGGAACCGACTACGGGATGTAGAAGCACAACATGAAGATCCATCTCGTGTCACTCAACCCCTCATTGTGGCAAATTGTATTGACCGGGGTGCATATCCCAAAGAATGAATAAGACATCACTCCGGAGCAAGTTGTGCTCCTTCACCACAATGCCCAAGCGGCCTGAGTGATCATCTCATCGCTCTCAAGAGATGAATTCAACCGGGTAGATGGACTTGAGGTGGCCAAGGATATTTGGGACACCCTCAAGACGGCTCGTGAAGGCAACCGAGTCGTGAAAGAAGCGAAGATTGAGCTCATTGAAGGAGAGCTCGGGAGGTTTTCCATAATGGATGGTGAATCTCCCCAAGAGATGTACAACCGCCTAAAGCTGCTCATCAAAAAGAGTAGATCTTATGGCTGCACGAAGTGGATGGACCACGAGGTGGTGAAGAGGATGATTCGGGTATTCATGCCTAGAAACGTCTCTCTTTGCTCCATGATACGGGAAAGCCCGGGGTTTGCCAAAATGACCCCGGGGGAGGTTCTAGGAAGGATCATCAACCACGAGATCATGGAGAAGGAGGCGCTCTTCTACAATGACCTCCAAAGGTTCACCGCCTTGAAGATGAAGGATGTTGCACTCGAAGCGACACCCTCCTCAAAAGAGCAAAACGAAGATGATGAGGAGAGCCTAGACACTGATGAGGAAGAGGCCCTCTTCATCAACAACTTCAAGAGTATGATGAGGAGAAGGAAAGGAGGATATAAGCATGAGAGCAAGGGCAAAGAGAAAGCAATGCCCAAAACAAAGAGGGCTTGCTACAATTGTGGCGAGTACGGGCACTTCATTGTAGATTGCCCACATGAAGAGGGCAAGAAGAAGAAGGAGGGCAAGCCTCAAGATAAGAAGTTCTATAAGAAGAAGAGGACCTCCGATCATGCTCACTTAGGCAAGGAATGGGACTCTAACGATGAGTCCTCCTCGTCCGAAGACGAAGAGAAGATGGCAACCATAGCCATTGGGAGGAGCTCCAAGGGAAGCAAGTTTTTCCCCAACCTCTACGACCACAAGCAAACTTGCCTCATGGAAAAACAAGGAAGGAGAAAGGTTACTTCTAACTCATACTCTTCCATATCTTCTCATAAAGATTTTGATAGTGCTAGTGAAAACGAACGCATGCTTAAGGACATAAGTAAGAGCACTTTGCGTAGAATGAAATTGCTCTCGGATGAAATTTTTGAGAAGGAGGAGCTTATAGATAGGCAAGAGGACATGCTTATCCATGAAAAGGAGAGATTTAAAGAGCTCATTGAGCTCCTTGAGCTTGAGAGAGAGAAGAGCAAGAAATTAGAGCATGAACTTGCTCTAAGCAAGAAAACATGCTCAAGTCTTGAGGAGACAACCATTGAGCTCAAGGACGAACTTGGAAACTTGTCAAAAGTTAACAAGATCCTTGAGACTCAAGTTGAGTCCCTCAAGACCAATGTAGCCTCTTCCTCCAAAAGCTCATCCTCCTCAAAGGTTGCATCCGAAGCAATATATACTTGCAAATGTTCTAACTTGATTCTTAAATTAAAGGATGAGCTCAAGTTGACTCAAGGCAAACAAGCACCTAAGGGTGGCATCTTTGACAAAGAGAAGGCGGCGTATGCACGAAGTGCATACACCAACACAAGACCTCCCAGTGTCAAGGATGGTCTTGGTTATACTAGAGGTGGAAAGCAGAATGCTAAAACCTCCAAGTATGGCAAAGACTTGATTGTCTTTGTCAAAGTAAGCTCATCCCCAACTAAAATTGGGAAGAATACTTCAACTAGCACTAACATGCCTAAATCTGAACCGCATCCTCTCTTTCACGATTTTGATGCATCTTATGTTTTAATGAGGAACAAGTATGGCAAAGTTTATGCTAGATATGTTGCGCCACTCCGCAAGAGCCCCAAGCCTTGTGTGTGGGTGCCCTAGTGCCTCACTACTAACATCAAAGGACCCAACTCTGCTTGGATACCTAAGAGGAAGGCATAATCTTGTTTTGTAGGCGTACTCCTCCGGTGATCCAAATGGGTGCTCGATAGTGGATGCACCAACCACATGACTGGAGAGAGGAGAATGTTCTTGGAGTATGAGCAACATGATGATCCAAATGAAGGGATCCTCTTTGGGGACAATAGCCGAGGGAAAATCCTTGGCTCCGGTAAAATTGTCATTTCCCCCCACCATACTTTTTCTCACATTTTGCATATTGATTCTCTAGACTATAACCTCTTGTCCATATCACAACTATGTGACAAGGGCTATAATTGTGTTTTTACTAATGAGGGTGTGAGCGTCCTTAGAATAAGCGACAACTCAATCACTTTTAAGGGTGTTCTCAAGGGAAAGCTTTATCTTGTGGATTTCGCCTCGGATAAAGCTCAACATGACACATTCTTAATGGCGAAAACCAACATGGGATGGCTTTGACATAGAAGGCTATCCCATGTTGGGATGAGGAACCTACAAAAGCTTCTTAAGGGCGAGCACATCTATGGTTTGAAGAATGTTGTCTTTGAAAAGGATAGGCCATGTAGTGCTTGCCAAGCGGGGAAGCAAGTAGGAGCTCAACACCCCTACAAGAACATCATGACGACGACAAGACCTTTGGAACTGCTACACATGGACCTTTTCGGGCCAATAACCTACATTAGTGTTGGCGGTAACAAATATGGTCTTGTTATTGTTGATGATTTTTCTCGTTTCACTTGGGTATTTTTCTTACATGATAAGGGTGAGACTCACGGTGTCCTCAAGAGGTTCTTGAGAAGAGCTCAAAATGAGTTCGCCTTAAGAATCAAGGCTATAAGAAGCGACAACGGCACCGAGTTGAAGAACACTCAAGTGGAAGAATTCTTGGATGTGGAGGGCATCAAGCATGAATTTTCAGCCCCATACTCCCCTCAACAAAATGGGTGGCGGAATGGAAGAATAGGACACTCATTGAGATGTCAAGGACGATGCTTGATGAGTACAAGACATCAGACCGGTTTTGGGCGGAGGCGGTTAACACCGCTTGCCATGTCGTCAACCGATTGTACCTCCATTGCCTCCTCAAGAAAACTCCCTACGAGCTTCTAGTTCGTAAGAAACCTAATGTCTCCTACTTTCGTGTCTTTGGGAGCAAGTGCTATATTCTCAACAATAAGCCTAGGACTTCGAATTTTGCCTCAAAGTCTGATGAAGGTTTCTTGCTTGGTTATGATTCAAACACCCACGCCTACCGTGTCTTCAACAAATCCTCCGGGATTGTTGAAATAGCACACGACGTGGTGTTTGATGAAACTAATGGCTCCCAAGTGGAGCAAGTTGATCAAAGTGTGCTAGATCAAGAAGACTCTCCACAAGAGGCTCTTAGGAGGATGGCACTTGGAGATATTCATCCACAAGAACAACCTCAAAACTCGGGTGACCAACCACAAGATGATGCAAGTCATCCCCCACGTGATCAAGTTGAAGATGGACAAGTGTCACCTCAACATGATCAAGAAGATGAAAGTCAAGAGGTAAGCATACATCAAGAGGGAGACCAAGAAGAAGAAGAGGATGATGATGACTCAAGAGTTCAACCTCCACATCCTCGTGTGCATCAAAGTGTTCAACGGGATCACCCTGTTGACAACATTCTAGGAGACATTACAAAAGGCGTAATCACTCGTTCTCGTGTTGCTAACTTTTGTGAACGTTACTCTTTTGTCTCTTCTTTGGAGCCCCATAAGGTTGAAGATGCATTGAGATACCTGGATTGGGTGGTGGCCATGCAAGATGAACTAAACAACTTTGAAAGGAACAAAGTTTGGGAGCTTGTCAAGCGTCCACAAGCAAATGTTGTGGGCACCAAGTGGGTGTTCTACAACAAGCAAGATGAGCACGGTGTTGTGACAAGGAACAAAGCACGACTTGTGGCCAAGGGGTATTCACAAGTTGAAGGTTTGAATTTCGATGAAACATTTGCTCCCGTCGCTAGTCTAGAGTCAATTCGTATATTACTTGCCTTTGCTACTCACCATGATTTTAAGCTTTACCAAATGGACATCAAGAGTGTGTTCCTAAATGGCCCAATCAAGGAGGAAGTCTATGTGGAGCAACCATCGGGCTTTGAAGACCAAGACTTCCCAAACCATGTCTTCAAATTGCGTAAGGCTCTCTATGGCCTCAAACAAGATCCTAGAGCTTGGTATGAGTGCCTTAGATACTTTTTGATTCAAAATGGTTTTAAGATAGGAAAAGCTAATTATACTCTCTTTACAAAGCACTTTAATGATGATCTCTTTGTGTGCCAAATCTATGTTGATGACATCATATTTGGTTCTACTAACAAAGTGTTTTGTGATGAGTTTTCTAAGATAATGACAGAAAGATTTGAGATGTCCATGATGGGAGAGTTGAAGTTCTTTTTGGGTTTCCAAGTCAAGCAACTCAAAGAAGGCACGTTCATAAGTCAAACAAAGTACACTCAAGACATATTAAAGAAGTTTGACATGGACAAGGCCAAACCCATCAAGACTCCAATAGCAACAAATGTACACTTAGACCTCAAAGAAGATGGTCCAAGTGTGGACCAAAAGATATATTGTTCCATTATTGGCTCTTTGTTATATCTTTGTGCATCTAGACCAGATATTATGCTTAGTGTGTGTATGTGTGCATGTTTTCAAGCTGCACCTAAGGTGTGTCATTTGACCGCCGTTAAGAGAATTCTTAGATATTTAGTTCACACACCTACCCTAGGACTATGGTACCCCAAAGGATCCAAGTTTAACCTTATTGGCTATTCCGATGCGGATTATGCGGGGTGCAAAGTTGATAGAAAGAGCACATCTGGGACATGCCAATTCTTGGGTAGATCCTTAGTGTCTTGGTCCTCTAAGAAACAAAACTCCATTGCTCTTTCCACATCCGAAGCGGAGTATGTCGCAGCCGGAAGTTGTTGTGCACAACTTCTTTGCATGCGACAAACTCTAAGGGATTATGGTATAAACTTGGCCATATTCCTCTCCTATGTGACAATGAGAGCGCCATAAAAATAGCCCATAATCCAGTTGAGCATTCGAGGACAAAGCACATTGATATTAGACATCACTTCTTGAGAGATCATTACTTGAAAGGGGATATAGTGATTTCCTATGTGAGAACCGAGAACCAACTAGCCGATATATTCACCAAGCCTCTAGATGAGAAGCATTTTTGTGAGCTTAGGAGTGAGCTCAATATCTTAGATTCTCGAAATGTGGCTTGAAACATGAACATCTGAATGTTTACTTTACATCTTATTCAAAAGAACGCATGTGTTTGAGAAATTCATCTCTATCTCAATTTTCTCCAAAATATTTGAAAAACTATCAACTTTGTTAGTTATGGTCATAGTTTGATTGTTGATTGCTTAATGACCATATTCATAAGGTTTTGTTGTGGCAATATGTCCAAAAGGATCAGCTAGTGGCTAAAACTCAAATATATATGTTTTCAACCTCTTAGGACCGAACTAGTCCGCCCTGTGGCCGGACAAGTCTGGACCCAGACTGGTCCGGGTCTGGTCCGCAGACCGGACTAGTCCGGCCCCTTCACCGGACTAGTGCGGCCCCTGGGGACTTAAACCCCCAGCAGGCGGCCGACCCCTCCTCTTCTCCACACTCACCTTTTCTCTCTCCCACGCGCGCAACTCCACGCCCATTAGGCGATTTTCAGTTTTCTCCACCAAAAATCGTTTCCAATCCGTGCATTGGGAGCCCCGGAGGTGTGGGAGACTTTTCCCAATCACTCCCGATGCGATCCATCCCCGATTTCGTCGATTCATCAAGATTCGAAGAGGTAAACCTCTCTTTTCAAAAACCTACCTCATTCTTGATTCATAGGGTTTTTGATAGATCACTCTTCATTAAAGTTGCTCCTAGCATCCTTGTGATCATAGCCTAGGAGTATTGCGACTTGTTTCCAAGATTTTTTGAAAAACCGTTTAGAGTTAGGGTTCAACCTGTGTAAACAGGACTAGTCCGGTGCCAGGTGGACTAGTTTGCCCGGTGGACTAGTCCGCCCCTGGGGCAGACAAGTCCGGTGTACACAGGTCAAACCCTAACTTTGGTTGTCTCTCGTGATTTCTTTTGCAATATTCCACCTTCTTGAACTTCTATCTCATGTTTTCCTCATGTTTCAGCAGCGATGGAAGCTCATCGCCGTTCCGCTTCTCCACCCACTGACCCCGAGTGGGAGGTTGAGCAGCTTCACCATGGCGAGGAACGAGCACGGGCTGAGGTTGAGGCTGCCAAGAAATATCTCGAGCAGCAAGAGTTAGCAAAGGCAGCCAAAAAACAACAAGCTAGGGCCGCAGCTATGGCCTACAACAAAGATGAAGCAATGGCTCATGCCATTGAGGAGTCATGCAAGGAACTCCGCAAGAAGAAGCGAGAGAAGCGCGAGTGTGACGCCCGGTTCCGAAAAATGAACCAAGCTAACGCATATGTGTGCCCAGGATGTTCATCACACATACACGAGTGCAATCACAAAAGGATATACAGAAAATTACTACAGAACAAGATTAATTATCAAATTTTATTACACAAACCATATTATCCTCGAATACAAGCTCTAATGAATATTAATGACAAGTTCAACTAATGCAGCAGAAATAAACTAATTAAGCAACTAAGAAAACTAAGCATAAGGGATAACGCAGATCCAATCAACACCACAGGCAAAGCTGACGGTAGACACGGCCTAGAACTCCGCATTATCACCATTAAACTCCCAAACTTGACCTGCAACTGTTGGGGGGATTGCAAGAGTGAGTACATGTCGTACTCAGCAAGTGTGGAAAGTATGACATGTGGCTGATTCAAATGACGACAATAATAATGGTAAAGTGCTGAAAAGTACATTAAAACATTTGGAAAGCAATATATTACATGTACGTGAAGTAAACCCATCATAATCATAAGTAATATCATAATACCGGTCCATAATTCACCATCCTCATCCATAATTCCAGATTTCACCATTGCCAATAACCATATTCGATACCAAAAATAAATCCATAACCATAATACTGACCATAGCCATCCCAAATACCATCTCAAATACCAAATTCCCTCTAATCATAGAAGTTGTCCAGGTGCTCATAACCGGGAGCACGGCTATCATGATAGTTTTATTTAACTCTGCAGAGTTTGTACCACTTTACCCACGTGTTTGTGATTTCATCACCCGTCGGCGACTAAAGAATCTCCCTTATGCCAATTACACTTCCTTTGGTGTATGGCCAAGAGATCACAAAATAGCCTTTACAAAGGGATTACTAGCCTATTTAGACCCCGCTAAGGTTTCACCGGTGGCGATGCCTCTAACTGAGCACATCTTCAACCAAGGGCCCCCTCTTGATCCATTCGAATCCTAGGGTAGTCCCACCAATCATCAACAAACCCAATCCGACTACCCCTTCCCCGAGCATCCACAATGGTCCAAACAGAACTGGCAAAGCCCTAATTAATCAGCTACGCTGCACCCATACTTGGCCTCGTGGTGGCACTGTAGTCCAGGCTTATTCTCGCATGAACCGGTCCTTAGATCTAAAGCAAGCAAACCACCATAACACCCAACCCATCCACATACCATGCTTGCTTAGATCACCCATTATCATACCAGATTTAACTAGTTCATGTCAACCACAATCTCATTAATACATAATTAAAGGTGTAGTGTTGTTCTTCCATCCCAATTAATTAAGCGAAGCAAAAAGGTAAAAATCCCATCCCGACTCTACCATATGTCCCAGGTGACAAGGGTGGTTAAACAAAGCTAGTAAACTTCCTATCATAGGATTCCCATCAAATTGACACAAGCATGCAGTTTGCAAACAAAACATTTATTTTAAAACTGGATCAATATGCTTCAAGGACACTTGCCTTGCTCTTGCTGTTGATTAGGGTCAAAGCCTTCAAACTCTTAGTGTTGTAGATCCTCCACGGCACTCTCTAGCGCAAATCCGTCTAATCCACACAATAAACATACAAGACAAGCAACACAATCAAAGAGTGCATATATATTACTCAATATGACATGACATGCATGATTGATGCAAATGCAAGGTAGAACTTGTTACTAGATTGCTTTTAATGATCACTAACTAGTTCTAATAGCTTTTAACAAGTTTATACAGGTTTGGAGTTGATTAGATCAAATTTTAGAATTAATTTAACACAATTTAACCAGGATGATCGGACTAGTCCGCTAGGGACCGGACAAGTCCGCACTCTGCGAGATCAGCAGATTATGGTTTTCTAGATCAACGTGAATTTGGAGATTAGGGGTTGAATTCACATAAGGAAAAGATAATAGAAGGTATACCAGGTGTTTAGGACTCCAATGAATCAAGAAACTTGGAGGTAACACTTGGATCTTGATGATCTAGGGTTTGTGATGAACTTGGGGATGAATTGGTGATGAAGAATGAAACTTGGTAGAGATCTTGATCCTCTTTCGTTTCCTCCTCTTCTTCTTCTTGCTTGGGATCTTCTCCTCCCTCCTTGATGGTGGCTCCCCACGAACTAGGGTTTGGGTGGGTGGAAAAGTGACAAATCGATGTCAAACCAAGGGTGGGGTTGTTTATATAGAGGTGGAGGCTAGGGTTAGATGGATTTCGAGTTTTGGGATGAGTAGAGGCCGGTTTAGAGTCCCACATGGGCTCTAAAAGAGTTAGGCACGACGTCCCTAGGCCCACTTAACATGAAACCCAAGAAACAAGTCGTAAAACAAAAGATCAACTCGGAGTCGTGAAATATCGGACAAGTCCGGAAAGGACCGGACTAGTCCGAAGTCGTTCAGAGAGAAAATCGGACAAGTCCGACTTTGAACAGAAAGGAAATCGGACAAGTCCGCTGGAACACCAGACTAGTCCGGAAAAGTACAAGGACTTAGCAATTTTTCAAGGATTCATGGAATATCAGACTAGTCCGCACAAAATCGGATAAGTCTGAAAGTTTCTAGTGCCAAAAATCGGACTAGTCCGCAGCAAAAACGGACTAGTCCGCACTTTCCTACGTTTTAAGTGCGGTTTTGTTCCAAATCAATTTTAAATGCTCCGAATCAATTTTAAACTCGTTCCTCTTGTTGTGGGTTAATGTTAAACATGTATATGAGTGTATGCAGGGCATGATGCATGAAAATGAGGGTGTTACAAACCTACCCCCCCCCCCCTTAGAATGAATCTCGCCCTCGAGATTCGACGCGGAAGAGAAGAGATAGGGAAAGTCTTTCTTGATATCATCTTCTAGATCCCAAGTTGCTTCCTTTTCAGTGTGGTGCTTCCATTGAACTTTACACCATCTAATAACCTTGTTCCTTATGACTCTCTCCTTAGTTTCCAAGATTTTGACCGGTTGTTCGGCATAAGTCAAATCTTCCTCTAGTTCCAAATCTTCCATTGGCACTTGTTCTTCCGGTACTCTCAAACACTTCTTGAGCTGGGAAACATGAAAGACATCATGGACATCTAAAAGATGAGCTGGCATCTCCAACTTATACGCTACTTCTCCTCTTTTGTCCAAAATCTTGAACGGTCCAATATAACGAGGTGCGAGCTTACCCCTTATGTTAAACCTCTTATGACCTCTCATTGGTGACACCTTGAGGTAAACAAAATCTCCTATTTCAAAGGCTAATTTCCTTCTCCTATTGTCCGCATAGCCTTTTTTCCTTGATTGGGCAGCCCTCAAGTTTTCACGAATTATTTGGACTTGCTTTTCGGCTTCTTGCAACACATCCGGACCAAATACTTGAGTTTCTCCTGCCTCATTCTAGAATAAAGGCGTCCTACACTTCCTCCCATAAAGCGCTTCATACGGTGACATCTTCAAACTTGCTTGGTAACTATTGTTGTATGAAAATTCCGCGTATGGCAAGATTTTGTCCCAACTTTTCCCATGCTTTAAAGTGCAAGCTCTTAACATGTCCTCCAAAATATGATTGGTCCTCTCGGTTTGTCCATCCGTCCGAGGATGATAGGTTGAACTAAAATTCAACCTCGTTTCCAAAGCTTCATGCAATTTTTGCCAAAATCTGGAGGTAAATTGAGAACCTCTATCCGAGACTATCTTCTTAGGGACTCCGTGTCGACACACGATATGCTCCATGTATATTTCGGCCAATTGCGCAGCTGTATATTTGGTCTTCACAGGGACAAAATGAGCTGACTTGGTTTAGCGATCCACAATTACCCAAATTGAGTCATACCCGAACTGAGTATGTGGTAACCCAACTATGAAGTCCATACCAATTTCTTCCCACTTCCATTCCGGAATATTTAATGGCTGCAATAATCCAACTGGCCTTTGATGTTCCGCCTTGACTCGTTGGCACACATCACACAATGCTACGTATTCAGCTATGTCCTTTTTCATGCTATCCCACCAATAACAAGTCTTCAAGTCTTTGTACATCTTGGTACAACCAGGATGAATTGAGTACGGCGAGTCATGTGCCTCCTTTAATATTATTTCCTGAATATGCTTTACATTAGACACAACGATTCTCTTTCCAAGCCATAAGGTACCATGTTCGTCCTCATCAAATTTGAATTCTCTCCCTTCTTCGGTCCTTTCCTTGATTTCCTTGATCTCCTCATCTGTGGTTTGTGCCTCTCGAATTTCTTGCTCCAAGGTTGTGTTTAATTCCATCATCTCCATCCCATTTACAAACCCGAGGTTCAACCGTTCAAACTCCTTGCATAACTCGGATGGTAACTCTCGAACTGTGAGTTGGTGACTTACTCCCTTACTACTCAAAGCATCAGCCACTACATTGGCTTTTCCCGGATGATAGTTGATTCCCAAATCATAATCTTTGATGAGCTCCAACCATCTCCGTTGCCTCAAGTTCAGATCCGTTTGTGTGAAAATATACTTCAAACTCTTATGACCCGTATAAATTTCACACCTATGTCCAAGAATATAGTGTCTCCAAATTTTCAACGTGTGTACCACGGCTGCTAGTTCAAGATCATGTGTGGGGTAATTCTGCTCATGTTTCTTCAATTGTCTTGATGCGTAGGCGACCACTTGACCTTCTTGCATCAATACACCGTCCTTGTCTCGATGCATCACAATAGATGTCAAAACTCTTGCTTACATCTGGCAATACAAAACTGGGGCTGTTGTCAACCTCTTCTTCAACTCCTCAAAACTGTTTTGACAAGCTTGGGTCCATTGGAAAGCATTTCCCTTCATTAGCAACTCCGTCATAGGCTTGGCTATCTTGGAAAAGTCCTTGATGAATCTACGGTAATATCCAGCCATTCCAAGAAAACTCCTTATTTCTTTTACATTTTGCGGCGGTTCTCATTTCAACACGTCTCTCACTTTTCTGGGGTCAACCGATATTCCTCCTCCTGAGATTATATGACCCAAAAATGGCACCTCTTTCAACCAAAACTGACACTTGTTGATCTTGGCATACAATTGATGCTCCCTCAATTTCTGCAATGTAAGCCTCAAGTGTTCCTCATGTTCTTTCTCATCCTTCGAGTAGATCATAATATCATCAATAAACACCACAATGAACTTATCCAAGTACTCCATGAAGACCTTATTCATGAGGTACATAAAGTAGGCAGGCGCATTTGTCAATCCAAAAGACATCACGGTGTACTCATAAGATCCATACCGTGTTCGAAAAGCTGTCTTGGGTATGTCCGATGGTCTAATCTTCATTTGAAAATATCCTGACCTCAAATCAATCTTAGAGAAGACACAAGCACCCTTCATATGATCAAACAAGTCCTCTATACGTGGCAATGTGTACTTGTTCTTGATTGTTACCTCGTTGAGAGCTCGATAATCCACACACATCCTTTGGGTTCCATTCTTCTTGTCCACAAACAGCACGGGCGCTCCCCAAGGTGAAGAGATAGGGCGAATAAAACCCTTCTCTAATTGCTCTTGAATTTGCTTCTTGAGCTCCACTAATTCCATAGGAGGCATCCTATACGGCCTCTTAGCTATAGGTGCGGTTCCAAGTATTAAATCAATAACAAACTCAATGTCTCGATCAGGTGGCATACCTGGCAACTCGTCCGGAAAAACATCCAAAAATTCACACACCACCGGAATCTCCTTAATACCGGCACTATCCATATGATTCAGCTCTAATTGCTTTGGTGCGGTTTGAGATGCTTCAAATTCTACGGTGATCCCTTCCTCATTGGTCAACTTCACCGTCTTCGTGGCACACTCAATAACTCCATTGTGCTTCCTCAACCAGTCCATACCAAGTATAATGTCCAATCCTTGAGAATCCAAAATAATGAGGTTGGCGGAGAAGTCTACCCCCCTTATTCTAAGGCTTACTTTTGGACATACTATATTTGTCCTCATCTCTCCTCCAGGAGACTTAACCAATAGAGTAAACTTCATATGAGAGATAGGCAAACTATACTTGGCAACATAATCTGATGCAATGAATGAATGTGATGCTCCAGAATCAAATAACATAGTCGCGGGGTTGGAGTTGGCAAGAAACATACCAATGACCACGTCATTCGCTTGCTGCGCATCCTCTGTAGAGACATGGTTCACGTTGCCACGAGCAAAATTCCGCTGTCCACGGTTCCCTTGTGGCTGTCCTCCATTGGGTCTCGGGTTTTGCCTTGGTGCATTGCTTCCTTGACCAAGGCCTGACTTAGGACATTGATATGCAAAGTGTCCAGCTTCTCCACAAGTATAGCACTTCTTAACTCCACCAGAATTATTGGGACGTGCTTGGTTTTGAACACATGTAGCAGGAAAATTTGCACGAGGTGCATAAGGCATTGGAGGCCTAGGTGCTTGCATGACAGGGCGCTGCTGCACAAACAGAGTTGGGCGCGGTGCGTAACCAGGGTGCTGAGCAGGAATAGAGGAGCTATAATAGGGCGCATTGGGTGGCATAAAGCGAGGGCGCACGTTACTTCCTTGTTGTTGTCCTTGATATGGCGCCTTCCTCTTGATTTCTTGCTCCATCTCACGGATCTTGTTCTCAACCACAATTGTTTTGTCCACAAGCTTCTGAAAATTTGCGTAGTCACACTTGAGCAATTGTACATGGATCTCGTTGCTCAAGCCCCTCATGAACAAGTATTGTTTCCGGCTGTCCCGACTAACATCCTCAAGCGCGTACCTTGAGAGTTGTGAACTTATTGAGATATTCACTCACGCTCAATCTTCCTTGCCTCAAATTCTCAAATTCTTGCCTCTTCAAGATCATAACACCCTCGGGCACATAATGAGAACGGAAACTCTCCTTGAATTCCTCCCAGGTAATCCTCTCCTGATTCTCATGAGCATTGCAATAAGCATCCCACCAATCCGCAGCTGCTCCAACTAGTTGATGAGAAGCAAATAGCACCTTCTCCCGGTTATTGCATTGGACAATAGCAAGTTTCTTCTCCACGGACTTGAGCCAATCATCCGCATACATAGGGTCGGCAGCTTGAACAGAGGTTGGCGGCCTAGTCCTCATAAACTCTCCCAATCGGTTATGGGGAGACGGGGGTGGCGGTGGAGGCATGTGGGGCTGATTGTTAATGTTGCCAGCCTGCAGTTGTCCCATAGTCTGTATCATGGTCTGCATGAGCTGGTTTTGCATAGCCAATAGCTGCTCAATGTTGATAGCTCCCTGAGTAGATCCTTGTCCAATGTTGTTCTGAGGTACTCCATTGTTCTCCTCCTCGTCATTAGCATCCCTCTGGTTGCGAGTCCTCGCCATCTAGAGAAAAGCAATAGGTAAGAATTAGAGAACGTCCCCAACTATATGCATCAAGGGATATGAAACTAAACAGCTAGCTACACTAGCCTAGGTGGACATGGCAATGCTAAAGCATCCCAAAAATCTTCTATTAAGCACACAAGCAAACAATATATATAGCAAACAGCACTCCAAGCAAAAACACATCGATTCCTAAGTGCTCCTAGGTGTTCTAAAGTGTCCATTCTATCTAGGCTGCGTCCTACGGTGAACCTTTGGCTCTGATGCCAATCTGTGATGCCCAGTTCCGAAAAATGAACCAAGCTAACGCATATGTGTGTCCAGGATGTTCATCACACATAGACGAGTGCAATCACAAAAGGATATACAGAAAATTACCACATAACAAGATTAATTATCAAATTTTATTACACAAACCATATTATCCTCGAATACAAGCTCTAATGAATATTAATGACAAGCTCAACTAATGCAGCGGAAATAAACTAATTAAGCAACTAAGCAAACTAAGCATAAGGGATAACGCAGCTCCAATCAACACCACAGGCAAAGCTGATGGTAGACAGGGCCTAGAACTCCGCATTATCACCATTAAACTCCCAAACCTGACCTGCAATTGTTGGGGGGGGGGGGGATTGCAAGAGTGAGTACATGTCGTACTCAGCAAGTGTGGAAAGTATGACATGTGGCTGATTCAAATGACGACAATAATAATGGTAAAGTGCTGAAAAGTACATTAAAACATTTGGAAAGCAATATATTACATGTACGTGAAGTAAACCCATCATAATCATAAGTAATGTCATAATACCAGTCCATAATTCACCATCCTCATCCATAATTCCAGATTTCACCATTGCCAATAACCATATTCGATACCAAAAATAAATCCATAACCATAATACTGACCATAACCATCCCAAATACCATCCCAAATACCAAATTCCCTCTAATGATGGAAGTTGTCCAGGTGCTCATAACCGGGAGCACGGCTATCATGATAGTTTTATTTAACTCTGCAGAGTTTGTACCACTTTACTCACGTGTTTGTGATTTCATCACCCGTCGGTGACTAAAGAATATCCCTTATGCCAATTACACTTCCTTTGGTGTATGGCCAAGAGATCACAAAATAGCCTTTACAAAGGGATTACTAGCCTATTTAGACCCCACTGAGGTTTCACCGGTGGCGATGCTTCCAACTGAGCACATCTTCAACCAAGAGCCCCCTCTTGAGTCATTCGAATCCCAGGGTAGTCCCACCGATCATCAACAAACCCAATCCGACTACCCCTTCCCCGAGCATCCACAACGGTCCAAACAGAACTGGCAAATCCCTAATTAATCAGCTACGCCGCACCCATACTTGGCCTCGTGGTGGCACTGTAGTCCTGGCTTATTCTCGCATGAACCGGTCCTTAGATCTAAAGCAAGCAAACCACCATAACATCCAACCCATCCACATACCTGGCTTGCTTAGATCACCCATTACCATACCAGATTTAACCAGTTCATGTCAACCACAATCTCATTAATACATAATTAAATGTGTAGTGTTGTTCTTCCATCCCAACTAATTAAGCGAAGCAAAAAGGTAAAAATCCCATCCCGACTCTCTACCATATGTCCCAGGTGACAAGGGTGGTTAAACAATGCTAGTAAACTTCCTATCAAAGGATTCCCATCAAATTGACACAAGCATACAGCTTACAAACAAAACATTTATTTTAAAACAGGATCAATATGCTTCAAGGACACTTGCCTTGCTCTTGCTGTTGATTAGGGTCAAAGCCTTCAAACTCTTAGTGTTGTAGATCCTCTACGGCACTCTCTAGCGCAAATCCGTCTAATCCACACAATAAACATACAAGACAAGCAACACAATCAAAGAGTGCACATATATTACTCAATATGACATGACATGCATGATTGATGCAAATGCAAGGTATAACTTGTTACTAGATTGCTTTTAATGATCACTAACTAGTTCTAATAGCTTTTACCAAGTTTATACAGGTTTGGAGTTGATTAGATCAAATTTTAGAATTAATTTAACACAATTTAACCAGGAAGATCGGACTAGTCTGCTAGGGACCGAACAAGTCCGCACTCTGCGAGATCAGCAGATTAGGGTTTTCTAGATCGACGTGAATTTGGAGTTAGGGGTTGAATTCACATAAGGAAAAGATAATAGAAGGTATACCAGGTGTTTAGGACTCCAATGAATCAAGAAACATGGCGGTAACACTTGGATCTTGATGATCTAGGGTTTGTGATGAACTTGGGGATGAATTGGTGATGAAGAACGAAACTTGGTGGAGATCTTGATCCTCTTTCGTTTCCTCCTCTTCTTCTTCTTGCTTGGGATCTTCTCCTCCCTCCTTGATGGTGGCTCCCCATGAACTACGGTTTTGGTGGGTGGAAAAGTGACAAATAGATGTCAAACCAAGGGTGGGGTTGTTTACCTAGAGGTGGAGGTTAGGGTTAGATGGATTTCGAGTTTTGCGATGAGTAGAGGCCGGTTTAGAGTCCCACATGGGCTCTAAAAGAGTTAGGCACGACGTCCCTAGGCCCACTTAACGTGAAACCCAAGAAACAAGTCGTAAAACAAAAGATCAACTCGGAGTCGCGAAATATCAGACAAGTCCAGAAAGGACCGGACTAGTCCGAAGTCGTCCAGAGAGAAAATCGGACAAGTCCGACTTTGAATAGAGAGGAAATCGGACAAGTCCGCTGGAACACCAGACTGGTACGGAAAAGTACAAGGACTTAGCAATTTTTCAAGGATTCATGGAATATCGGACTAGTCCGCACAAAATCGGATAAGTCCGAAAGTTTCCAGTGCCAAAAATCGGACTAGTCCGCAGCAAAAACGGACTAGTCCGCACTTTCCTGCGTTTTAAGTGCGCTTTTGTTCCAAATCAATTTTAAATGCTCCGAATCAATTTTAAACTCGTTCCTCTTGTTGTGGGTTAATGTTAAACATGTATATGAGTGTATGCAGGGCATGATGCATGAAAATGAGGGTGTTACAGCGAGGCTCACAACTCTCAGGCTGCTGCAGCACAAGTCTCCAAAAGCAAGAGACTTGTGACTGTTGGAGAGAAAGAAAGGGGCAAGGAGCAAGCCCAAGAGGAAATTGTTGAACACCGGATCGAGAGATCCGAAGAAGGGCAAGGCCTCGGCTCCTGCAGAGCCAAAGAAGAAGAAAACCATGGTGAAGGCCCCGGCTTCGAAGGCCAAGGGCATTGTTATCAAGGAGAAAGGGAAGGCCAAACCTATTGTCCCCTTGGAGGTGCACACTCCTAAGAGGTACCCCAACAGGCAGCGTGAGATAGCCGCAAATGTCTTCCATGGTAAAGGAGCCGAGAAGGCAAGAAGACTGCGGACGGACAAAGTCTACAAGTATGAAAGAAGCACCACCGACCCTAGGTTTTGGTGCGACTTTCACTGTGACTATTACCGTCTTGTCTACCAGAACATGAAGAAGCCAGTGATCGAAGCACAATGGGTAGACTGAAAATATATGACCAACAAGCAACATTCTGCTTTTGATGCGGTCATTGAAGCTGCTGAGTGCCATGAGCTGAAAGGCATCATGGGTTTCAAATATGACTGGAATGTTGAAGTCATCCTGCAATTCTACTCCACCATCTACTTCACTACTTTAGGTGATAGACGGATCATTTGGATGACCCATGGCGAGCAGTTCTCAGTCACTTTTGAGGAGTTTGCTAAGATTCTCGAAGTTGAGGCTCATCTGGATCATGAGATCATTATCTCTAACCTCAAGGCCGTAGATAGAGATGAGTTGGCCTACATGTATCCCAGTCATGTTCAATATGATGACGGGCATGCTCGCAATATCATGCCATTCTATAGCATTTTGAACAGGATCCTGAGGAGGACAATTGCACCCAAGGATGGTGATGCAGGGGTGATCCAAGGAAATCTAAGGCACCTGATGCTCCTTATTGATGGCGATGAGAAGTTCAACCTACTTTACTACATCTTCGATGACATCTTCAACATCTCGCATATCCCTAATCGTGCTTGTGGGTATGCGCCCTACATCATGTATCTCATCGAGAAGGTGTCGGGCTTGACCTTCGTCAAGGATGTGACTCATCGCCCGCTTCATCCTCATACTCCTCCTTCAGTGTTGCCTCCTCTACGCCGGGAGAATGCGGAGCCTCCCTCTCACTCTGCAATGCCAGCACCTCACCCCGCAGCACCTCCTTCTCCGCCTCCGCCTCAGTCAATGAGTGATTTCTTCAAGTGAATCAAGGCTATTTTCACCTCCTGACGGAAGCAAGAGATCCGGAATCAGTGGGCACACAAGCACCAAGAAAAATACCTCAAGGCGGTGTGCGACAAACTGGAGGTCCCCATGTCCCCTCTGGAGGTGAGCACGGGGAGATCACTCCATTCCCCGACTTCACCACCGACGAGCTCGCCCAGCTCCAAGAGGACGGGAGCTCTTCCCAGGCGGCTCCCTTGGCACAGGTCTACGACGACGATGAGGACCACGAGGACCCGGAGGCCACGGAGAGCGACTCCGATGATGAGGCAGGCGATAGTGAGGAGGATGACGACTAGTGGATAGGCCTCGGTGTTCCCCTCTTCTTTTCCTTTTTGGTGTCTTGATGCCAAAGGGGGAGAGTTAGATGGGGGAGAATTAGAAGGTTGGGGGAGTGGGGAGAGTAGCCCTTATTTTGGATCCTTGGACATGTTGCACTTCTCTATGTAATATTTATGCCATTCGAATGTTTCAATTTGCTTAAATGTAATACTTATGTCATTCGAATGTTTAAATTTGTGCAAGACTATGTTTTGATTGTTTAATATCAATATGGTTCTTTAAATGTCTATCTTTTAATCATATTCATATTTCACATGTCTTGTCACAAATGTTGAGCACAACATGTAGGCACCCCACCATAAAGTGTGTGTGTGTGTGTATGAAGGACTTCCTCAATTTTTTTATGATGCATTCATTGAGGGGGAGTCACTCATATACCCGCACGTTATGAAAACCAAAATTTATACTTTTATATGTGAAGACTTAATGTGTTGTCATCAATCACCAAAAAGGGGGAGATTGAAAGTGCATCTAGGATCCCCATGGGTTTTGGATGATTGATGATGACAATTAAGTAACTAATGAGCTCAGTGATCTTAAGCACAGGTGTGGATTCAAGCGGAAACACAAACCCTCAAAAAGGAAAAGCATGAAAATGGTGATGTTGACTCAAAAAGAAGAAACTAGGATTTCTAGTGTGTCGAGTTTAGACTAGACAAATATGTATGAGGGTGTGTGTGTAAAGTGCATTGAGATCAAGTTGGGAGCTCAAAGCAGTTTAGAGATCAAATCCAATTGAGAGAAGAGAGTTGGAAGTAGTCTGGCAGGAGTGGCCAGACTAGTCCGTGCATGTGGCCGGACTAGTCCGCTCCTGGCCGACCAAGTCCATTTTCAGCCGGACCAGAAGGGTCTGACTTAGTTCGGACTAGTCCGTAGTGGGACGGACTAGTCCGGGTAGTCGTGGAGTGGGTTTTTGGGACTAAGTCCCAAAACCCCGGACTTGTCCGTTTTGGTCCGGACCAAGAGGTCCTGACCGAGATCGGACTAGTCCGCTCAGGGTGCGGACTAGTCCGGGTTTGGAGAGAAGTGGAGTTTCAGCGACTAAGTCTTGGTAGGCCGGACTAGTCTGTGGTCTCCAGACTAGTCCGTTTTCACATGGAACAAAAGGTTCTGTGTGAGATCGGACTAGTCCAATTTAGACCGGACTAGTCCATTTTGAAGTGACCATTTGAAATTGAAGTTTGGCGGGTAGTGTGACGATTGCCGCGCAGTGCGACAGTTGTCAGGGACGTTAGTGGTCCCAAAGGCCGGACTAGTTTGGGCCATAGGCCGGACTAGTCCGCCCATCTACTGAAGTCAGCAGTATGGGCTGGGAACCTCTATAAATAGAGGACCCCTGGGTTCATTTGAACTATTCCTTGAGTACATTGAAACCCTAGCACCGCCACAGCAAACTTTGAGCCTCCAAAAGCCTCCTTCTTGCCTACATTCCCTCTAAAACTAATTCTTGTGTGGATTAGGGTTTAGTGAGGTGAAGAAGAGGAAGAACACCGCTCTAGGCTCTCGGTTTGATCTCTTGCACTTGTGAATCTTTGTGATCTATGGCTTGGGTTGATCTTTGTGATTTGTGATTGTATTTGTGGTGGGAGCCTCAGATTGTGAGAAGCCCCAACGAATCTTGTATTCACCCCTTTGTGATAGTGGAGAACCAAGTTAGGCCCTTGTGGTAAACTTGGTGAGGGAAGGGTTGTTGAACCGATCCTTCATGGACTCCTTAACGGGGACTTAGATTCCTTCGTGGGATCAAACCTCGGGATAAAATCTTTGTGTCCCTTGTGTACTTAGCTTTCACTTCTTGCACATTGCTTCTAGGGCTAGCTTTATCATTTTTGTTCATCGCCCTTGTCTCATTGTAATCCTTAGTTTCATACTTGCTTCATATTTGTTAAGGTTCACTAAGTCATTCTAACATACTTTGCATCACAAGAATCATACTAAAATTTGTTAGAAAACCCTTTTTAGGTTTTCCCTATAGGTGGACCGGACTAGTCCGCCCCTGGACCGGACTAGTCCGCCCCCTTGAGTACTGATCTCGTTTATTAAGTCATTTCAGTTCGATTATCCTATTCACCCCCCTCTAGGCAACTTTCACTTACCCCTAGCAATACTAGGGTGACTCTCGCCAAGAGCCTGTGGCATAGCCGAACGTGGAGGATTGCAAAGGACAGATAGGGGTGTCATCACCTACTGCCTACCTCTTCAATTTGTGGGTCTACGAGACATCCAATGCTACTTAGTTATCCTAGGACCATGCTAGCATATTAAGTAATTACCTTAAGAGCCTAGGCACAAGCCATCCTAAGGCAATGAATTGAATCATCATTGAACCAATGTTGATACACATCATAATTATCCATACTAACCTAGTTATGTTATAATTAACTAGAATATAGTGGGGGTCTATAGGTTCTATGATAATGAGATATGTTCATGATGAAACGGTCATAGAAGCTATACCTTCCACATACATGGACTCCACAATCAAACAAGAAACGCTTTGCCCAAGTATATGTATAAGTAGAGACTAAATATATTATCTTTATTATGCATAAAGTCACAAATACAAGAAAGAATACATGAGCCATACCTTTCCCAATGTAGGATTGGGAAGAGAGAGACTCCTTACTCCTTTCCCAATTTGGACTTGGGACTAGAGACTCTCCTCTCTACAACCTAACTCCTCTAATACTATGGATGATAGTGTATACAATAGAGATGAAGCTCAAGTGGTGTCTTGAAGTGAGGGATAGGGGGTCCTATTTATACTAGTGTTGACGTCGGTTCCCGCCACCAAAAGTGTGCGAATCAGTCACCATTGACTCCTTCAAGACAGGAGGAGCCAACACGCGTTGTTTGACCGTGTTTGGCGCCAGGAAGGGGTCGGCTGAACCCCTGGTTCGGCCGACCTGGTCAGCACTCCGAACGTGGAGTGCTTCCTCCAGGTGGCTGCCAGGTGGGCCCCCTTGATGTATCTGGGTGATACACCATTGGATCTCCTCGGATACTTCTGTTTGTGGGCCATTTGATCTATGGGATGCCACATGCCGTCGCTTGATTGGTTGGGATGATATTTTATAGGATTGGTCCCTCTACATTTCCTCATTTCCTGCATAAAATGCTGCATACACATATTTCTCCAAGTCCAAGTGGAATTGGGTTAGATAGAAAGGTGATGTGTGCAAGAAATGACAAATCCTTCACATAATTGAGTTAAATTGATGGATGAAATTGGTATATAAAAACAGTCAACAGCATCTTCAGGACGAGGTAGACGTAGTGGGCTACAACCATGAATTGGTAGTGAGCAGGCCTACCGATGATGGCGTTGAAGGGGAGGCTGACATCAGTGATGTCGAAGAGGACGCTCTCCGTCCTGTAGTTGTCAGGTGTCCCGAAGGTCACACGCAGGTGGATGTTGTCGTATGGGATGATGCTCCCAGGTCCCACTCCCGAGAATGGGCTCGAGTGGGCAAGCTCGGACACCGGGATCTGCAGCTGCTCGAATGTTGCCCGGCTGAGGAGGTTGAGGACAGACCCGCCATCTATCAAGACGTAATGGAGCTTTACGTTGGCTATGGTGGGGGCGACTAGGAGAGGTAGTACCCCTGCCCCGTCCATGTTCTTGGGGCAGTCAGAGGCGTTGAAGTTGATCGGCGTCTCCTTCCAGCGGTGGTGCTGCGCCAGAGTGGGTACGGGGGCTATCAAAGCCACCGCACGACGAAGGGTATTGACCGAGTTCCGGGACACAGGGTCCCAAGATCCTCTGAAGATGATGTGGAGGGTCTTGCGACGCTCGTTGTCGCTGCTAGCGCCGGAGTCCTCATCTTGGTGGACCACTTTGACGGCCCGCTCTTGCTTCTGGTACTCCAGCTCCTTGTCATTGTCAACCTTGGGTTCGACCTTCTGCTTGCCCTCCCGTTGGCAGGAGGGGGGGGCGTCCAGACGCTGCTGCAGCCATTCTTGATAGCATTCGGCGCACCTTTTTATCTCCTAGCACTCGCTCCCGGTGTGTTCACGAGACTTGTGCACCGGGCAGGGCTCGACGTCTTCGTCAGCAGCTGGTGGCTGATGAGGACGCTTCTTCGTGAATGGCGGCTTGCCTCCTCCGGTTGGGGTTGCTGCCGCGACGGGGGATCCATGCAGCGGCTTGTTCTGGCTGCCACCCCGGTTCTTGTTCTTCATTTTGCCGCTACCAGGAGTAGCGGCTCCTGCTCCGGTCTGGCCAGCCCCGCCCGCTCCAGGGGCGGACTGAGCGTGCCAGTCGCGTCCTTCTGCTGCTCTGGCCCACCGATCGACGATGGAGAAGAGCTCAGAGACGTCTTGCACATTGTGTGTGGCTAGTTTCTCGAGCATCTTGCGGTCTCGCACTCCCTGGCGAAATGCCACTATGACAGAGGCATTTGGGATGTTGGGAATGGAGTTGCGTACCAGGGAGAAACCCTGGATGAATGACCGCAGCGTCTCCTTGGGTTGCTATCACACGGCGTGGAGGTCGAGCTCAGTGTCGGGGCACGTTTAGGAGCTGCTGAAGTTCGCCGTGAACTGCCGGCACAGCTCATCCCAAGAGGTTATAAACCCCTCGGGAAGGTTCATCAGCCATGAGTGGGCTGACCCAGTCAGGGCGATTGTGAAGTAGTTCGCCAGGATGGTCTCGTTCGCTCCCGCAACAAGGAGCGTCGTGGTGTAGATCTGCAGGAACTCCGCCGGGTTGATACTTCCGTCGAACCTCTCTGGGATATGTGGCCGGAACTTGTGCGGACACATCGCGAAGCGGAGGTGCGGAGCCAATGCCGCGCAGCCTCCGACGGGCTTTATCGGAGAGGCATATGGGACAGCATACCCTATGGGGGTTTGCTGCCCGACGTGCAGCACTTGCTGGACCAGTTGTTGTGGCACTGGTTGTGCCATGCGTTGCTGCAACAGTACTGGTTGTGCCAAGTACTATTACTGCACACCCTGCTGCACCGAGTACTGTAGGGGATCTGTTGAGCCGACATCCTCCTAATCATGTGGCGGAGGGTTTACCTGCGGCGCACCATGGACACAGGATGCCTTGTGAACAGGGCATTGAGTGCCATATTCGGCGTCGAGGTTGCGCCGCCTCTCTCGCTGCCACTCGATGATGATGCGACCATCCATGTGAGCTTGACGATGGTCAAGCTCGACCCTGAGGTCCTCCGTGGGGAGCCGGCCAACGCTCGTAGGCTTGGAGGAGCGGGAGTTGGCGGTGTGACGGTCGATGGACAGTGTGCGTGACAGCGACACGAGGCGCCTTCCCCTGTTGGGGGAGTTGATGGTTGTGACGATGAGGTGGTCGATGTCTTGGACCCACTGTTGAGCCGCCCCCAAGAGGTGTTCAGTGACAGTGGGTGGTGGAGGAGAGCTCTGGCCGCCGCCAAAGCGTTCTCCGGGCTCGCTATTGGGGGAGCCAACTGAGCTGCAGCGTGTCCCGGCGTGTTATCTTAGCCAGTCGTACCTACACGGGGGCGAGACGGACCAGAGAGTGTTGCTCGAGCGACGGATCTGGTCATCGGGCGACGACGTTGGAAACCGCCTTCCACGGGGCCTGATGAACACCAAGGCGGTGAAAGCGCTACCACGTTTTTTGAGGGAAAAGCCCGTTCCTAGCGCGCCAAATGTCGAATGGTCAATACGACACTTCTCCCAGATCTTCTAAGGAGCACCCCGCGGAGGTTCTTGTTCGGCGGGGCTTAGGCCTCAAACTAGTGTTCTAGCAGAAAAGTATGAGATAGTTGTTTTTACGTGGTTCAATCCGCAAGGAGTGTAACACCCTACTCCATGGTGGATTGTATTGCTTGGTGAGTGTGTATGGGTATGTGTGTGTATCGGGGATTCTGAGTCTGGTTCTTGTATCGATGGCGGTCCGGGCCTTTTATAGTCAAGGTCGGACGCCTTACAAGTGGGGTATCGGGGCCCGACAGGTGGCCCTGGGGCGATCTTATCCTAAAATATCTAAGTGTGACGCCCGGTTCCGAAAACTGAACCAAGCTAACGCATATGTGTGCCCAGGATGTTCAACACACATACACGAGTGCAATCATAAAAGAGTATACAGAAAATTACTACAGAACAAGATTAATTATCAAATTTTATTACACAAACCATATTATCCTCGAATACAAGCTCTAATGAATATTAATGACAAGTTCAACTAATGCAGCGGAAATAAACTAATTAAGCAACTAAGCAAACTAAGCAAAAGGGATAGCGCAGCTCCATGCAACACCACAGGCAAAGCTGACGGTAGACACGGCCTAGAACTCCGCATTATCGCCATTACTCTCACAATCCTGACCTGCAACTGTTGGGGTGGGGGATTGCAAGAGTGAGTACATGTCGTACTCAGCAAGTGTGGAAAGTATGACATGTGGCTGATTCAAATGACGAATGTAATAATGGCTAAGTGCTGAAAAGTACAGTAAAACATTTGAAAAGTAATGTATCATATTTATGTGAAGTAAACCCATCATAAACCATGTAACCATAATAATACTAGTCCATAATTCACCATTACCAATAACTATAATCAATGTCATAAACCATAATTCCATCCCATAACCATAACCATAATCATAATATCAGCCATAACCATTACCAAACCATAACCATCCCAAATTCCAGTTTCCAACTCTAATCATGTAGGTCATCCAGGCGCTCTTAACCGGGAGCACGGCTATCATGATAGTTCAATACTCTGCAGAGTTTGTACCTCTTTACCCACGTGTTTGTGATTTCATCACCCGTCGGCGACTAAAGAACCTCCCTTATGCCAATTACACTTCCTTTGGTGTATGGCCAAGAGATCACAAAATAGCCTTTACAAAGGGATTACTAGCCTATTCAGACCCCACTGAGGTTTCACCGGTGGCGATGCCTCCAACTGAGCACATCTTCAACCAAGGGCCCCCTCTTGAGCCATTCGGATCCCAGGGTAGTCCCACCAATCATCAACAAACCCAAATCCGACTACCCCTTCCCCGAGCATCCACAATGGTCCAAACAGCACTAGCAAAGCCCTAATTAATTAGCTACGCCGCACCCATACTTGGCCTCGTGGTGGCACTGTAGTCCTGGCATATTCTCGCATGAACCGGTCCTTAGATCTAAAGCAAGCAAACCACCATAACATCCAACCCATCCACATACCAGGCTTGCTTAGATCACCCATCGTATTGACCAATTCACATTAACCAGAATATCATTGATGCATAATTAAATGTGTAGTGTTGTTTTCCATCCCAATTAATTAAGCGAAGCAAAAAGGTAAAAACCCTTCCCGACTCTCTACCATAAATTCCAGGTGACAAGGGTGGTTTAACAAATCTAGTAAACTTCCTACCATAGGATTCCCATCAAATTGACACAGCATGCAGTTTTGCAAACAAAACATTTATTTTAAAACAGGATCAATATGCTTCAAGGACACTTGCCTTGCTCTGGCGGATGGGGTTGCTCAAGCGCTTCGAATTCTTGATTCTGAAAATCCTCGTACACGACCTCTTGAGCACTTCTCTCTACTCATGATCACACATACAAGAAAATACATACAAATCAACATGATGCACACACATTAATCAACATGCGATGATATGCATGCATGCAAAGTACAATAATTAATTAACTACGGTTGTTTATTAATTAGATGCAACTAGTTCATACGTGTTCATATGAGTTTACGGGGATTTTAGGGTGGATTAATGCTGCTGAAAATAAAATTATGGTGCAACTAAAATCAATTTATGTCTATTAGATCTAATGCGTCGCTAAAATTCGCATCGGGAACAAATCCTACCGTAGATCTGACGGCTTGACGGTCGCGGAACAAATGCGACGCGTAGACGAAGTAGATGGTACAGCAGTCCCTCGGCGGCACGATGACGGCGACGATCTCCGGCGGACGGTGGCACCCTCCTCTTTTTCTTCCTCTTCTTCCCCTCTTTTTTTCTTCCTTTTCTTCCCCTGGCGGCGCAGCCTTCTGGTGTTTTTTTCTCCTCTGTACCGGCGGCTTTTCTTCTCTGGAAGGCGCCGGCGGTTCCTGGGATCCGGAAACACGAAGTCTCGGTGGCTTTTTATAGCCAGCGGCTAGGGCCGGCGCTGCGCGTGGGAGTGCGGTGCGGGATGCGCGGGAGTCGGGCGATTCGCAGCGCGCGTTGCGGGCGGGCGAATCGGCGCGTATCGCGCGTCGGCCGGTACGGCGCTCGCGCGCGAGAGGCGCTGGGCCGGGGCGTCGGGGCCGGGATTCGGCGGGTGGGGCCCGTGCGGGACGCACGGTAGGCGGGCGCATTGGGTGATGGGGTCGCGTGGCGGCGGGGAAGGGCGCGCATACGTGAGCAGTGCGGGTGGGGTCCAGCGGGACTGCGGGGCGAGCGGCGTCGGTCGCACGGTGCGCAGAGTCGTCGCGCGGGGGTGGGGTGGGGCCCGGCGCGTCGCGCTGCGCGCGCGTCGTCTCAGTCGGGCAGGCGCGGGACTGGGCGGCGGGTGGGGCACGCGGCCGGGTGCGTGGGGGCGAGTGCGCCGCGCGTTTGGCGGGAGCGGCGGCGGGCGGGGCCGGCTCGCGCGCGCGTGCCTCGTGGGGCGAGCGGGCGGGCGCTTGCGGGGGTGGGGCCCGGGCGGCGGGGCTGGGCAGGCGGCGGGGTGGGGTCCGCGGGAGCGGCGCGCGGGGCGCCTGGCCCAGGCGGCGGGAAAGCCGGCGTGGCCGGCTGGCGGCTCGGCCGCTGGCCGGTAGGTTTTTTTTTCTTCTTTTTTTTTTCATTTAGTATTATTATTATTTTATAATTTATATTCTTTTATTTTACTTACTTTTCCTTTTATACCCCTTTTTTTATGTTATTTATTATATATATATTATTCATGTTATATATTTATTATTTATTATTATTATAATGTATATTATTAATATTAATATTTTATTTATTTTCATATATTTTTATATATATTATTTATATATATTTATATATATTTTATTATCATTATTTTTATACTTATTCCTCATTGCAAGTTTTAGGCTATAATTATTATTTTCTTTTTCTTCTTTTGCTACATACATTTGTATATTTTATCATTTTTCTTTTATCCTACAAATGTTTAATACATGATCATGTATGCAATGTAGGATGCGAAAATTTAGGGTGTTATAATTCTACCCCCCTTAAAGTGAATCTCGCCCTCGAGATTCGATAGCGTGGAGAAAAGGTGAGGGAATTCTGCCTTCAAGTCTTCTTCACGTTCCCATGTAGCTTCGGTTTCCGTATGGTGTTTCCATTGCACTTTGCACCAACGGATCCTCTTATTCCTTGTGAATTCAAAATAATGAGGTTGGCGGAGAAGTCTACCCCCTTATTCTAAGGCTTATTTTTGGACATACTATATTTGTTCTCATCTCTCCTCCAGGAGACTTAACCAATAGAGTAGACTTCATATGAGAGATAATCAAACTATACTTGGCAACATACTTCGATGCAATGAAAGAATGCGATGCTCCAGAATCAAATAACATAGTCGCTGGGTTGGAGTTAGCAAGAAACATACCAATGACCACGTCATTCGATTGTTGAGCATCCTCCGTGGAGACATGGTTCACGTTGCCACGAGCAAAATTTTGCTGTCCACGGCTTCCTTGTGGTTGTCCTCCATTCGGTCTTGGGTTTTGCCTCGGCGCATTGCTTCTTTGACCAAGGCCTGACTTAGGACATTGATTCGCAAAGTGTCCAGCTTCTCCACAAGTATAGCACCTCTTAACTCCACCGGAATTATTGGGACCAGCTTGGTTTTGAGCATTGGTTCCAGGAAAATCAGCACGAGGTGCATAAGGCATTGCTTGCATAACAGGGCGTTGCTGCTCAAACTAAGTTGGGCGCGGTGCATAATCAGGGCGCTGAGCAGGAATAGTGGGGCTGTAATGAGGCGCATTTGGTGGTGCAAGGCGAGGGCGCACATTACTTCCTTGTTGCTGTCCTTGATACGGCGCCTTCCTCTTGATTTCTTGCTCCATCTCACGGATCTTGTTCTCAACTACAATTGCTTTATCTACAAGTTTCTGGAAATTGGCATAATCGCAGTTGAGTAGTTGCACTTGGATCTCATTGTTGAGGCCTCTCATGAACAAATATTGCTTCCGGCTGTCTCGACTAACATCCTCGGGCGCATACCTTGAGAGTTGAGTGAACTTGTTGAGATATTCACTCACGCTTGATCTTCCTTGGCTTAAGTTCTCGAATTCTTGCCTCTTCAAGATCATAACACCTTCCGGCACATAATGAGAACGAAAGTTCTCTTTGAATTCCGCCCAGGTGATCCTCTCTTGATTCTCATGAGCATTGCATAGTGAATCCCACCAATCGGCGGCTGCTCCAACGAGTTGATGAGAAGCAAATAGGACCTTCTCCTGGTCACTGCATTGGACAATAGCAAGTTTCTTTTCCACGGACTTGAGCCAATCATCCGCATCCATAGGGTCAGCAGCTTGAGCAAAGGTTGGTGGTCTAGTCCTCATGAACTCTCCCAATCGGTCATGAGGAGGTGGGGGTGGCGGTGGAGGCATGTGGGGCTGATTGTTGATATTGCCAGCCTGCAGTTGTCCCATGGTCTGTATCATGGTCTGCATGAGCTGGTTTTGCATAGCCAATAGTTGCTCAATGTTAATAGCTCCATGAGCAGGTCCTTGTCCGTTGTTGTTCTGAGGTACTCCATTGTTCTCCTCCTCGTCATTGGCATCCCTCTGGTTGCGAGTCCTCACCATCTAGAGAAAAGCAATAGGTGAGAATTTAGAACGTCGCCAACTATATGCATCAAGGGATATGGAATTAAACAACTAGCTATACTAGCTTAGGTGGACATGGTAATGCTAAAGCATCCCAAAATCCTCTATTAAGCACACAAGCAAACAATATATATATCAAACAGCACACCAACAATATCAAATCGATTCCTGAGTGCTCCTATGTGCTTTAAAGTGTCCATTCTATCTAAGCTGCATCCTACGGTCAACCTGTGGCTCTGATACCAATCTGTGACGCCCGGTTCCGAAAACTGAACCAAGCTAACGCATATGTGTGCCCAGGATGTTCAACACACATACACGAGTGCAATCACAAAAGAGTATACAGAAAATTACCACAGAACAAGATTAATTATCAAATTTTATTACACAAACCATATTATCCTCGAATACAAGCTCTAATGAATATTAATGACAAGTTCAACTAATGCAGCGGAAATAAACTAATTAAGCAACTAAGCAAACTAAGCAAAAGGGATAGCGCAGCTCCATGCAACACCACAGGCAAAGCTGACGGTAGACACGGCCTAGAACTCCGCATTATCGCCATTACTCTCACAATCCTGACCTGCAACTGTTGGGGTGGGGGATTGCAAGAGTGAGTACATGTCGTACTCAGCAAGTGTGGAAAGTATGACATGTGGCTGATTCAAATGACGAATGTAATAATGGCTAAGTGCTGAAAAGTACAGTAAAACATTTGAAAAGCAATGTATCATATTTATGTGAAGTAAACCCATCATAAACCATGTAACCATAATAATACTAGTCCATAATTCACCATTACCAATAACCATAATCAATGTCATAAACCATAATTCCATCCCATAACCATAACCATAATCATAATATCAGCCATAACCATTACCAAACCATAACCATCCCAAATTCCAGTTTCCAACTCTAATCATGTAGGTCATCCAGGCGCTCTTAACCGGGAGCACGGCTATCATGATAGTTCAATACTCTGCAGAGTTTGTACCTCTTTACCCACGTGTTTGTGATTTCATCACCCGTCGGCGACTAAAGAACCTCCCTTATGCCAATTACACTTCCTTTGGTGTATGGCCAAGAGATCACAAAATAGCCTTTACAAAGGGATTACTAGCCTATTCAGACCCCACTGAGATTTCACCGGTGGCGATGCCTCCAACTGAGCACATCTTCAACCAAGGGCCCCCTCTTGAGCCATTCGGATCCCAGGGTAGTCCCACCAATTATCAACAAACCCAAATCCGACTACCCCTTCCCCGAGCATCCACAATGGTCCAAACAGCACTAGCAAAGCCCTAATTAATCAGCTACGCCACACCCATACTTGGCCTCGTGGTGGCACTGTAGTCCTGGCATATTCTCGCATGAACCGGTCCTTAGATCTAAAGCAAGCAAACCACCATAACATCCAACCCATCCACATACCAGGCTTGCTTAGATCACCCATCGTATTGACCAATTCACATTAACCAGAATATCATTGATGCATAATTAAATGTGTAGTGTTGTTTTCCATCCCAATTAATTAAGCGAAGCAAAAAGGTAAAAACCCTTCCCGACTCTCTACCATAAATTCCAGGTGACAAGGGTGGTTTAACAAATCTAGTAAACTTCCTACCATAGGATTCCCATCAAATTGACACAGCATGCAGTTTTGCAAACAAAACATTTATTTTAAAATAGGATCAATATGCTTCAAGGACACTTGCCTTGCTCTGGCGGATGGGGTTGCTCAAGCGCTTCGAATTCTTGATTCTGAAAATCCTCGTACACGACCTCTTGAGCACTTCTCTCTACTCATGATCACACATACAAGAAAATACATAGAAATCAACATGATGCACACACATTAATCAACATGCGATGATATGCATGCATGCAAAGTACAATAATTAATTAACTACGGTTGTTTATTAATTAGATGCAACTAGTTCATACGTGTTCATATGAGTTTACGGGGATTTTAGGGTGGATTAATGCTGCTGAAAATAAAATTATGGTGCAACTAAAATCAATTTATGTCTATTAGATCTAATGCGTCGCTAAAATTCGCATCGGGAACAAATCCTACCGTAGATCTGACGGCTTGACGGTCGTGGAACAAATGCGATGCGTAGACGAAGTAGATGGTACAGCAGTCCCTCGGCGGCACGACGACGGCGACGATCTCCGGCGGACGGTGGCACCCTCCTCTTTTTCTTCCTCTTCTTCCCCTCTTTTTTTCTTCCTTTTCTTCCCCTGGCGGCGCAACCTTCTGGTGTTTTTTTTCTCCTCTGTACCGGCGGCTTTTCTTCTCTGGAAGGCGCCGGCGGTTCCTGGGATCCGGAAACACGAAGTCTCGGTGGCTTTTTATAGCCAGCGGCTAGGGCCGGCGCTACGCGTGGGAGTGCGGCGCGGGATGCGCGGGAGTCGGGCGATTCGCAGCGCGCGTTGCGGGCGGGCGAATCGGCGCGTATCGCGCGTCGGCCGGTACGGCGCTCGCGCGCGAGAGGCGCTGGGCCGGGGCGTCGGGGCCGGGATTCGGCGGGTGGGGCCCGTGCGGGACGCACGGTAGGCGGGCGCATTGGGTGACGGGGTCGCGTGGCGGTGGGGAAGGGCGCGCATACGGGAGCGGTGTGGGTGGGGTCCAGCGGGACTGCGGGGCGAGCGGCGTCGGTCGCACGGTGCGCGGAGTCGTCGCGCGCGGGGTGGGGTGGGGCCAGCGCGTCGCGCTGCGCACGCGTCGTCTCGGTCGGGCAGGCGCGGGACTGGGCGGCGGGTGGGGCACGCGGCCAGGTGCGTGGGGGCGAGTGCGCCGCGCGTTTGGCGGGAGCGGCGGCGGGCGGGGCCGGCTCGCGCGCGCGTGCCGCGTGGGGCGAGCGGGCGGGCGCTGGCGGGGGTGGGGCCCGGGCGGCGGGGCTGGGCAGGCAGCGGGGTGGGGTCCGCGGGAGCGGCGCGCGGGGCGCCTGGCCCAGGCGGCGGGAAAGCCGGCGTGGCCGGCTGGCGGCTCGGCCGCTGGCCGGTAGGTTTTTTTTTCTTTTTTTTTTTCATTTAGTATTATTATTATTTTATAATTTATATTCTTTTATTTTACTTACTTTTCTTTTATACCCCTTTTTTTATGTTATTTATTATATATATATATTATTCATGTTATATATTTATTATTTATTATTATTATAATGTATATTATTAATATTAATATTTTATTTATTTTCATATATTTTTTTATATATTATTTATATATATTTACATATATTTTATTATCATTATTTTTATACTTATTCCTCATTGCAAGTTTTAGGCTATAATTATTATTTTCTTTTTCTTCTTTTGCTACATACATTTGTATATTTTATCATTTTTCTTTTATCCTACTAATGTTTAATACATGATCATGTATGCAATGCAGGATGCGAAAATTTAGGGTGTTACACTAAGGCTTCTTTTGCAAGCTTGCTCTGACCGCGGACTTGAGGACTCATCGTCTTAACACCCAGGTTGTCAATAGCCCATGCGTCGTTGTTGACATTGCCAGGGAATGCCCCATCCAACTGTCTCTGGCGCTGTAAGCTACCCACTTGGTGGAGCTAGATAGGCCTGCGGCACCTTCACTGTGATGCGATTAGTCACAGCGGTACCTGACATTAGGCGTGCGCTGCACCATGCGTCTAGGGAAGTCGCGCATCTTCATGGCTTGATGGATACAAGGAGCACCGCCCTCTTAACTCTCCTACTATCTGCTCAGGGCAAGTGGATTGACCATGCGGCCAGCGGGGAGCTCTCCGCCATGGTGGAGGCCGCGCCCGTCTTGTGGGCCACTTGGCATCTTGGGAGCTCACCTTCGTGGGGGAGGCTAGGTCTCGACTTTGTGGGCCACGTGGCAGCTTGGGAGCTCACCTTCATGGGGGAGGCCAGTGAATGTGGCCTAGGGAGGGGGTGAATAGGCCTTTTTCAATTTTAGTCGGAACCTGCAACACTTAACAAACTAATCAAATCCTGAGATATCGGACTAGCCCGGTAGAGTGTGGACTAGTCCGGTGCGTGCGGACTAGATTGATCAAGTTCGATCAATGATTTCAATACAAGCACAGTACGCAGCAAGTATTGAGTCAATGAAGCCAAGTATAATGCAAACCAATTCTTGTTTCAAAGTTTTAACCTAGGTTATGAAAAATTGATAAAACCCTAGAATGTAATATGAAAATTAAGAACAAGTTTGACACAAGAGTTTATCCCGTGGTTCGGTTCCCACAGAGGCAACCTACATCCACGTTGAGGAGTCCATGAAAGGACCGTGTCTTCATTGACCCTAACCTCGTCGAATCGCCACGAAGGCCAATTCTCTTCCACTATCACAAGGGGCAAATCACCAAGTTCAAGGGGCCTTCTCACATGTTGAAGGCTCCCCAAGATTACAAAGCAAACACCACCAAGAACACACTCTTAAGATCAACAATGAAACAACAGGAGTGTGTTAGAGATCAAACCCAAGAGCTCAAACGTGTGAATCGTGTCTCTCCTTTGATCCAAGATGAATCCTCAAGAGATTGATCTTTCTTGCGTTGAATTGTGTGGATAGATGTGTTTTCTAAGCTCTTGGAGGGTGTGACGGCGCAGGGGGTCGAGAGTGTTGATAGTTGGGCCGTGCACATCGATTTATATTAGGGTTTTCAAAAGTTACTGTTAGGGTTTTGAGGGTCCAGACTAGTCTGTGGTGGAGTCCGGACTAGTCCAGTGTGCGGTGTGCAGGAAACCCTAAGTGTCCAGGAATATCGAACTTGTCCGATTTTAGTTAGAAAGTTCTTCGGACTTGTCCATGGTATTATCGAACTAGTCCGGTGTGGAGATACCCTTAGTGAATAGCGGACAAGTCCGCACTTGAGGGACTTGTCCAATTTTAGTCAGAGGGTTTTTCGGACTGGTCCGTGGAGACATCAGACTTGTCCGATTTTAGTCAGAGGCATTATCCGACTAGTCCGGTGCGGACAAGTCTGGACTGGCAGGACTTCTCCGAACCTATACAGAGAGGATATCGGACTAGCCCGGTGTATATCAGACTAGTCCGTTTTTTTTTTGTGAAATGTGAAGTGTGTGAGGATTTTTTTTTGTGCTTGAGCTCTTGGGATGTATTACACCAACACACTCCATACACAATGATATATTCTACTCAGCTCTTGAGCTCTTCTCTAAATTGATCCTCATTTTCCTTTCTTTTTGGCGCTTTCTTCATTCTTTCATTAAAACCTGCGCTCATCTCAATAATGTGGTTAGGATCTCATTTGTTTGTCATAAATCAACCAAAACCCACAAGGGGTGCCTAGATGCACTTTCAATCTCCCCAATTTTGGTGATTGATGACAACCAATTGAGATTTTACAAAGTATGATAAAAATTGATATTTTCATAAAGTGTGCACATATGAGCTTGAAACTCATTTAGCGATGACAACAGAAGACATATGTGCACTCTTTATGGTGGGATGCAAAACTAAGTGAGTGTGAGCAGTAATCATGATGACAGTGAAATAATTTACATCAATATATCAATATCAAGCACATATGTCAATTTCAGAGCAAAATCATAGATTTCATAAATATGAGCATAAATAGTTCATAGCATTGCACCACAAGACCAAAAGTATCAAAAGAGCATAATATGAAGTCTTACAACCCAAAAGGGACAAAAGGATGCATACATGAAGCTCTCGTCTCTCAACCTACAGCTAAGACCTAGTGACTCCCCCTCAATCTCTCCCTCTTTGTCATCAAGACACCAAAAAGAAGGAGAGAAGGGATCTAAGATCTTCAATCCTTGCTGTCGGTCTGCTCATCATCTTCATTCTCGGGCTGAGGAGGAGGTGGAGGAACGGATCCACTCGAGGTGCCCCCAACGCCAAAGTAGGCAAGCTCAGAGGGAGTCAAAGGCCCGGGCTCGGTGAAATCCAAGGTTGAGTCGTTAGAGATGACTGGGGATCCAATAGGCTCGATCACCAGCTTATGGCAAATGTGTTTGACATTTTCTTTGACATACCGCATATCAGCCTTCCTCGCCTTGTTCAACTTGTGAGTGTTTACTTCGGCCTTCTTGCATGAGGCAAAGATTGCTGCTAGGTACTGCAAGATTCCACTAGGAGACCCTTTTTGGGGAGGGGCCCTAGTGGTGGGAGCAGTCCTCTCATCCTCTAGAGCTCTCCTTGGTGCCTCTTCACTAGACACTGGAGAAGGAGCAGCTTGAATTGTGGCTTGAGGAGGCTTTTGGGGCCTCAAAGGGGTGTGCTCCATGTCCTTCACGAACTCGATCCCTGTGACCTTCTCAATCATAAACATCAAGTAAGGTGTGTAGCCACAGGATATGTTAGGAGTGCAGGAGATGTTCACCATGTCATTCCATATGTAGTCAAAGACATCAAACTTCCTGTCTTTGCTTATCACCTTCATCAGTGTCCTTAGATAGCCTTGGACACTCCCTGCATCCCCATCCTTCGGGGCAATAGTTTTCCTCAGGACCCTGTTGAGTACCACAAAGAAAGGCTTCATATTCTTGGTGGAAGGAGGGTTGAAATTCGAGCGGGTGTCATAAAGGAACTTCATTTTGTCCTTCTCAAGGACACCTATGTTATGAATGATCAAGTTGTCGCTGCTGGAGCTCTCAAGATGTAGCAGCCTTGCAAACTCGTCATAGGTAATGGTGTACTTGGATCCATGAGTCATCCATGTCACCCGCTCTTCCTCATCACTTGCAAAGTAGCATGTACCATAGAACCGAGCAATGACTTCGTCATTCCAATTGTTCCTGAAGGCAAACAAATCCTTAAATCCATGTTTCTCCACTACCTGAACTATCTCATCAAAGGTTGAGCAACTCTTCCTTTCAAAGTGCGCCCAATCAATCCATTGGTTGCGCACCACTGGAGTCTTCATTATGAGGTACACAGACTTATAGAAGTCCGCATGAAGTTGCTCCAGAATCTTCAATCGGCTGTCTGCTTGGATCGGATGTAGCAGTCCACATTTCTGAATTTGGAAGTCGTGTCGCTTCTCCTGCCATTGAACCTCTCCTCGGAGGGATCCCGGGTCCCTTGCTTTGGAGCTGTCATCTTGAGAGGGCCAATTGGGCCTGTGGCAATCCCTTTTCCCTTACCCTTAGCTTGGCGAACAGCCATCGAGCTAGGGCCAGCACCTGCTGAAGCCTTGGAGACAGGCTTCTTGGCAAGGACCTTGCGTCGAGCCTGAGGTGGAGAGGTTGTCGGCTCGGATGGGCGCTCTTGGCGCTTCTTGCCTTGGCCCGTCGAGGGCCGAAGCAAGGCTTCTTGGTCCATCTCGGCCTCGAAATCGGAGATCTCGTCGTTGGAACTCGACATTGTACTGAGAATGGATTACATAAGGTATGGATGAGAATTGATGGCAAGGAAGTGCATTGAGGAATGGGAGACTAGGGTTGAGTTCAGACAAAAATCGGACTTGTCCGGTGTACAAGTACGGACTAGTCTGGGTGACCGGACTTGTCCGTACATGGACCAGACTAGTCCGGCGTTCATCACCTCAAACCCTAACTAGACGATCAATGGTGTTGCTCAATGCAAAAATAGCTCAACAACAATATAATACATCAAGGAAGCATGTATTAGGTGAAAGGAACTAATATATTTGATCAGAAACAAAGGAAATCAAGATTTCTAGGGTTTGGGAGGAAGTTTTACCGAAATTCCTTGATTCTTGGAGATGGAGGGGTTGAAGGAGCAGACAAGTCTGTGGTCTTCAATCCCTATGCAATGGATATCAATTTCCACCCAAACTCGAAGAGTTTTGATGGAGGAATTGCCAAATCGCCGTGGGGAGCTCGAGTGAAGAGAGAGAGTGTGCGGAAAGTTGTGAGGGTGAAGAAGATTAGGTCTTGGCGGCGGCTAGGGTTATGGAGTCGAAAAATCGGACTTGTCCGAAAATAATCGGACTAGTCCGAACTCTTCCAGAGCCTAAATCGGACTAGTCCGTGGTCTGCCGGACTAGTCTGTGCTACCGGACACTCTACGGACTAGTCTGCAGGGGTGGACTAGTCCGGGTAACCACGGACTAGTCCGTAGTCACTGGAACAGAAATGCTTAGCCCATTCGTATATATTCAAAGGTACTTATTAAGAAAATAGGGGGCAAAGCAAATCAAATAATCTTGATGAATATGATCAGTAAGCATACAACAATCAAGCAATGACCATAATTCATCAAGATCAAGTAGTTGAAATAGTTTTTGGAGAAAATTGAGAAAGATGATTTTCGTAACTCAAACAATATATTTTGAAGAGTCCATACAGGTATGCAAGTTTTCAAGCCACATTTCAAGCATCAAGGATATTTATTTCATTTCGGAGCTTGCAAAAGCATTTTTCATCAAGTGACTTGGTGAATATGTCGGCTAGTTGTTTTTCGGTGTTGACGTGAGAAATGGTTATGTCTCCTTTCATTGAGTGGTCTCTCAAAAAGTGATGTCGGATGTCTATGTGTTTGGTTCTAGAGTGTTCAACTGGATTATGAGCAATTTTCATGGCACTCTCATTATCACAAAGGAGTGGAATATGGCTCATATTGTAACTGTAATCCCTTAGAGTTCGTCGCATCTAAATAAGTTGTACACAACAACTCCCGGCTGCAACATACTCCGCTTCGGCCGTGGATAAGGCAATGGAATTTTGTTTTTTGGAGGAACAAGAAACTAGGGATCTACGTAGGAATTGGCAGGTGTCGAAGGTACTTTTTCTATCTACTTTGCATCCGACATAATCTCCATCGGACTATCCAACGAGATTGAACTTGGAACCTTTGGGGTACCAAAGGCCTAGGTTGGGTGTATGAACCAAATATCTCAAGATCCTTTTAACGGCTGTCAAGTGACACTCCTTAGGATTGGCTTGAAATCTCGCACAAAAACATACACTCAATATAATATCAGGCCTAGATGCACATATGTAAAGTAAGGATCCAATCATGGAGCGATATACCTTTTGATCAACGCTTGGTCCATCTTCATTGAGATCCAAGTGTCCATTAGTTGCCATGGGAGTCTTGATAGGCTTCGCCTTGTCCATCCCAAACTTCTTGAGTATGTCTTGAGTGTATTTGGTTTGGCTTATGAATGTCCCTTCCTTTTGTTGTCTCACTTGGAATCCCAAGAAGTACTTCAGCTCTCCGAGCATAGACATCTCAAACCTATCTGTCATAATCTTACTAAATTCTTCACAAAAGGATTTGTTAGTTGAACCAAAGATAATGTCATCAACATAGATTTGACAGAAAAAAAAAAGATCATTGTCGAAGTGTTTTGTAAATAATGTATAATCTGCTTTTCCAATCTTAAAACCATTTTCAATTAATAAATCTCTAAGACACTCATACCAAGCTCTAGGAGCTTGTTTGAGGCCTTAAGAGCCTTACGCGGTTTAAAGATGTGGTTGGGGAACTCTTTTCTTCAAATCCGGGAGGTTGCTCCACGTACACCTCCTCCTTTATTGGATCATTGAGGAAGGTGCTTTTCACATCCATTTGGTAGAGCTTCAAATCATGGTGAGTAGCATATGCAAGCAATATTCTAATTGAATCAAGTCTAGCTACAGGAGCAAAGGTTTCATCAAAATCCAAACCTTCGACTTGTGAATACCCTTTGGCCACAAGTCGTGCCTTGTTCCTTGTCACCACCCCGTGTTCGTCTTGTTTTTTGCGGAAGACCCATTTGGTGCCAACGACATTCGCGTTGGGTCTTTCGACGAGTTCCCACACCTCGTTCTGTTTGAAGTTGTTCAATTCTTCTTGCCTCGCCACCACCTAGTCCGGATCTTTCAATGCATCCTCAATCCTGTGTGGTTCCAAAAAGGACACAAAAGAGTAATGCTCACAAAATTTAGCTATGCGGGATCTAGTTGTTACTCCCTTTTGGATGTCACTGATGATGTTGTCAATCGGGTGATCTCTTTGGATGCATTGGTGTACTCTCGGGTGTGGCACTTGCAGTCTTGTATATTCATGATCATCTTCTTCTCCCCCTAGATGGTTGCCCTCATTGACTTGTTGATCATCTTCATCTTCTTGAGGTTGATCTTGTGCGGAAGCTCCCCCTTGATCATTGGCCTCCACTTGTGGTTCATTTTCTTCATGCACATCTGCAGGTGGCTCTTGTGGTCGAACATCGCCCAACGCCATTCTTCTCAATGCTTGACAAGGAGCTTCTTCTCTATCTAGCACACATGGATCAACTTGCTCCTTTTGATAGATGTTAGTTTCATCGAACACTACGTCGCGTGCTACTTCAACAAGTCCAAAGGTCTTGTTGAAGACACAATAGGCGTAGGAGTTCGAATCATAGCCAAGCAAAAAACCTTCATCGGACTTCGAGGCAAACATTGAAGTCATCGGCTTCTTGTTCAAAATATAGCATTTAGAATCGAAAACTCGAAAATAAGAAATATTTGGCTTGTTACCAGAGAGTAGCTCATAGGATGTCTTCTTGAGTAGTCGATGAAGATAGAGTCGATTTATGGCATGGCAAGCGGTGTTAACCGCTTCCGCCCAAAACCAATCTGAGGTCTTGTATTCATGAGCATTGTCCTCGCCATCTCTATGAGGGTTCGATTCTTCCTTTCGTCAACTCCGTTTTGCTGAGGGGAATAAGGTGCTGAAAACTCATGATTTATGCCTTCTTCGTCTAGGTACTCCTCAACTTGAGTGTTCTTGAACTCCGTGTCATTGTCACTTCATATGTTCTTGACCTTCAATGAGAACTCATTTTGGGCACGCTTGAGGAACTTCTTCAGGGTTCCTTGAGTCTCTAACTTATCATGCAAAAAGAAAACCCAAGTGAAGCGAAAAGTCATCAACAATTACTAAGCCATATTTGTTACCACTGATGCTTATGCGAGTAATTGGACCGAAAAGGTCCATGTGGAGTAGCTCGAGCGGTCTTGTTGTAGTCATCACGTTCTTCGCGGGATGATGTGTTCCAACTTGCTTCCCGGCTTGGCACGCGCTATAAGTCTTGTCTTTCTCAAAAACAACATCCTTCAAACCTCGGATGTGATCGCCCTTGAGGAGTTTTTGAAGATTCCTCATACCAACATGCGCTAGCCTTTTATGCCTCAGCCAACCCATGTTGGTCTTTGCAATCAAGCATGTGTCAATTTCAGCTTTATCTTTGTAGAAGTCAACAAGGTAAAGTTTTCCCTTTAACACACCCTTGAATGCAATGGAACCATCACCCTTCTAGAGACGGTCACACCCTCATTAGTGAACAAACAATTATAACTTTTATCACATAATTGAGATATGGAAAATAGGTTATAATCTAAGGAATCGACATGTAACACATGAGAAAGAGTATGTTGAGACGATATAATTATTTTACCGGTATCGAGCACCTTTCCTTGACTATTGTCTCCAAAATAGATGCCCTCGCTTGGATCCTCATTTTCTTCATACTCAACGAACATCCTTCTTTCTCCAGTCATATGGTTGGTGCAACCATTGTCTAGCACCCATTTCGATCCACCGGAGGAATGGGCCTGCAAAACAAATCATGCCTTGGTTTTAGGTACCCAAGCTTGCTTGGATCCTTTGAGGTTAGTTACAAGAGATTTGGGCACCCACACATGAGACTTGGTGTTCCCATGGCGTGGCCCAACATAATGAGCATAAACTTTACCAAATTTACTTCTCATTAGAACATAGGATGCATCGAAGATCCTGAATAACAGTTGTTGTTGTTTATGAACAGAACTAGTCCGGGAAACCGGACTTGTCCGGAGGACCAAACTGGTTCGTGCAGATACCAGACTAGTCCGGTGCTCATATGAGTTGACTTTAGGATTTCTAGTTTGAGAGGAGTTTCCCTTCACAAAGGCAATGTTTTCCTTGTTATTTTTATGGCTTCTAGCATATTGCTTTTCACCATAAGAATACCCAATGCCATATTTGACATTAGGAGGTCTTGTGGACAAGTATGCACTACGTGCATATTTGATCTTCTCCTTGTCAAATATGCCACTTTGGGAAGGATGCTTGTCCTTGGTAGAGGTTGACTTGTCTTTCAGGCTAGTGTCAATTTTAGCACATGAACAAATAATAGTAGCTTTAGTTTTAAGGGGTTGATAAGGTGAGATTGAAGAGGATGAGGGGTCACTTTGTTTGAGTGACTCAACTTGTACCTCAAGGATCTTGTTAACCTTTGATAGGTTAGCAAGTTCGTCCTTGATGGTAGTATTTGAGTTGCTTAACTTCAAGCAAGTTTCCTTGCTTGAGGCTAACTCAAGTTCCAGTGACTTGCCTCGCTCCTTTTCAAGTTCGAGAAGCTTGTCAAGTTCGAGATATTCCTCCTTTTGGGATATAATCATATCTTCTTGACGGCTTATTAACTTCTCCTTCTCAACAAGCTGATCAAGTAGAAATTTCATTTTTGCAGCTGTTTTCTTATCTAAGCCAATGAGCATGTTTTCATTATCACTAGCGACTTCACTATCACTAGAATAGGAATGCAAGGAAGAGGATTTGGTTGTTACCTTTCGTTTACCTTCCTTTGCCATGAGGCAAGTATCGTTGCCCTTCCATGCGCTGAGATTTGGGAAGAGGGTGGACTTCTTAGTTGTCTTCTCGATGGCTATGCTAGCCATCTCCTCTTCCTCTTCAGATGAGGACTCATCATTTAAGTCCCACTCCTTTCCTAGGTGCGCTTGTCCAACTTGTTTCTTCTTCTTGAAGAATTTGTTGGGTTGAGGCTTTGTTTCCTTGGTCTTCTTCTTGTTTTCTTCATACGGGCAATCAACTATAAAGTGGTCATATTCACCACTATTATAGCACGCCCGCCTCAACTTTGGTCTTGACTTCTCTTTGTATTTTCCTTCACTTGATTTTCCCCCTTGTCTTTTCTTTGTCATTTTCTTGAATATCTTCATAAAGAGGATCATGTCCGCCTCATCTATGTCGCTGCTCTCATCATCGTTGTCTTCTTCTTGTTGAGCTTCTCGAGCTTCTTTTGACAAGGGTTTGCAAGTGGACTTCAAAGCGACCCGTTTCTTCTTTGTCGAGGTGAGGTCGGCAATATCCTTGACATGCTTTGCTTGTTTTTCCATCATCTCGAAATTTATGATTTTCCCAAGCAGCTCATCCGGGGTCATTTTCTTGTACCCGGGGCTTTCTCTGATCATCGAGCACAAGGTGACATTGCGAGGCATGAAAGCTCTAAGGATGAGGTTCACCACCTCATTATCGTTCCACTTCTTGCTTCCGTATGCTCGAACTTTGCTGATAAGCGTCTTTAATCGGTTGTACATGTCTTGTGGTGACTCATATTCTTCTATAGCGAATCTTCCCAATTCGCCTTCAATCATTTCGATCTTCGCTTCTCGCACATGACGATCACCTTCATGTGCAGTTTGCAATGTATCCCAAATTTCTTTCGCAATCTCAAACCCATCCACCTTGGTGAACTTGTCTCGACTTAGAGAGGATGTAATGATTGTTGTTGCTTGAGCATTCCGATGAATTGCTTGCTCTTGACTTGGTGTAAGCTCTTCATCGTCGTCCGGTATATCCATTCCTGTACACACAATATGCTATAAACTGAGATTGAGTAAGATTAAGTGCATTTTCATGTTCTGCCTCCACAATGAGTAGTCATTGCCGTCGAAGTGTGGGGCTTTTCCTAGAGGAATAGATAAGTAATGGTTATTGTTAGAATTAAGATGATTGTAGTTAAAAGGATATCGGGATTAGTTGGTGTGACTACTCCCCTTCTTATTTTTCTCGTCCTCGACCTTCACTTTCCCTTTTGGGAGGGATTTCTTCCTTAGGAGCGCCTTGAGTTCAAGCGTCTCCTCATTGTCATCCTCGAAGTCCTGGGTGGCGTCAAGGAGCTTCTCCAATTTTTGAGCTTTTTCATCTTCAACCTTCTCTTGGTTGAGACTCTTGTGCACATCCTTCATGTCTGACATGTTCTCTTCGAGCGATTAGTCTCTTTCGAAGAGTCCTGCTCTGATACCAATTGAATGTGTCATAGAGGGGAGGGGGTGAATAGGCCTTTTTGAATTTTAGTCAGAACCTGCAACACTTAACAAACTGATCAAATCCCGAGATATCGGACTAGTCCAGTAGAGTGCGGACTAGATTGATCAAGTTCGATCAATGATTTCAATACAAGCACAATACGCAGCGGAATATAGTATGTAACTTGCAAGTATTGAGTAAATGAAGCTAAGTATAATGCAAACCAATTCTTGTTTCAAAGTTTTAACATAGGTTATGCAAAATTGATAAAACCATAGAATGTAATATGAAAATTAAGAACAAGTTTGGCACAAGAGTTTATCCCGTGGTTTGGTTCCCACAGAGGCAACCTACATCCATGTTGAGGAGTCCACGAAAGGATCGGGTCTTCACTGACCCTAACCTCGTCGAATCGCCATGAAGGCCAATTCTCTTCCACTATCAGAAGGGGCAAATCACCAAGTTCAAGGGGCTTTCTCACAAGTTGAGGGCTCCCCAAGATTACAAAGCAAACACCTCCAAGGACACACTCTTAAGATCAACAATGAAACAATAGGAGTGTGTTAGAGATCAAACCCAAGAGCTCAAACGTGTGAATCATGTCTCTCCTTTGATCCAAGATGAATCCTCAAGAGATTGATCTTCCTTGCGTTGGATTGTGTGGAGAGATGTGTTTTCTAAGCTCTTGGAGGGTGTGATGGCACAGGGGGTCAAGAGTGTTGATAGTTGGGCCGTGCACATCTATTTATATTAGGGTTTTCAAAAGTTACCGTTAGGGTTTCGAGGGTCCGAACTAGTCCGTGGTGGAGTCCGGACTAGTCCGGTGTGCGGCATGCAGAAAACCCTAAATGTCCAGGAATATCGGACTTGTCTGGCTACGAGCGGACTTGTCCGATTTTAGTCAGAAAGGTTTTCGGACTTGTTTGTGGTATTATCGGACTAGTCCGGTGTAGAGATACCCTTAGTGAATAGAGGGCAAGTCCGCACTTGAGGGACTTGTCCAATTTTAGTCAGAGGGTTTTTCAGACTAGTCTGTGGAGAGATCAGACTTGTCCGATTTTAGTCAGAGGCATTATTGGACTAGTTCAGGCATTATCGGATTAGTTCGGTGCAGACAAGTCTGGACTGGCAGGACTTGTCCGAACCTATACAGAGAGGATATCGGACTAGTCCGGTGTATATCGGACTAGTCCGTTTTTCCTGTGAAATGTGAAGTGTGTGAGGATTTTTTTTGTGCTTGAGCTCTTGGGATGTGTTACACCAACACACTCCATACACAATGATATATTTTATTCAGCTCTTGAGCTCTTCTCCGAATTGATCCTCATTTTCCTTTCTTTTTGCCGCTTTCTTCATTCTTTCATTAAAACCTGCGCTCATCTCAATAATATGGTTAGGATCTTATTTGTTTGTCATAAATCAACCAAAACTCACAAGGGATGCTTAGATGCACTTTTAGTCAGGTCTCGACTTTGTGGGCCACGTGGCAGCTTGGGAGCTCACCTTCGTGGGGGAGGCCATGTCTCGACTTTGTGGGCTACGTGGCAGCTTGGGAGCTCACCCCTGCGAAGGATGTCGGGTCCCGTCCTGCTAGACACGTGGCCGCTTGGGAGCTTGTTGTCAAGGTGGAGCTGAGCTCTCCCCTTTTAGATGTCTCGTGGGCACCCCGGTCCTCTCATCTGAGGTTGGCAGGTCCAGGTTTCTTTGAACACGTGGCGCCCTCGGACCTTATCCCTGTTGGGAGGTGAGGCACCTTGGCGGCTCTAGCTTGTGCGCGAGGGTACCCGATCTGCTGGGTACCGCTAAATGGGAACAGGGGAAGCATTTTTTTTAACTCTAGACACGATAATTAAGGAGAACTGGGGCAATGTATGATGCACATGAAAATGAGAGAAGAATATAAAGATGGGGATGTGTTGGAGAAGGATAAAGATGCTTTAGAAAACTAGAATGATACTCCATCCTGGTTCAAAATATTTGTTGTTGATTAGTTCAAAAATAATTTTTAAAAATTAGAAATGAACTAACAGGTGACAAATATTTCAAACCGGGGGAGTATTAATTTGAAAAAAAAATATAGAAGTTTTATGACAAATAATTTAGGATGGAGATAATAGCACAAAAACTCACAATGCTTTTCTTCAGAATGAATACTCAGGGCAGCAAATCCCTAGGGTATTTTCCTTGTCCCTCTGGGTGGTATTTTGTTTATCTTGCAACAATTTTTGTTTTGTTTATTCTTTCTCTGTATAATCGTTTTTATTTATTATTTAGGAAAATGAATTCCTAAAAATGAAAAAAAAATCAAATTATTTGGTAGCACCATTGAAGCTCTCATATTGAGTTCTTGAATATTTCTTGTAGATGGGTCTCTTTCCTTGAACGAGTTATATAATTATTTTGAAATACTCTCTGGTTCGAAATATTTGTCACGATTAGTTTAAAAATGAACTAACTGATGACAAATATTTTGAAGCGGTGACAAATGTTTCAAATCAGGAGGGAGTACATGAATTTTTCCTGATTTGCTGTAAAAGTTGTGATATACATTATTTGTGAACTAACCGGTGATAAATATTTCGAAACAAGAGAAAGTACATGATTTTTTCTGATTTGCTGTAAAAGTTGTGCTATACATTATTTGAATAATTCAATCGAATTCATTTATGCCTAGATTTATTTGTGTTTATTCTTGTTCATTTCATCAACTAGTCCTTCCAGATGTTTTTTATTTGTCACGGGCTAGTTCATTTTTAACTAATCGGTGACAAATAAAAAGATCTGAAGTGAGTATCATATAGGATATTATCAACTGTACTAGTGTCAGTACACGAACCAAGGTTCCGATTCAGTCATGAGACCATAACTTCTAATAATAGTTTTTACTACATTTTTACACGGGTCACTCCAAAGTACAAGTACAAAACCAACAGGCATGCATTTCTGCACAAACCATGCATTCACAGTCAAACGCCTCCAAAAAAATTGACAATCCCTTCTTCCCGGCCCATGCATGCTTGGTAGCATTCCAAGCTTGTTGATCGCCGTGTCCGCCTCGACATAGCAATACCGAAGCGGCGAGATTTGCTCACATCTAACTCGGTGTCCATTGTATGTGGTCTGAGGAGAAAGATCACTCGAAATTAGGGGTGGGCGTTCGGTCTATCCGATATTTCGGTTCGGGTACTTCGGTCTTTTTTAAAATTCGGTTTTTTGAAATCACTATCCAAATTGTTGTAATAATATTAAGTACCCGAAAATTTTGGGTACCAAAATTTCGGTTCGGTCTTCGGTCCTACCCGATATATCCGAATTATACATTATATACATATCATGTTTGCACAAATTTAATATGATTCATAAATTTAATCTCATGAGGTAATTTATTATAAAATGACAAATGAAAAATCACAAATAAACATTCAAATCCAACAACTTCACACATCACAATTTGAAAATAAAATATCAAAATTTGAATTGTTCATAGTTTACCACGCATAATTTAACTTATTCTTTGATAGACCGACTATTCGGTTATTTCGGTTACCCGAGGGTGATACCCGAACTTGAAATTTATTTTTCAATTATTTATATTCGCTCCCCGAAAAGTACCTAATACTCGATGTTTCGGTCTTTTCAGTTTCAGTCTCGATGACTGATTTTTTCGGTTTCGATACGGTTTTTTTTTTTTTTTGCCCACCCCTACCCGAAATAATTGTTTGAATCTTCTTCTCTGGGATGGAGTTATAGGTCACCTGATTCAAGTTAGCAATAACAGGTCTGTTCATTATTGTGACACAAACATATGATGGCTTTGTTCTGAACTAGCCAATATCATGCTTTGTTGGATGGTATTGTGACATTATTCTGTCCAAAATACACCTATGAACTAGGGAAAAAGTTCTGGAACTGAAGAAATGTGCCCGTGTAACAGAAGCTATGGCCAAACAACCCAAGTATTATAGTATAGCCAGCAAGATTTGGTTTCAAGTGAAAATTTTATATATAATACTTTACGTACATTGACTACAAGCACCGTTGCAATTTAATTCCTGTTGGTCACCGAACCATCCAAGTAAAATAAGGTTTTCCCTTTTAATATTTGAAATCGGCACCTCGACCTGGAGCTGATGTCAGCTTCAATTAAAAATATTTCTGGAAACTAATAAATTCAAAGATTCATTTTTAAGAACTTTTGAGGCAACTTTGGCCGAAGAAATTAGAGAAGGCAATTCTGCATCTAAAAGTAGCATTAAAATAATGCTCGAGCATAAAGTACATCTTTATGATACAACATATTGGTCATTTGTCAACATTCTACATCTCAAGCACATTAAAGGGGCAACAACTAGAATGCAATCTGGAATTTGGTGTAATCGTGCAATCAACCACTCGCAGCAATTAGATCTGCATCCAACGGTTGTTCAATTTTTTACTTAACTCCCTAATCAGGTGGAGGAGATTATGTAATCAGATCGAGGGGGTTAAGTAAAAAAATTAAACAACCGTAGGATGCAGATCCAATGGTTGAAGATTGTTGATTGCACGATTGCACCATATTACACATTGCATACTAGTCGTTGCCCATTAAAGGTTATTCTCTCCATGGTCAATTGTTTTTAGATACAGACTGAACTCCTTATCTTGCAAACCTCATTGTCCATTCAGCTGCTATTTCATCATGTTTAGTTCTATCGGTCAGATACTGTTGTGCAATGCTCATCACAAGCGGAGTGTCTGCACAGACAAATATATTGATCACGATATAGGGCTTTTGAGGGTTAAAATGTGTCGATGACAGATTCAATTTGAACCAGAAACCATGATTGTTTACAGAAGGACAGAAGGTAATAGAGAAAATGATCAGAACATACATGGGTCTGGATTGCTGATGATGTCTTTGATAGCCAGTAACACCTTTGAAATAGTAAAAGCTGGACTCCAGCCATCCCTCAGAATGTCCAAATGCACTTTACCGGTGGAGTCAACATTGCAGTGATAAATCCTTGTTTTGAAAGTTACCTTGACAGCATAACACACAACCACAGTTATGAACCAAATTGTCCAATCTAAACAAAATGTATTCAATCAACAATTCAAATCGAACAATTCAAATGCTTCCAACCACTAATATAATCAACATTAAGTCACAATTAACAACTCTTGTACCACGGCAGAGGTATGTAGTAAAAATCTCATAATCCCTTCACAGAACATTATTTCAAAGAACACGTGAGTTTGATTTTTTTCAAATATTTAGAATTGATAGAATTGATTGCTTGATTAATCATAGGGTCTCGGTACATATTTATAGATACATAGATGGGCCATACAGGCTAGGCCCAAACACAGTCCAACACCCCCCCGCAGTCCCAACATCTAGCCACAACAGATGTTGAGACTGGACCGAAACTCAGAAAATAAAGTCGACGGGAGTCCCTTCGTGAAGATATCGGCAAACTGTGACGTCGTCGGCACGTGGAGAACTCGAACCTCCCCGCGTGCAACCCGCTCACGAACAAAGTGAAGATCAATCTCCACATGTTTCGTGCGCTGGTGCTGAACGGGATTGGTGGAGAGGTAAACGGCGCTGACATTATCACAGTAGACCAACGTGCTCCGGGCGACAGGGGAGTGGAGCTCCTGAAGTAACTGCTGGAGCCAAGACGCCTCTGCTACGCCGTTAGCCACGGCGCGGTACTCCGCCTCAGCGCTGGAGCGAGAAACCACGGGCTGCCGCTTCGAGGACCAGGAGACAAGATTCCCCCCCAGGAAGACGGCGTAGCCAGAGGTGGAACGGCGGGTATCAGGGCACCCCGCCCAGTCAGCGTCGGTGTAGACCACCAACTCTGAAGGCGAGTCACGTCGAAGGAGAAGGCCGTAGTCGAGGGAGCCGCGCAGGTACCGAAGAATCCGCTTCATCGCCGTGAGGTGCGTCTCCCGCGGATCATGCATGTGGAGACACACCTGCTGAACCGCGTATGAGATATCCGGCCTGGTGAAGGTGAGGTACTGCAGGGCACCTGCAAGACTCCTGTAAGAGGTGGGGTCGGCGACCGAGGCGCCGTCAGCCGAAGCCAGCTTCGCCTGAGTGTCCACGGGAGTGGAGCACGGCTTACAATCAGCCATGCCCGCTCGCTCGAGGATATCCAGGCAGTACTGGCGCTGGTGGAGGAACAGAGCGTCCGGACGGTGCTCGACCGTAACGCCCAGGAAGTGGTGGAGCTGGCCGAGGTCCTTCATCGCGAACTCGCGCTGCAGTGCGGAGATCGTGCGCTGAAGAAGAGCCGAGCTGGACGCCGTGAGGACAATATCGTCCACGTACAGGAGGAGGTAGACAGTGTCACCCTCATGCCTGTAAACGAAGAGCGAGGTGTCCGACTTGGCCTCGACGAAGCCAAGCGAGGCCAGGAAGGAGGCGAACCGGCTGTACCAAGCCCGAGGCGCCTGCTTCAGCCCGTACAGAGACTTGTTCAGCCGGCAGACCAAGTCTGGACGGGCTGAATCGACGAACCCTGTCGGCTGACTGCAGTACACCGTCTCTGTCAGCGTCCCGTGAAGGAAGGCGTTCTTGACGTCCAGCTGGTGGACAGGCCAAGAACGCGAGAGAGCCAACGACAGAACAGTCCGTACTGTCGCTGGCTTAACCACCGGACTGAAGGTCTCGTCGTAGTCCACTCCGGGGCGCTGAGTGAAGCCCCGAAGTACCCAACGAGCCTTATATCTCTCCAGGGAGCCATCCGCCTTCCTCTTATGCGTGAAAACCCACTTGCCTGTGACAACGTTGCCACGGGAAGGACGGGGAACCAGGTCCCATGTCCGGTTGGCAAGTAGGGCCGCATACTCCTCCTCCATAGCGCGGCGCCAGTGAGGGTCAGCGAGTGCGCTACGGACGGAGGTCGGTATAGGTGAAACCGAAGAGGAAGTGGATGGTGTCGGTGTCGTCGAAGAGAGTACCACTCCGGAGAACCTCTCAAGAGGCCGGAGAACCCCAGCGGCACGTCTAGTCACCATCGGGTGAACGTGTCCTGGGTCCCGGTGAAGTAACGGTGGGTGGTACACCGAGGGCTCCGGACGCGCAGGCGTAGAGGCACCAACCCGCTCCCGTCGCTGGTAGACAAGAGCAGGATCGACGAAACGTGGAACAGGGGCCGCGCGTGGCGCAGCGGGGGACGCGGGAGCCGGAGTAGTCGTCGGGTCCCCGCACAGCGCAGGAGTCGAGGCCGGAGACGCCGAGGCCGCGCGTGGCGCAGCTGTGGGGGTCGCCGGGGCCGCGCGTGGCGCGGGAGTCGAGGCCGGAGACGCTGGGGCCGCGCGTGGCGCAGCCGTAGGGGACGCAGGGACCTCATGTGCCGCAGGAGTCGAGGTCGGAGACACCGTTGCCGCGCGTGGCGCAGCTGTAGAAGGCGCCAGGACCTCATGTGGTGCAGGAGACGAGGTCGGTGACGCCGGGGCCGCGCGTGGCGCAGCAGGAGACGTCGGTGCCACACGTGGTGCGGCACTCGTCCCCAGGGTCGACGGAGCCTGGGCACCAACCCGCACTCGTCGCTGGTAGACGAGAGCAGGGTCAGTGAACCGCCGAGTCGTGGCCGTAGGAGGCACAGCCGGAGTCACCACAGGTGTCGGTGCTGCATAAGGTGCAGCTGGCGACGTCGTGGGAGCCACCTGGGGGCTGGTGGGTGATGTACCTGCAAAAAAAGGCCAAGGCAGCTGTGGTGGGGCAGCCTCGGTGTCAGTAGAAAAAAGCGAGTCCAGCTCTGCAGCTGAACTAGAGGTGGAGGAAGAAAAGGGGAAGGATGACTCGTCGAAGACGACGTGCCGAGAGATCAAAATGCGGTGGGTAGAGAGGTCGAGGCATCGGTATCCCTTATGCTCAAGGGAGTACCCAAGGAAGACACACCTAGTAGAGCGGGGCGCAAGCTTATGTGGAGCAGTGGCGGAAAGATTAGGGTAGCAGGCGCACCCGAAGACACGGAGGTGGTCGTAGAGAGGAGTAGTGCCATACAGGGCAAAGAAAGGAGTCGGTGCCCGAATCGCCTTGGTGGGAAGGCGGTTAAGGAGGAAGGTGGCAGTGTGAAGTGCCTCTACCCAGTAGCGAGCGGGGATGGATGCCTGAAACATCAAGGAACGCATGACATCATTAGTGGTGCGAAGCATGCGCTCAGCCTTGCCATTCTGAGGAGATGTGTATGGGCAAGACATGCGTAGCTGTGTGCCATGTGTAAGGAGAAAGTCACGGAGTCGCGAGTTGTCAAACTCTCGTCCGTTGTCACACTGGAGAGCACGAACAGTACGCCCAAACTGTGTGGAAACCCAAGTGAAGAAGTGAGAGAGAGTATCAAAAGTCTCAGATTTCAGACGTAATGGAAAAGTCCAAGAGAAATGTGAGAAATCATCGAGTACCACCAAATAATATTTAAACCCCGAGACACTGGTAACAGGAGATGTCCACAAATCGCAATGGATAAGATCAAAAATATGTTGCACATGAGACACAGAAGTGGAAAAGGGAAGCCTAACATGACGACCAAGCTGACAAGCGTGACACAATGACTCATGTGTGCCCCTAGTACACGAGATAACTGAACTACTAGACAACTTCGACATAGCATCAGCGCCAGGGTGACCAAGCCGACGGTGCCAAGTAGCGGACGAAGCTGTCGTAGCCAGAGCAAAAGACGAAGACGCAGCGGAAGAAGGAAGTCGAAGAGTGTACAGGGGCCCCGGACTATCACATCGAAGAAGAAGACGCCGGGTGGAAAGATCCTTCACAGACAAACCAAAAGGATCAAACTCAACAGAAATATTATTATCAGTGGTGAAACGACGAATGGAAAGTAAATTTTGAATAATGTCTGGAGTAACAAGAACATTATTAAGATGGAATGAACCCGGAGAAACTGAGTCACCTACTGAGGTGACTGGAAGAACGGATCCATTTCCAACAACGATCGATGAAGGAAAAGACGGATGAGGTGTGTGTGTAGAGGAGAGAATACCAGCATCTGGGGTGGTGTGGTAGGAGGCGCCAGAATCAGCCACCCAATCAGTAGTCGGTGGTGTAAGGTGCATGGTGCTGAAGGAAGACGCCAAGTCCTGACGGTCCCACCACATGGGCGGCTCCTGGAGAGGTGCTGGTGGCTCCGAGTGCCCAGCGGGGTAGGAAGCACCGCCGTAGGCTGGAGTGGGCGATCCAGCCACAGGGCGACCAGGTCCACCATAGCCCGGATGGGCTACGTACGCAGCCGGAGGACGAGGCTGGCGCGGAGTGGAGGAAGTCGGTGGCGCCCCAAGAAGACCCGGAGACGGTCCAGGCCACATAGAGATCTGGCCAGTCCACGGGTTATACGGTGTGGGCCAGGGCGCACCTCCCTGGCCAGTGCCACCAGTACCACCACCAGTAGGAGCAGTGGACGTAGGAGTGCTGCCAGCACCTCGTCCTGTGCGCCGTCCGCCGCGACGTCGACGAGTACCACCCCCAGAGCCAGCAGAGGCACCCGGGGCGGTAGGTGGAGTAGGCGGTCGCGGTAGTGGTCCCCCAGAAGACGGTGGGCGGGGGGGCTGCCCGGAGCCATAGAAGGCTGTGGCAGACCCAGGGGTAGCAGGCCCACCCGTCGTGATCTCCTCAAGCTCAAGATCAGACCAGACCTTCTCGAAGGTCGGTGGAGGCTCCATCCGGAGAAGCCAGAAGCGAAGATGGCTGAAGCGCTCGTTGAGGCCGTGAAGGACCCGAAGAACTAGAGTGCTGTCAGCGACCGGCTCGCCAAGGTCGCGCAGGGAGTCAGCCATGCCCTTCATCTCTCCACAGTAGGCCGAGATGGAGCGGTCACCCTGCACTGTAGTCTGGAACCGTGCGTTAATGTGAAGAGCCCGAGTCGCACGGTTCCCCAAGAAGTGGTGCTCCAGGATCTGCCAAGCCTGGCGCGCGGTCCCCCCACCGCGCTGTCCGACAAGCTTGTACAGATCATCAGCGAGAGTGCCCAAGATCCAAGCAAGGACCAGACTGTCCATGCTGATCCAAGAGTCATCCCACGGGGCGTCGTCCTGCTGGACGTGGTCCGCAAGCTGGTACCGCCGTAACGTGAGGAGGAACTCGTTACGCCAGCGGGCGTAGGTGGTAGAGGTACAACTCAGAACAGTCGGCACTAGGGTCCGAATGTTCTGAACTCCAGCCGCCTGGGCGTGTAGGGCGGCGGTGAGCGACGCCGAATATGCGGAGTGCACACCGGTGTCCAAGGCGGGCTCGTACGTCGCGCCCGACGGTCGGTGAGCGCTCTCCTGGATCTGGTGCGAGAGAGCAGCCGCCGAGGCGCGCTCCTGCTCTAAGGCAAGAGCGAGTGCCCGCTCGCGATCGCGAGAGGCAGCCAGAGCCGCGAAGACACTGGAGGTGTCCGCGGCCGGAGCAGTAGCAGGTCCGGAGCCTGTCACGAAGGCGACGGCAGTGGGGCCGGCAAGTGGTCCGCCGGCGGAGGGACCAGTCGCATCGCCGTACGAAGGCCGGGTCATGGCGATGAGGGGAGCGCCCGCTGCAGGACCGGTGGCAGGCACACCGGCGCAGGGGAGGGAGCCGGCCAGGGAGGGGACGGCGCCGGCGATGGGCGCGCCGGCCCAGGGAGGGGAGGCGGCCGGCAGCGGCTGGGTCAGGGCCGCGCCGGCGGTCAGGGGAGGTGCGGCCCCGGCAGCGGCGGCGGGGGGCGCGGGCGTCGGCGGCCAGGGGACTGGCGGCGTGGGGGGGTGCCGGCCAGGAAGGGGCCGCGCCCGCCTGCGGCGGCCCTGGCGGCGGCGGCGGTCGCGCAGGGGAGGGAGGCGGCGGCCAGGGAGGGGGGGGGCCCGCCTGCGGCGGCCCTGGCGGCGTCGGCGGCTGCACAGGGGAGGGAGGCGGCGGCCAGGGAGGGGGGGAGCCCGCCTGCGGCGGCCCTGGCGGCGGCGGCGGCGGCTGTGCAGGGGAGGGAGGTGGCCGGGAGGGGGGCGGCCAGAGAGCGGCCGCCGGCGGCCAGGGAGGGGGCGGCCTCGCCGGCGGCGGCGGCGGCGGCGGCGCAGGGGAGGGCGCCGGCCATGGGGGGGGGGGGGGGGGGCGGCTAGGGTTAGGGTTAGGGTGGGATTAGGGTTTGGCTAATGATACCATGATAGAATTGATTGCTTGATTAATCATAGGGTCTCGGTACATATTTATAGATACATAGATGGGCCATACAGGCTAGGCCCAAACACAGTCCAACAAGAATATTGTATTAATAGCTTAAATGATTATTGTGGTGGCATGTATTTTGTACGAATAGTTCCACAATAGTACCCAGTGATAGGTGAAAGCAAACTTAGCATTGGTCCTGTTCTGAGATCTATAATGGAGATTGGCTGTTCTGATCCCTCATATCTCAACCAACCATCAAAGTAACATTTGTTAAAAGTCCAAAAGTAATAGCAGGAAATTGAAGGTGGCAGTGCTGGCATCCTCCAATGCGTGCCGGTGGTGCCTTTGGCTATTGCTAGCAGTGGGATAGTGATACATCGGTATTCAATAACAAGACTATGTGGACTCTGCATTTGGGATCCTCTCATTATTGACAAGTCTCTCTTATATTGTAAGCCAAGGTAAACAATAAATCACAGCATTAGTATTTATTAAATGAATGCCAGAACAGAAGCAACATTTTAGCAGCTCTACAACAACCAAGAGGGTGTACCCAGTGCCGAGGGCTCCCACACATTGTGAGGCCTGAGGAAGGGTTATTTCTAGACAACCTTATCCCTGCTTTTGCAAAGAGGCTGGTTCGAACAACAATCAAAAGAGAAAGTATAAGAAACAGTAAGATGGGAGAATCTTCGACATTTTTCACCATTCATTAGCAAGATAGTACTCAGAAGACATAAGGCGTCACTTCACACTTAAAGAATACTTATACGCTGCTTTAGAAGAAAAGGACTAGCTTCAATGAGCAGCAAAGAAGGCTAGCTTTAACAGAATCCCTTTCTCATCAGTTCTACTCATTGCCTTCAGATACAGGCTTGCCTGCCAATAAATTGCCTAGATGAATCCTATCTTGACAGACAGTTGGATGTTGTTTCCCTATTTAGGCTGAAAATCTTGGTAAATTATTGTTCTAAAATATTTTACTATATTAAGATATTCGGTTGTTGAGAATCTGGGGATTTAGGATTTGGGACAGTTGTCCCTATGCATTTTATATAGCATACTAAAGTTCATCGCTTCGCTAATACTCTTTTGGCATGTTTCAGTTCGGTTCAAAGAAGAATGACCATGATGGGCAAATTTAGGATCCCACGTGCCAAACTATAAGAATTAGAAATAGAACCATGTTACCCTCTAGCTGATTTAACCTGCTCTCAATTTCTGTTCAGACAGTTTGTGCGTGAGCACTCACTACGACCAAGTGCGGCATTCATTAAAAAAGAGTACCAGAGCCAGGAATCAATAAATTAGGTAGAAGGTATGCATAACAAACAGAGAGGAAATGTCAAGTTGGAGCTTAAGTTGAGGACGCATAGTTAAAAAAAAAAAGGAATTAGCAGCGATCGCCCAACACACTTTACCTGACTAACGTCACGCAGAAGAACCACATATTAGCAATAAATGTGAGGTCTTACCATGGGAGGTTTAAATGGGTAATCAGGCGGAAACGCAATATCCAGGAAAAATATCCCTCCTTCATACGGCGATCCTAAAAAACAAATTCTGTGTCAATTCAAGCTCGATCAGTAATACAGCTCATTATACACCTCCCAAGTCCTGATCTACTGAAAAAATAACAGCAGCTTGCACAAGTTAAACTGCCTTCAAGTGCAGTAAAGCTTCCACGAGCTGACGCCCATCTCGGATTAACGCTGGCATCAGGCGAGGAGCGAGCGGAGAGGGTGGGAACTAGTACCTTCAGGACCGATGATTGTGGAGAGCCAGTGGTAGAGGTTGTCGCCCTTGGGCCCGGCGGAGCAGTCGGAGGCGTTGAGGTCCTGCAGCTCCTTCTGTATCCGCTTCCCCGACGACGACACCGAGGTCCCGCCGCTCGACCCCCACGGCCGCACGCTGCTCCCGGCTGCTCCGTCTCCTCCGCCGGGGGCCCCGCCGGCGGCGTAAGGGAAGCGGGAGCTAGGGAAGGACATGGCTGCACCGGCACCGGAGACGGGGAGGAAAGGAAAGTGTGTGTGCGCGCGCGCCGGCTTCTTACCGTCCTGGTAACGATATAAAATCCACCTTTTTAGCTCTAATCCACTTTGCAAGCTCATATCGGCTGATTATGTGGGCCCGGAAGGATAGGGATGAGTGGTACGGGCCGGGCCGGGCTGGGCGGTTAGTCGCGCATATCATGAGTTCTTGTAAACTTTTTTTTTCTTGGAGTTTTTAAACCAGTGACCTCATTTTTGGCCTGGCTGACCTCACTTGACGTTGATGGTCCACGTCTCGCCGGGGTTGAGCTGGTGCCCGCCGCGCCCACGGCCACGGCCACGAACGCGGCCCAAGGGGAACTGGTTCATCACGGTGGACATCGCCGCCTCACCGGCCACGGAGAGGAGGGTGACGCCGAAGCTGATCACGGAGCGCACCATTGGAAGGCAGCGGACACCAGACGGTCAGCACGGGGGGAGTGGGGTGTTTAGACCATCCGCAGTGGCGTACTGTAAAGCATACTGGATACACTGTTTCGCAGTGTAATTTAGAGTACGTACTGTAAAAGCTGAAGAAGAATAGTGTACAGAGTATGCTTTAGAGTACGCTGGTGCGGATGGTCTTAGCTAGAGACGAGATGGTGAGCTGGATTATTTCAAGCAGAATGAGCAGTGAACGGATTGGGACGTGGGAAAATGGCAGATCGCGGAAGATTTCACGACTTAGCATCGATGTGGACGGATGGCTGCTGGAAAACTTTTAAAGTTTCCATGGAATTTCTCAAGCTTGTTGACCGACTAGCTGCTGATTGAAGCCACGCCAACGTGCCGCTGGCACCGAGCGAGAGTTTTTACGTGGTCTTGTGCGACCAAGCCACCTAATATAAGACTTCAACAGGATAGCATTTTCAGCTGTTTTATTTACTTTCAGGTCCTTATTACCCCAGCCCAGCTTAGATTTGCTACTCCTTGCCGATTTTTATCGAGATCACATTAGAACAATCGTATTAAATTAATACTCTTGTATTTTTTAAACAAAATGCATGTACATATACTTACAGGTACTCACCCTTTATGAATATAGACACACACCCTAATGCAAGACTGTCCACAGTGGCACGCGGTAGAAGTTTGGAGTATGTTCTGTAAAATTTAATTTTAGTTGTTTCTATATGTCTGAAACATAATTTAATAAGGAATGGAGGGAGTAAGACCATCCGCAGTGGTATACTGTAAAGTATACTGGATACACTGTTTCACAGTGTAATTTAGAGTACGTACTGTAAAAGCTGAAGGAAAATAGTGTATAGAGTATGCTTTAGAGTATGTTGGTGCGGATGGTCTAATTGTTTGTGGCTACAAGAACTGTGTAAGAGCCCTCGATGCTAGCTAGGTAGCTCATGCGTGCGTGGCGCCACTTCAGCAGCTTGTGTGAGCATCAAATAATCTCACCTAGCTACCTACGTACTGTACTCAATCTTCTCGGGAAAATTCCATGGAAAGGTTCAAAGATTTGCAGCCATCAATGCATCATGCGCGGACGCGAACGACTGTGACATCTTCCAATCCATAACATTTTCTCACATGCAAATCCGTCCAAACAGTTGATCCACTCCACGCTATAAAAACCTGGTTCATCTCTTACCTGTAAGCAAGCACTCCACCGTTGCGTTCTGGTCCGGTGCATTTCCAATGGCGTTCTCCATGACCAGCTTCTCCGTCGTCGTCATCCTCGCCCTCCTGGCCGCGGTCGGTGAGGCTGCGGTCTTCAAGGTGGTGAACCAGTGCCCGTACACCGTGTGGGCCGCTTCCGTGCCAGTGGGCGGCGGGCGCCAGCTCAACCGCGGCGAGACATGGACCATCAACGTCCCCGCGGGGACGACGGCGGCGCGCATCTGGGCGCGCACGGGGTGCCGATTCGACGGGAGCGGCCGGGGAACGTGCCGCACGGGCGACTGCGGCGGCGTGCTGAGGTGCACGGGGTACGGGCGCGCGCCCAACACGCTGGCCGAGTTCGCGCTCAAGCAGTTCAACAACCTCGACTTCTTCGACATCTCCCTCATCGACGGCTTCAACGTGCCCATGAGCTTCCTCCCCGACGGCGGCGGCTCCGGGTGCAGCCGGGGGCCGCGCTGCACCGTGGACGTCACGGCGAGGTGCCCGCCGGAGCTGAGGCAGGACGGCGTGTGCAACAACGCGTGCCCCGTGTTCAAGCAGGACGCGTACTGCTGCGTCGGCTCGGCGGCCAACAGCTGCGGCCCGACCAACTACTCGAGGTTCTTCAAGGAGCTCTGCCCGGACGCGTACAGCTACCCCAAGGACGACCCCACCAGCACCTTCACCTGCCCCGCCGGAACCAATTACAAGGTCGTCTTCTGCCCTTCCGGCTAAACAAGGAGAGGGAACACAAGCGTGTTTACACTACGAAGAAATTAAATAAGAACTGGGTTGTGTACCAAGATCCTAATAAAACTTGTATGAGCTTATTATCCAAATTAAGTGCTCAACTGGAGCCTGGAGATAAATAAAAAATTAAAAAAATCGTGTGATTATTCCATATCGCAATTGTAACATGTAGCTTATTACAAGAACATGTACCTTAGTTCTTAAGAGCACGGTCCATGCTAAGGAAGTGGAATCTGTGAGGAGCAGCAACGACGAACTTGCATGTACAGATGACACGTCACGGCGCCGGTACATCCGTGTACAGGCATCAGGTTTTCGACTTTTAGCGAATCTCCAGGTTTCAGCGTTCTTTCAACGGCCTGCTAGACTCACACAAGCACTGGGCCATAAAACAAGCAGCCCAGGTGCGCGTGGGGAAGCCACGCGAGGAGCTGGAATCCTGCCACGGCGCCAGCGGCACAGGCGGAGGAAGGGATTAGTACCACACCGCGAGTTGAGTCGGAGCAGGCGAGAGGATCCGTGTATAAAAGACGGCGGGCGTGCTCGTTACAACTCATACCTTTCTCGGCCTTTTGGCTAAGATCAAGTGTAGTATCTGTTCTTATCAGTTTAATATCTGATATGTGGGCCAACGGCTCACAACGATATTAAATTTATTTTTTGTGGGGGAGGGCCCGTTAAGATAGCTTGCTATCTGGGCTCTCGAGCGTCGCCTAGCTGTTGCACTACAGGCCGGGCCAGGCGCACCCCAACCAAAACAATTAAGATTAAACTGTTAACATTTCTACTGCAAATAGTGATTTGAGATGAAGGTGGCTATGAAGACTGATTTTCGCATAATTTCTATCTCCCAAACTTTTTGTAGTTAAAAAAGGTCTCTCCGTACTAATCATCGAAAGCATCCTTTGGCGATTCAATCGAGAGTTGTTTCTTTTTGTTTCATCGGGTTATAGAGCGTTGAAAGGGGATACCAATAATAAAAAATAAAAGCAACAACAATTGGAGTATATTTGATGTTTAGGACGCTTTTTCGAAATCAATCTTAGACTACTAAGTGTACTGTAACTTGCTTATGAATGTCCAAGAGCGTTCTCATATATTCCCGAAATCTTTCCTTGAGGCTGGCTGCAGTGAAGAATGTACAAGAGCGTTCTCATATATTCCCGAATCTTTCCTTGAGGCTCTGGCTGCAGTGAATAGTGTGATGAAGAGATGAACCCACTTCTGTCTAATTTGGCGTATTTACATTTGTATGATGCACACAATGATTGGGGAGGATATGTACTTATGCAAACTCGACCCTCATTTCCCTCCTCGTCTAACGAGTTGGAATATTAAGCCCGTATAACGACAGAATCAGCAGGCCTTCCATTATTGTCCTCTTAAACTACTCCCGCCGTCCCAGCTATGGCACTGCTCCTCCGCTAGGCTCAAGAGGCGAGAGGAAGGCGACGAACACGTCAAAATCAGCGAATCCTCTGTTTAGACCAAGTACAAATGGCAACCTAGACATGAATTGATTACGCCACAAAACTCACTCGCGCAAGTTAAAAACGGCGAACGTAAACTCCAAGGCCAGCGTCCGCTCATGATAAGCAACCGAAGCTAACAATCTTCTTCGACGGCGAAGGCGGAGATGCAGCCGAACGCTAGAAACAAAATCGCCTGATAGAGCCACTTGGAGTCAGCAGCAAGCACAATGCAGTTCCAGCAATTATCTAATACGGAGTACGGAGTACTCTCTTAGCCAAATCCACACTTATTTAAACATGCAACGAGCTTTGACGTACGTCGAAGAGCACTCCAATCAGAAAGCTGCGTCGCGGAGCACCAATGGCGGCATACCTCCAGCTCCGGCTGCTGCTGTTAGTGCTTGTGTTCAGCTCACCGGCGCTACTGACGACGCACGTGCACGCGTCGTCGTTCCCCGTCAACGTTTGGCCCAAGCCGGTGTCCATGTCGTGGGCGGAGCCTCACATGGCCGCGCCGGTGTCGCCGTCGTTCCACATCGTCGTTCCGCGGCCGGGGAATCCGTACCTCGCCTCGGGCGCGAACCGGTACGCCAGGCTGCTGTTCGCGGAGCGGTACCGGCCCATCGTGCGGCCGGCGGTCAACGTCACCGCGGGGGGCGTGCTGCTGGAGAAGCTCACGGTTGTCGTGTCGGACCCCGCCGCCCCGCTGCAGCACGGCGTGGACGAGAGCTACGTGCTGGAAGTTCCCCCCAGTGGCGGCGCCGCGACTCTCACGGCTGCCACCGCGTGGGGTGCCATGCGCGGGCTGGAGACGTTCTCGCAGCTTGCGTGGCGCGGCCCGGGCTCGCTGCTGGTGGTGGCTGCCGGCGTGAGTGTCGAGGACCGGCCGCTGTACCTGCACCGCGGGCTGATGCTCGACACCGGGAGGACCTACTTCCCCGTGCCCGACATCCTGCGGACGATCGACGCCATGGCCGCCAACAAGATGAATGTGTTCCACTGGCACATCACGGACTCGCAGTCGTTCCCCATCGAGCTGCCCTCCGAGCCGGAGCTCGCCGAGAAGGGCGCCTACGGCGAGGACATGAGGTACACCGTCGAGGACGTCAAACGCGTCGTCCAGTTCGCCATGAGCCGCGGCGTCCGCGTCGTGCCGGAGATCGACTCGCCAGGTCCGCACAGAGTACTCCGCTGTTTTCCAGCTTCCTCTGCTTCGGTAGTTGCTTGCTTGATCCGGCCCAATGCCTACATGGCCCATCCTCTTCTGCTTGATTTTAGTCACTAGACTAGAAATAGAGCCCAGCTATTAACGCTTTCATCGTGTGTCAACCACCAACAGGCCACACGGCGTCGTGGGCCGGCGCGTACCCGGAGGCCGTGTCCTGCGCGGGCAAGTTCTGGCTGCCCGACGGTGACTGGAGCCGCCGTCTCGCCGCCGAGCCGGGCGCCGGACAGCTCAACCCGCTGGCGCCCAAGACGTACGAGGTGATCGCCAACGTCGTGAAAGACCTGACCTCCCTCTTCCCCGACGGCTTCTACCACGCCGGCGCCGACGAGGTCACCCCGGGCTGCTGGGAGACGGACCCCTCGATCAAGGCGGACCTGGACAGCGGCGGCACGCTCAGCCAGCTCCTGGAGCGCTACGTCCGCACGGTGCACCCGCTGGTGGTGTCCAAGAACCGCACGGCCGTGTACTGGGAGGACGTGCTGCTGGACGCGGCAGTGAACGTGACCGCGTCGGCGATCCCGCCGGAGACCACCATCCTGCAGACGTGGAACGACGGGCCCAACAACACCAAGCTCATCGTGCAAGCGGGCTACCGCGCCATCGTCTCCTCGGCGTCCTTCTACTACCTCGACTGCGGGCACGGCGACTTCCTCGGCAACGACAGCGTCTACGACGACCCCAACAGCGACTTCGACACCAAGGGCGGGTCCTGGTGCGGGCCCTACAAGACGTGGCAGCGCGTGTACGACTACGACATCGCGTACGGGCTCACCGCCGACGAGGCGCGGCTGGTCATCGGCGGCGAGGTGGCGCTGTGGACGGAGCAGGTCGACGCGACGGTCCTGGACGGTCGGGTCTGGCCGCGGGCGTCGGCGATGGCGGAGGCGCTGTGGTCCGGCAACCGCGACGCGTCCGGCAGGAAGCGGTACGCGGAGGCGACCGACCGGCTGTTCGACTGGCGGCACCGCATGGTGGGCAGGGGCGTCCGGGCCGAGCCCATCCAGCCGCTCTGGTGCCGCACGCGCCCCGGAATGTGCAACGCGGTCCAGTAACGACCCGGCAACACCAACAAGCCGTGCCGTGCCGTGCGTGCGTGCATTCTTAAACATTATCACTAATCAAATTATACACTCTTACCGTATCCTAAATGTCTTATTAAGTTCATTTGAACAAGTGTGAATGCTGATTATACCTGTTGTTCCTTTCTCGTGTCACTGCGCAAGAGAGAACGCCATTTCTTTGTTCTTTTGTAAATTTAATAATTAAAGTGGCGAAGTGGACGGCATGTATCTTGAAAGCCGGCTTTATATTGGGTCCATCCAGCGATTCCATTGCTTGCTCTTGCTAGTTGCTTTGAACTGACACTCGACGTGATTAAAGAACTGGAGCGTGTCCTGCAAGGACTGATATTTTCGTTTGCATCAATCGTTTGTTTAAGAAATGTCTGTGTCAATCGTACCTTTTCCTTACGAAATAAAATTATGTGTCATGTCTTGGTTGGCGGATCTGCTAAAGTTCAACCTTTTTTTTTCGTGTGACACAAGATGGTACGCTTTCAGTTCTGATTTACTTGACAACATGTTTTATTACATAACCATCTAAATTAAATAAAAAAATATTTTATCTATAGCCCTCCGCTCTATAGTATCTCCGCCTTAACTTTTTTAGCAAGATCTAAAAAAATGAATAGGCTGAGGGTGGCTAGTGGAAAAATAAAATCGTCATTTTGTATCTTTTTTAATTTTCACAAATATGTTTGAAAGATCAAGTAATTAAGAACAGAAGGAGTATTAAGATTCAAGCATGGGTCACGAGGTAGTGTTTGGTTTTCTACATGAGGTTGATCATGGATGGAATTTGTATAGAATCTAGACACGTCTTTTTTTTTTTAAAAAAAAAAGAACTATGTTCCACCTTCATTTCATAAAAAACATAGATCAGTTCATACAGGACCTCATCTTCTCATTGAGCAGTCAAAACACCTTCGACTCCTCCACTGGCCACAAATCAGTCACCCAACAAAACGATTACTGGATACTAGCCCACCAGACATACGAGCGTCTACTACTCAAGCGCTCACACAGGCTCACATACGAGCATATACCACAGACGGTAGATTTGGAACAGAAACACTCAAGTGACCTGAACAACGAACTATCCTAGTAGACCATCACATAAAAAAACCACCAGCTCAGTCATTCGTTTAGTTCCTCCAGACCCTCATTTTCCACCTTTGTTTCTTCATCGCCCTCAATCATCAGATGCAGACGCTTTAGCATCCTCTCGCCTTCATCATCTTTTGCTTCATCATCGATGTTGGAGCCTTCATTGTTTGCAGCGATACGCAGAATGTATCCATGATTCTTCATCACTCGGACAGCTGCTCTGAGCAGGGCTTCTACCCAGCCTTGTTGTTTATCCTTCTTCAGCAAACCTGTCCAATGAGTCATAAACACACAAGAATGACAAATAAGGTCACATGGATGTTTGATCAATTTCATATCAAAGCACACTCCGTTGTGCGCCTTCCAAACAGCCCAACAAACGGCCGCCAAACCATAAAAGTGAACATCTTCGCCACCTCGAAGCGCCTGTTTAATCCATATGGCAAATTGCTCAAATGAAAGTGGCCTAGTAGAACACCCAAAGAGTTGTGCAATTACAGACCATATTACTGTCGCCACCGGACAAGTAAAGAACAGGTGTTCCACGAATTCAAATTCATCATAAAAGTAACAGTATGGGCTACCTTGCCAAATTTGTTTAACATATTATCTTTGGTCAATATTGCATCTTTCATGGCCAATCACATAAATGTTTTAATTTTCTGAGAGGACTTTGGATTTCCAAATCATTTTATAACTATCCTCAATTTCCCTAATATACATATGTTTTGTCGAAGTGTTCGCTACGACACTTCCTCCGGACCAGCTGAGAAGCAGCCCGCGGAGGTTCTTTTGTAGTTGGGACACACAAAGATCAAGATCAAGATGATGACACCAGAGGTTTACGTGGTTCGGGCCGCTTGAGCGTAACACCCTACTCCACGAGGTTTGAGTTGATGTATTACAAGTTGGTTGGGAGGGCTCAGGTTGAATTCGATTGCCCCCCCCCCCTCCATGTTCGTGCGGTACAACCCTTTTATAGTTCTAAGGGCCGACCGTTACAAAGCTTGCCTGACCCGACATGTGGCCCTAGCGTGCTTAATGGACTAATACACTGTCTAAAGAGTATTAAGTATGATTAATAGTGTGGTAACATGCCTTCATGGCAGCGTTACCCCTATTAACAATGCACTGATCGTGTGTCATTAATACAACATTAATGACACGTTATCAGACCTTGTAACTGCCGCTTTAACCATCCTTGAATGTTTGTAATGGACCTGATCTGCTTGTATTTCTATTGGCGATGAAGGTCCGGAGGCTCCACACATGGCGAATCCGGAGCTTTCCCTTGTGAGAAGGTAGGTCCGGGGTCGCTCCATACGTGTCAGCACCGGAGCTCATCTCTGACGAGAGCTAGGTCCAACGCGATTGTACAAGTGTAGTCGCTGGAGCTTTCCTTGGTTGGGAGTTTAGTTCCGGTCTTCTTTTACACGTGTTAACCCGAGAGACAACCATGTGAGGGGAGCTGGTCCAGTGCAATGTGACATGTGGGACCTGTAAGGGCCTTCGACTCTGACGGGTGGAACTTTCTTGCACTTCTTACGGTATTGTGGGGTACCCGGTACGTAGGGTACCGACAGTGGCCCCCGGACCCACCTCTGGGAGAAACCATTTGGGTTGAGTTATTCTGACGGAGGTGGGGCCATTCTCGATTCTCGCTCTTCGATTTTCAAAAGTCCTCTGATGTGTCGATAGAGTGACGGTACGGGAGTGAACCTTCGACACGTGGCTTGTTATGAATAAGGTAGATGAGATCTTTGAGTGCAGATCTCACGCAATTGAAGGTCACCGGTTCCCAATACAAAAACTGTGTCGGTTCTGCGCGCCCTGTCAGAGCGCCGACTTTGGGTTTCCCGCCGCTCATCATGGCAACGGTTGGCCTTGGGTAAGGACCTCGATCTCTTTGTCGGGGTGGCCTCAGGCCCACTCGTCATTGACGGGGTAGATTTTTGAAGTGTGTTTTCGCTTTCACTGCGGTTTCCATCCAAGCGTCGCGGAGGCTTACTTAAGAAGGAAAGTGTGCATGGTTTGAGGACTCTTTACGCCTTTGATCATCTTTGCGCTCAGAGCCTCCCAAACTCCTCCTAACTTCCCTTCCTTTGCTCCACTTTGCTGCGATGGAGTTGGGTCTCCCCAAGAGCCGCCTCAAGAGCGATGGTGATATGAAGAAGGTCCAAACCTACATGGGGTGGTCCAGCGACTCTTTCAATGATTTGGTCCGTGCCGGCAAGCTCCCGTTCAAGAAGCAGCGCGATGGCGACATGGTGTACTTTTCGGCGTACGCCATGGTGGGACTGATCCCACCTTTCTCAACTTTCCTTTTGATACTGCTGGACTTTTATGGTCTCCAGTTGTATCACCTTAGCCCCCATTCTCTTCTTCTTGTGGCGACATTTGTCCACTTTTGCGAGATGTGGGTGGACATTCCCCCTGCGTTGAGCTATTCTGCACCTTCTTCACCATCCACACCACTGGCAAGGGGACAAAGTTTTTTGGCTTCTATTACTTCGTGAAGCGCAAGAACTGTCCCTTCAAATACTTGAAGTCTTTTCCTTCCGTCAAGTGGGATGATTGGAAGAAGGACTGGATCATCATCTCAGTGGAGGAGCATGAGAGGCTGGAGTTGCCTGAAGGTCTCCCCAATGTTGATACCGACGTCTGGAGTGTAGTTCTGGTGCTGTCGGATGCCTTCAACCCTGTCTTGACCAGGATCCGAGAATGTGTGGAGGGTGGAGTGACCCCACAGATGGTCTTCTGCAACTTCCTGGTCAATAGATGGGCTCTGTTGAAGAAGAGGGAGAAGCTCGCGTGGGCCCTCAATAGCGTGATGGATGACGACCGGATTGAAACCGGCTTGAGATCCAACTTGGATGACGCAGCTCTGGAGCTTCACCTCAAGAAATTCCAGCATGGAATAGACGTCGAAGGCGATGACTTAGCTCCACCGACAACTTTTCTCCCTCTGAACATGGAGATGCAATTCAGTAGGGAGCTCCGGAGGAGCATGTCGGTGCTTGACGACCTTGGCGACGTAGAGAGGCATCCGACCACCAGATTGGCGATTCCTGGAGCTTCCGAGGGTGGTCCCGTCTCCGCCCCGAGCCAAAAGACTGAAGACGTCGGCAAGGGCAAGGGCAAAGAGCCAGCTGAGCCCTCCAGCCGGAAGAGGAAGTTGAAGCACGCTGATGGGAGGTCCGTCAGACCTGCTCCTTCCACAACGGTTGTTTCTCCCCGGAGGGGGAGGTCTTCTGTAGCTACCCCTGCTCCGGTGCAAATGTCTTCAAGAGGCGTAAGATCCGGGCAGGCGACCCCAGCCTTAGTGCCAGCTAGAAGTTCCAGGTCTGAGGGTTCTTCCCAGCGAAGAGAAACTCCAGCCGAAAGGACTCTAGCGGTTGCGAGTGTTCCTCAACTGAGGTCCAAAGCAATTGTCTCACCAGATTTGGTGGGCTCTAGCTCCGGGCCTCAAAAGAAGAGGTTCCGAGGTGAATGGGGTGGTAGCATCCTGAGATAAGCATTGATTGCTCACCCTAAAATGCTAGTCTTGTTTTTGATGTGTTCTTAATCTTCTCTTCCCTTTGTTTCCAGGGTGTCGAAGAAAGGATCCGGAGCTTCAGCGCCTGTTGCAACGACTGGGGCTGCACCTGCCGAAGCTCCAGCTTCGAGCGCTGAGCCTCCTCGTCAAGCGGAGGCAGAAGTCGCGATAGCTCTGGCGCCAGCTATCATGAGCTTGGACTCGGAGTCCTCACCTGAAGCTCCTGTGATAGCGCCGGACCACAGGAGAGAAGTTGAAGATGTACCCCTGGCGGCGAAGGTTGATGCTCCAGCATCGGCGATGCCAGAAGTTCTGGCTTTCGAGCCGGAAGTTGCCGAAGCCCTATCTGCTGAGCCAGAAGAAGTTGAAGTCCCGACCATTTAGTCGGAAATTACCCAAGCTCCGGCCCTTGTGCCGGAAGTGGTAGAGGGTCCGACAGCTGAGCTGGAGGTGGTTGGAGGTCCAACGACTGTGCTGGAGCCTGAGCTAGCAGTGGTTGAGGCCCCAATCAAAGCTATGACTGCTGCTCAATAGGTGGTGGTCCCGGAGGTACCTGGGCTGGAGCTAGAGCAGCCTGAAGAAAGGGCGATAGGTCCCCCGACTTCAGAGCCGTCGACTGAAGACCCGGAAGCAGCGCCTTCAACTACTCCAGAGGTGGAAGTTCCCCCAGTGGGTTCTTCTGCTACCGCCGAAGGGTTCTAGGAGAGCGGCCCTAGCGTTGCAGGAGTACAGGGGACCACTATTGTAGAGTGGGACCCAATTTTTATGATGGAAAACCCTTTTGAGCCTGCGGAAATGGTCCCCGCAGGCCCAGAAGCTATCCGTATGGTGTTGTTCATAGACAACGCTTGCTCAAGTCTCCGACAGGTCCAACTTTCCTTCGACCATGAGAGCAAAGCCTTGGAGGAGGAGCACAACACCTTGAGGCGTTGGCACAACAGACTCCATTTTAAGACCAGGCTTGCTCAGACGAGGCTAGCTGACCAGAAGGAATGGATCAAGGGGGAGAAAGCCCAGTTAGAGTACTGGGATAAACTAATAGAGGAGAAGGAAGCCGCCATCCGGGCGCCCGATGCTAACTCCAGGGAAATTCTGGAGCAAGCCAAGTAGAGACGTGACGCTACTGACGAGCGTTACGAAAAGCTCGTTGAACTGAATGAAACTCTCCTGAAGCGTCGAGCGGACCTGGAGGCGAGGGAGGAAAAACTCCTGGGGCAGCAGGAGGATGTGGTGAGGAGAGAGGCGGAGGTCACCCAAAAGTTGACTCTGGGCGAGAAAAATTTGGCGGATCGCAGCAAAAAGTTGGATCTATGGAAGGAGGAAGAGAGGAATAAGAACTGGAAGGTGGGGCAAGAGCTCTCGAAAAGAGAGTCTGACGTTGCCGCTAGGGAGGAGAGAGTTAAAGGCAGGGAAAAAGACCTTGCTGAAAGGCGGAACCGCATCCACCTCCGGGAGATGGAGCTAACCGACCGGGAAAAGCAAGTTGCTGAGAGCATGCAACAGCATGCTAAGTTGGCTGAGCGCCTTGCCCGTGAAGGTTCGGAGCTTGCGGTTGCCCAGAAGTCGCTGGAGGAGCTGCGGAGCCTGAAGGAAACTGAAGCCATTCAAGTATGGGACTTCTTGGGGTAGGCCAATGATGTGCTGACATCGTTGGGTTTCAGTCTAGTACGTCCGGACAACCCAGAGCTGGATCTGGACCGAGCGCTGGTGGCCCTCAACGGTGCTGGTGGCAAACTTGATGCGATGGACGATGTCATCGCGGATCAGCTGGAGACGGAGGGGAAAACTCTGGCTACAAACATAACAAAATACGTGCTCACGTGTTATGTAAGGCGAGATCCCCAATTCCCGCTGGACCGGGTGCTCGAAGGTCCTGTTGCTGAAGAGGAAGACATCGCCAAAGCCAGTGTCCGAGAAGTTGCCCAAAAAGTAGCTTCATTCTTCCGCAGGTCTTAGGTCCTCCAGTAGCTAGGGCTTTCTTCCTATTGCCTTCTGTCGTACTCTACCCATTTTGTAATTCAGTATCTCAAATTAATGAGATCCTCCTTTCTGCCTTCAATTTCACTTTTGTCTTCAATATACCGTGTCGTATCTTGTTGGCCCCCTGGTACATGTGTATAGTTGAAGTGTGTACATGTACCAAAGGTTATGACAGTATGTTGATGACTTGATTGCTTCGCACTTGTAGATTTTAGGTCCGAAGTCTTCAATTTTGAAGCGTCGAAGACAGACCCCATGGGATGGTCAGAGCTTGGTAGCTCTGGCGTCAGCATATTAGACGTTGACGGCGGACCCATCTTGGAAGATGTCGGAGCTTAGTAGCTCTGGTGTCGTCCACCATGAATATTTGCTTTTCCTGCACATTAAAGGCAAGAGAAAAATTAAAATTCATCCTCTTGTCTATAAATTGGTTGTGACTTATTGTTCTTATTTGAACTTTGAGTCCGAAGAAACTCAGCATGATAACGAGCATTTTGATATAATCTTTTTAGATATGCATGCCTTTTTAGTACTCACCCTACTGAGGCCTGCCCGGGTGTAGGTAGAGCGGCGTACTTAGGGTGCAGGACCAGGCTAAGTTGATAGTGCACTCCGGACCTATGTTAGCTTGGCGTTCAGGCAAGTAGACTATGTAGCAATGTTAAGATCCAAAAAGACTATCAATAAGGCTTGTAATGCATGTGAATTACTTGAGACAAAGCTCAAAAAGTTTTTCACAACTTTATTATAGACAAGTGGAGTAAAAATAATTTGATATATTAAGCCTTGCACAAAAGGTAAATGCACGCGGAGTCTGTTTTCACACAATAATGCCTTTCATTATAGGTCCGGATTACAGGGGAGACAAGGACACACTTAGGGTGTTGGACCATGCTAAATGTGCTATACATCTTGCACTAACCCAGGGCAAGTAGTTACACTTTTAGTACCGTGACTGTCTGAAGTGTTATTTGAACTTCCCGGACCCTCCCGGAGGGGTCCAGATGTTCTCCCGGAGGACTTGCCCGTCTCTGTATAATGACTCTACAACATGCATTATGTGTAATTACAGACTCACCTCCGTGATTCTAAGCATAAAACTTACGGAGATGCTCGATGTTCCTAGGATTGGGAAGTGGGATCCCATCCTCAGTTGCCAAGCGAACGCACCCTGGTCGGGATACTTTAATGACTCAGAAGGGACCCTCCCAGCTGGGGGAAAGTTTGTTCATCCCTTCATGGCTTAGTATCTTCCGGAGCACCAGGTCGCCTTCTTCGAGCTGTTGGTCGCGCACATGCCTTTGATGGTAGCACTGGAGCGCTTGGCGATAACATGCATTTCGAACAGCTGCTTGGCACCTTCCCTCATCGACGAGGTCAAGGTCTTCATGCCGGAGCTGGTCCTGCGTGGCTTCGTCGAAGGTCCGGATCTGGAGGGACCCCAAAGTGATCTCCGGAGGAAGGACTACTTCAGCTCAGCACACCAGGAAGAATGGAGTCTCCCCAGTTGACCGGTTAGGTGTTGTCTTGTTTGCTCATAATGTGGACAGAAGCTCTTCAATCCAGTTAGCTCCGTGCTTTTTCAAGCGCTCATATGTGCGCGTCTTGAGTCCTTTTAAGATTTCTACATTTGCTCTCTCGGCTTGTCCATTGCTTGTTGGATGTGCTACTGAGGCGTAGCTAAGTTGAATGTCGAGTTCTTCGCAATATTCTTGGGATGCATCACTTGTAAATTGAGTTCCGTTGTCAGTTATGACTTTGTTAGGAACTCCAAATCTGCATATTATGGACTTCAAGAACTTGATTGCTGATTTTTTGTTGATTGTTACTACTGGAGTTGCTTCCGGCCACTTGGTGAACTTGTCGATGGCGACATACAGGAACCTGTAACCTCCGACGGCTTTTGGGAAAGGTCCCAAGATATCCATTCCCCACACAGCGAATGGCCATGTAGGAGGTATCATTTGTAGTGATTGAGCCAGTGTGTGAATCTGTTTGGCATGGAACTGACACGCTTTACATTTTTTCACTAGCTCAACCGCATCCTGAACTGTTGTAGACCAGTAAAAGCCATGCCGGAAGGCTTTACCGACCAGCGTGCGAGAAGATGTGTGGTTCCCGCACTCGCCTCCATGGATTTTCGCAAGGAGATCGCGACCTTCTTCCCTTGCAATGCACCGCATTAGGATGCCATTGGCACCGCGTCAGTAGAGATCACCTTCTACCAACGTGTATCTTTTAGCCAATCTGACAATCCGGTCAGCGGATACACTATCTTTAGGAAGGATATTGTCTTTCAAGTAGCTCCGGGTCTCCGAGATCCATGCATCGGAGCTAACTTGAGCTTCTGAGTCTTGCGTGCTGGGTTGCTTGGAGCTTTCAGTAGCACCTACAACCCTTGGTGGATGCCATGATAGTAGGGCCACCGGGGCCGCCAGCTTTGAGGTGCTGGTCTCGCCCCCTTCACTCAGTTCGGCAGGCTGAGCTGCTGGTTTTGACAACCTCCGGACGAAGATTTCGTCAGGAACCGAAGCTTTGGTTGAGGCTTTCATCGAGAGTTCGTCGGCTTCAGCGTTATGAAGACGCTGAATATGATGGAGATCCAGGACTTCAAAGTCCTTTTGAAGCCTCTGGACTTCAAGGAGGTAAGCAACTAATTGAGAATTGTTGTAGGAACATTCACCTTTCACTTGTTTGATGATGATTTGTGAATCTCCCTTCACCAATAGCTGCTTGACACCATATGATAGTGCCACCTTGAGTCCATATATGAGGGCTTCATACTCCGCCATATTGTAGGTTGCCTTGAAATCAAGGTGTACCATGTACTTGAACTTCTCTCCGGTCGCAACCAGGAGAAGGATTTCAGCTCCGACCCTCTGCATCTACACGGAGCTGTCAAAGTAGAGGGTCCAGTGAGGCTCTGTGAATACCGGAACTTTCAGTTCTGGTTTCTGCTCACTGTGGCCCCCAAGGTTTGATGGAGAGGGTCCACTCCGCCACAAAGTCAACCAAGGCTTGACTTTTGATTGCTTGTCTTGACACGAATTCTAGATCAAATTCGGCGAGTTCCACTGTCCACTTTGCAATGTTCCCAGTGGAGTTAGGATTCTGCAAAATTGCACGTAGTGGAAAAGAAGTTACCACTGATATTTTGTGGGCTTGGAAGTAGTGACGAAGCTTACTTGAGGCAATAAGAACCGCATAAAGCAGTTTATGCACCTCAATGTATCTTGTTTCGGCGTCGTGGAGTACTTTACTGATGAAGTACACATGGCGTTGAATGGTTCGGACCCTTTCAGAAGGACCCGGAGCTTCCTCTCCTTCGACCTGGACCCTGTTGAAGGGTCCCAGACCTTCAGATTGTGCTTCTTGGTCTCTCCCGGAGAGGTCTAGAATTCTTTCTTGTTCAACCTGGACCTCACTAGGAAGATCCATATCATCTTGATTAGCCAGATGAACCTCCTCATATGAATGAGGTTGATCTCCTAGCACTTCGTTTCGAGGTTTTGTGCCTGGGAGCTGAGACCTAGTCACGTCTTCAGGTGGTTCTGGACTCTCTTGGGCGGTCTAGACTCCTGGATTGGGTGTGGTTCCGATCTTTCCGCGACCAGGACCATACTGACAACTTTGATGGTTGTCGAAATGCAAAGTAGTAAAGGCTCACCAGGATTCGGAGCTACCAATATTGGTAGTGTGGTGAGAAGATGTTTAAGCTCTCGAAATGCCTTTTCTGCTTCTTCAGACCAATTAAAAGGTCCGAACTTCCTTAAGAGTTTGAAGAAGGGTAGCGCCCATTCTGCCAGTCTTGAGATAAACCGGCTGAGCGCAGCTAGGCATCCAGTTAGCTTCTGGACATCTTTAATGCGGGCTAGTGGCCGCATATCTTCTATAGCCTTGATCTTCGCCAGATTTGCTTCAATTCCTCAGTGAGTTACCAAGAACCCCAGAAGCTTTTCAGAGCTAACCCCGAAGACACACTTGTCCGGGTTCAACTTGGTGCGCGTAGTGCGCAGCTTGTCGAATACGACTTGTAAGTTGTCAAGGAGCGACTCCTTTTTTTTTATCTTCACGATGATGTCTTCAACATACACCTCCACCAAGTATCTAATTAGATCTCCAAATGTTTTGTACATAGCTTGCACAAATGTTGAAGCAACATTTTTAGACCAAATGGCATGGCAATATAACAATATAATCCATCTACTGTTATGAAGGCAGTGTGCTCTTCATCTTCCTTAGACATTTTGATTTGATGATCAGAATATGCATCTAAGAAACAGAGTAGTTCACACCCGGAGGTGGAGTCCACTATCTGATCTATTCTGGGTAGTGGAAATGGATCTTTTGGACATGCCTTATTTAAGGTGGTGTAGTCGATGCACATCCAAAGCTTCCCACCGGCCTTGGGTACAAAAACTGGGTTTGCCAGCCATTTTGGATGGAAGACTTCCCGGATGAATCCAGCTTCGAGCAACTTCTTGATTTCCTATCAGATGAAGTTTTGTCGCTCGATTGATTGCTTCCGGGGCTTCTGGTGTACAGGCCGAGCATTTGGGTAAATCTTCAGATTGTGCTCAATCACCTCCCTAGGGATCCCAGACATTTGTGAAGGTTGCCAGGAAAACACATCGACATTAGCCCGAAGGAAAGTGATAAGCGCGAGTTCCTATTTGTTGTTCAGACCCCCCCCCCCCCCGATATACGGGTAGTCTGAGGAGCATCAGAACCAATTTGGACGACTTTAACGGGAATGTCGGCGTTGCCGCTTGGTTGCACACGAGGTGCGGAGGTAGAGCCTTTGTGACGAATGCTTGGAGGATTCGAAGCTGGCTCCTTACCAGATGCTTCCTCTAGTGTTGTGGTAAGCGCATAGAGTTCCTCCAGTGCAGTAACTCCCGCGGTACGATCTCTGCGGATCTGGAGAACGCCCGTGGGTGTTGGCATTTTCAACACCAAGTAACCATAACGGGCAGCAACCATAAACTTGTATAAAGCTGGTCTACCCAAAATGGCATTAAAGGGCAGACTGATCTGCGCAACGTCAAAAACCAGTTTCTCGGTTCTGTAGTTCTTCCGGGTCCCGAAGGTCACTTGGAGTGTAATGGAACCGAGAAGAGTAATGGTTCCCGGACCTACTCCGAAGAAAGGTCGGGATGGGCAAAGGTCCACAGGCCGGAGCTAAAGCTTAACGAAAGCTTCGAAGCTTATGAGGTTTAGCCCGGAACCTCCGTCCATCATTACATGGTGTATTTGGATATTGTTAATGGTGGGTGACACCATCAACGGGAGTTGACCAGCCGCGATCATATTTTGGGGGCAGTCTGAAGCATCGAAAATGATGGGTGTATTTATCCACTTCCGATGTGGTTCGACCTTAGCAGCGGGAGCTACTGTGGCCATGTCCCGCCGCATTGTCTTGAGGATGCGACGAGAGGTGATGTCCCAAGAACCACCATAAATGGTGTTCAGGGTCTTCCGACGTTCGTTGTCAGAAACGTCGGAGTCGTCGATAGTGTTGTAAACGGCTTTCAAGACCTTTTTAGGGTCCTGGAAACCTAGCTCTTCTTCAGCCAGAGCTTCGTCGACCTTTTGTTTTCCTTCCCTTTGACGAAAAGGAGCTTCTTCCCGGTGCTTGTTGTAGCGCTCGACAATGTTCTGGACCTCCCGACACTCTTCCAAGTTGTGTCGGTTTTCTTGTGAATTGGACACCATGCTTTGGAACTGTTGCCGTCCTCTAATGAAGGTTGAGGTCGATTCTCGGGGCGTGGCCCCCGGCTTCCAGGAGCTGCAGCAGCAGCAGCTGGAGTGCCGAACAACAATTTCTTTTGGCTGTTGGGCTTCTTTTTCTTCTTGCCACTACCGGAGGTAGCGGCTTCAGTTTTGGAGGACTTCTGGTTGGCCTCCAGAACTGGCTTGGAGTGCATTTCACGGCCCTCCGTAGCTCTAGTGCATTTGTCCGCTAGGCTGAAGAGTTCCATGACGCTGGTAACTTCTTTAATGGCCATCTTCTCTAGCATCTTCTTATCTCGAACACCATGTCTGAATGCAATGATAACAGAAGAGCTCGAGATTGAAGGAATGATATTTCGTACCTGAGAGAATCGCTGGATGAAGCACCGTAGTGATTCCCCCGACGTTTGCTTTACAACATACATGTCCAATTCAGTGTCGGGCCAGGTATAGGAGCTCCCGAAGTTGGCAGTGAATTGTTGGCATAGTTATGCCCAACTATCAATGGAGTTGGGTGGAAGACTAATGAACCAGGACCTTGCAGTCCCAGTTAAAGCCACCGAGATGTAATTGGCCATTACAACCTCATCACCCCCCGCTGCCAGTATAGTAGTAGAGTAGATTTGAAGAAATTCAGCGGCGTGGACAGCCCCGTCGAATTTTTCCATTAAGTGGGGCCGGAACTTCTGTAACCACCTGACCATACGTAAGTGCATGACCAGGGCAGAACAACCTCCTCCTACTCCCTGAGGAGCAGGGTTATCCCGAGCTTCTCGCCTCTCATGAGCGCGCTCAATGTGGACACGACCATCCTGCTGCCAGTAACGACAATCTAGTTCCGACCGCAGGTCATGAGTCAGAATCCTGGTAATTGTGTGGGTGTGTCGTGCCCCGGGAGGCAACAAAGTCACCTGCTGAGATGCAGCACGTCTCCTCAGTTGCGAGACTTGCAGACCAAGTCAGCCTGACAAGGTCCGCCGTTGTGAAGGTGCTCGCCGCGAAGGGGGAGGACCTTGGTTGCTGATGCCTGCACCCGCTGCTACGACCAGATGGTCAACATCAGCCCTCCACTGCTCCATAGCACCCTGGGGTGCAGTTGGAGGTGGTGGACGTTGTAAAATAGCTCGCGCAGCAATAAGCGTGTGCTCGACGTTGTTGTTTGTCGATGCAGTGATCGACGCAGATGCTCCATCTTGTCCAGCATTGTTTGCTGGAATAGATGGTGGCTGTGGTGCCACAACGCCTGCTGGAACAACGGCACCTGGCAGTTTCTGGACGTTAGAGGGATTGCCTCTGGCAGGTTGCCCAGCGTGGTTGCCATTGGAGGATCCAACAGCTGAATTCACCATCTTGTGATCTTGGGATTTGCACCCCCTACCTGACACGCCAAATGTTGAAGTGTTCGCTACGAAACTTCCCCCGGACCAGCTGAGAAGCAGCCCACAAAGGTTCTTTTGTAGTTGGGGCACACAGAGATCAAGATCAAGATGATGACACTAGAGGTTTACGTGGTTCAGGCCGCTTGAGCGTAACACCCTACTCCACAGGGTTTGAGTTGTTGTATTGAAAGTTGGTTGGGAGGGCTCAGGTTGAATTCGAGTGTCCCTCCATGTTCGTGCGGTACAACCCTTTTACAGTTCTAAGGGCCTACCGTTACAAAACTTACCTGAACCGACATGTGGCCCTAGCGTGCTTAATGGCCTAATGCACTGTCTAAAGAGTATTAAGTATGATTAATAGTGTGGTAACGGGCCTTCATGGCAGCATTACCCCTATTAACAATGCACTGATCGTGTGTCATTAATACGGCATTAATGACACATTATCAGGTCTTGTAACTGCCGCTTTAACCATCCTTGAATGTTTGTAATGGACGTGATCTGCTTGTATTTCTGTTGGCAATGAAGGACCGGAGGCTCCAAACGTGGCGAATCCGGAGCTTTCCCCTGTGAGAAGGTAGGTCTGGGGTCGCCCCATACGTGTCGGCACCAGAGCTCCTCTCTGACGGGGGATAGATCCGGGGCGATTGTACACGTGTAGTCGCCGGAGCTTTCCTTGGTTGGGAGTTTAGTTCTGGTCTTCTTTTACACGTGTTAACCCGGGAGACAACCATGTGAGGGGAGCGGATCCGGTGCAATGTGACATGTGGGACCTGCAAGGGCCTTCGACTCTGACGGATGGAACTTTCTTGTACTTCTTGCGGTATTGTGGGGTACCCAATACGTGGGTACCGACATGTTTATACATTGATCTTACAGTAAAATGACCAGACTTGTCCCATGTCCATACTATAGTATCTCACTCTTCGAACAGAGTTATAATGTTCAATTTTTTCAGCTAGTTCATACCACTGAGAATGTAAGAAATCAGGAAGATGAATCCTAAAATCCACCACCCATCCCTTATTAGCACAATTAAAGACAAATATATCTCGGTCAGCTGCCACATGAAAAAGCATGGGATATTTTAGACACACAGCTCTACTGTCCAACCATACACCTGTCCAAAATCTTATTAGTTTTCCATCACTATACATAAACTTCCTGCTCCTCATGTACAGGGGGTCTTACTTTAATGAGATCCCTCCAAATGGGGGAATCCCCATATGCTCTTCTTATCACCCCCACAGGTCTACCTTTAATGTATTTTGCATTGATAAGGTCTTGCCAAAGCCCATTTCCACTTCAAACTTCCACCACCATTTACACAATAGGCAAATGTTCATTTTCCTAATATTCATGATGCCTAGCCCTCCTTTGTTTCTACTCTTACATATTGTTTCCCACTTAACTAGGTGGTTTTTTCTCTCCCCCCCCCCCCCCCCCCCCCCCGCCACAGGAAAATTCTTCAATGCTTCTCCATAACATCCACTAATGTTTTATGAAGAAGAAACATTGACATGTTGTACATAAGAACGTTAGAGAGGCTGAATTTTATTAAAGTCTGAATGTAGCCTAGAGGAGGGTGAATAGGCTTTTTGATCTTTTGTCGGAACTTGAAACACTTGGCAACCTGATCAAACACAGAGAAGTTGGACAAGTACGGTGTGTGCGGACTAGATCGATCAAGTTTGATCAATGATTTCGATCCAAGTATTCTATGCAGCGGAAATTTAGTTGTAACTCAAGTGTATTGCTTTAATGAAACTAGATGTGGTACAAGTTAACTTTAGTTTCGAAGTTTTAATGTAAGTTGAACAAGATCTAGCAAACCCTAGATTGCAATGAATAGTAAGAACAAAAACAAAGACACAATGAGTTTTATCTCGTGGTTCGATTCCACAGAGGAAATCTAAAGACAAGTCCAAATTTGGGGAACTTGTCTGAAGTTGGTCAGTGAGGATTTCAGACTAATCTGTTGAATATCGAACTTGTCCGATATTGATCAGAGGCATCATCAGACTAGTCTGAACTTTATCGGACTAGTCCGTTGCGGATAAGTTCGCACTGGGGGGACTTGTCCGATTGTGGACAAAGAGATTATCGGACTAGTCCGAGGAACATTGGACTAGTCCGGATCTGTGTAAATTTGTGTAATGAGAGTGTTTTATTTTGCTTGAGCTCTTGGAGTGTGCTTCTCCAACACACTCCATACACAAAGAGTATTCTATTCATCTCTTCAACTCTTTTCAACTTGATTTCTCACTATCCTTTCTTTTTGCGCTTTCTTCATAATTTCATTAAAACATGCGCTCAACTCAATAATTTCATTGCGTTTTTCATCAAGTGGCTTGGTAAATATATCAGCTAGTTGTTTTTTCGGTGTTGACATGGGAAATGGCTATGTCTTCATTGAGTGGTCTCTCAAAAAGTGATGTCGGATGTCTATGTGCTGTGTCCTAGAGTGCTCAACGGGGTTATGAGCAATTTTAATAACACTATCATTATCACAAAGGAGTGGAATACAGCTCATATTGTAACTGTAATCCCTTATAGTTTGTCGCATCCAAAGGAGTTGTGCACAACAACTCCCGGCTGCAACATACTCCGCTTCGGTCGTGGATAAGGCAATGGAGTTTTGTTTCTTGGAGGACCAAGAAACTAGGGATCTACCTAGGAATTGGCATGTATCGGAGGTACTTTTTCTATCTACTTTGCATCCGACATAATCTGCATCGGAGTATCCAATGAGATTAAACTTGGAACATTTAGGATACCAAATGCCTAGGTTGGGTGTATGAACTAAATATCGCAAGATTCTTTTTACGGCTGTCAAATGACACTCCTTAGGATTGGCTTGAAATCTTGCACACAAACATACACTCAACATAATATCAGTCCTAGATGCACATAAGTAAAGTAAGGATCCAATCATGGAGCGATATACCTTTTGATCCACGTTTGGTCCGTCTTCATTGAGATCCAAGTATCCATTTGTTGCCATGGGAGTCTTTATAGGTTTCGCCTTGTCCATTCCAAACTTCTTGAGTATGTCTTGAGTATACTTGGTTTGACTTATGAATGTCCTTTCCTTTTGTTGCTTCACTTGGAATCCCAAGAAATATCTCAAATCTCCCATCATAGACATCTCAAATATATCTCTCATAATCTTACTAAATTCTTCACAAAGGGATTTGTTAGTTGAACAAAATATAATATCATCAACATAAATTTGATAGATAAATAGCTCATTGTCAAAGTGCTTGGTAAACAACATGTAATAATCATTGCCAATCTTAAATCCATTTTCAATTAAAAAATCTCTAAGGCACTCATACCAAGCTCTAGGAGCTTGTTTGAGGCCATAGAGAGCCTTACACAGTTTGAACACATGGTCGGGGAACTCTTGATCTTCAAATCGGGGGGTTGCTCCACGTACACCTCCTACTTGATTGGTCCATTGAGGAAAGCGCTTTTCACATCCGTTTGATAGAGCTTGAAATCATGGAGAGTAGCATATGCAATTAATATTCTAATCGTTTCAAGCCTAGCTACGAGAGCAAAAGTTTCGTCAAAATTCAAACCTTCGACTTGTGAATACCCTTTAGACACAAGTCGCGCCTTGTTTCTTGTCACCACCCCGTTTTCGTCTTGCTTGTTGCAGAAGACCCATTTAGTGCCGACGACGTTGAACTTGGGCCTTTCAACAAGTTCCCACACCTCGTTCTGTTTGAAGTTGTTCAATTCTTCTTGGATTGCCACCATCCAATCCACATCTTTCAATGCATCTTCAACCCTGTGTGGTTCCAAAGAGGATACAAATGAGTAATGTTCACAAAAATTAGCTATTCTAGATCTAGTTGTTACTCCCTTTTGGATGTCACCGATTATGTTATCGACGGGGTGATCTCTTTGGATGCATTGGTGTACTCTTGGATGTGGCACTTGTAGTCTTGAATCTTCATGGTCATCTTCTTCTCCCCCTAGATGGTTGCCCTCATTAATTTGTTGGCCACCTTCATCTTCATGAGGTTGATCTTGTGTAGAAGCTCCCCCTTGATCAATTACCTCCACTTGTGGTTCATCTTCTTCATTTGCATTTGGAGGTGACGCTTGTGGTCGAGCATCACCCAACGCCATTCTTCTCAATGCTTGACATGAAACTTCTTCTCTATCTAGCACACATTGGTCAACTTGCTCTTCTTGAGAGCCATTAGTTTCATCGAACACTATGTCACGTGCTACTTCAACAAGTCCAGAGATCTTGTTGAAGACACGATAGGCGTAAGAGTTCAAATCATAGCCATTCAAGAAACCTTCATCGGACTTCAAAGCGAACTTTGAAGTCCTAAGCTTCTTGTTCAAGATATAACATTTAGAACCGAAAACTCGAAAATAGGAAATATTAGGCTTGCTACCGGTGAGTAGTTCATATGACGTTTTCTTGAGTAGGCGATGAAGATAGAGTCAGTTTATGGCGTGACAAGCAGTGTTGACCGCTTCAACCCAAAATCAATCCGAAGTCTTGTACTCATCAAACATTGTCCTTGCCATCTCAATGAGGGTTCGGTTCTTCCTTTCAGCTACTCCGTTTTGTTGAGGAGAATATGGTGCTGAAAATTCATACTTTATTCCTTCCTCGTCTAGGTATTCCTCAACCTGGGTGTTCTTGAACTCCGTGCCATTGTCACTTCGTATGTTCTTGATCTTCAATGAAAATTCATTTTGGAAACGCTTGAAAAACTTCTTGAGGGTTCCTTGAGTTTCTGTCTTATCATGCAAAAAGAAAACCCACGTAAAGCGCGAAAAATCATCAATAATTACTAAACCGTATTTGTTATCGCTGATGCTTATGTAAGCAATCGGACCAAATAGATCCATGTGAAGTAGCTCGAGCGGTCTTGTCGTTGTCATGACCTTCTTCGCGGGATGGGGTGCTCCTACTTTCTTCTCGGCTTGGCACGCGCTATAATGCCCGTCTTTCTCAAAAACAATATCCTTCAAACCTCGGATGTGATCGCCCTTAAGGAGTTTTTGAAGATTCCTCACACCAACATGTGCTAGCCGTCTATGCCACAACCAATCCATGTTGGTCTTTGCAATCAAGCATGTGTCAAGTTCAGCTTTATTTTTGTTGAAGTCAACAAGATAAAGCTTTCCCTTTAACGCGCCCTTGAATGCAACCAAGTCATCACTCCTTCTAGAGACGGTCACACCCTCATTAGTGAATAAGCGATTATAACCCTTGTCACATAATTGAGATATGCACAGTAGGTTATAATCTAAGTAATCGACATGTAAAACATGAGAAAGAGTGTGTTGATGATATTGCAATTTTACCGGTACCGAGCACCCTTCCTTGACTGTTGTCTCCAAAATAGATGCCTTCGCTTGGATCTTCATTTTCTTCATATTCAACAAACATCCTTCTTTCTCCGGTCATGTGGTTGGTGCATCCACTATCTAGCACCCATTTTGCTCCACCGGAGGAGTAGGCCTGCAAAAACAAATTACGCCTTGGTTTTAAGTACCCAAGCTTTCTTGGGTCCTTTGAGGTTAGTTACAAGTGATTTAGGCACCCACACATGAGACTTGGTGTTCCCATGGCGTGGCCCAACATGTTTAGCATAAGCTCTACCAAAATTACTTTTCATGAGAACATATGATGCGTCAAAGGTTCTAAACAATAGTTGTTGTTCATATGTGTTAACATTTTTGGAGTTACCAACATTATTAGGCTTTCTATCTTGAGAGGAGTTTCCCTTGACAAAAGCAATGTGTTCCTTGTTATTCTTGTGGCTTCTAGCATTTTGCTTTTCACCATAAGAATACCCAATGCCATATTTGACATCAGGAGGTGAATGTGGCCTAGAGGGGGGGGGGGGGGGGGGTGAATAGGCCTTTTCAATATTCGTCGAACCTGCAACACTTAATAACCAAATCAAAACTCGAGATATCGGACTAGTCCGGTAAAGTGCGGACTAGTCCGATGTGTACAGACTAGGTTAATCAAGTTTGATCGCTTAATTTGATTCTACGATGTATGCAGCAGAAATATACTTGTAATTGAAGTGTTGCACGATTATGGACTAGGGTATATCACAATTCTATCTTATATTTAACGATTCAACGTAAAGTAAGCAATATTGATTGAAACCCTAGATTGATATGATGTATAAGAACGATGAACACAAAGTAAGAACACAAACGATTTATCCCGTGGTTCGGTTCCCACAGAGGCAACCTACGTCCACGTTGAGGAGTCCACAAAAGGATCGGGTCTTCTACAACCATACCCTCGTCGGATTGCCATGGAGGCCAATCCTCTTCTCTTATCACAAAGGGTAAATAACCAAATTCAAGGGGCCTTCTCACACGTTGAGGGCTCCCCTTGATTACAATGAAAACTCCACCAAGAACACACTCAAAAGATTACAATTAAAATCACAGGAGTGCGTTAGGGAATCAAACCAAGAGCTCAAGAGTGATGAATCGTGTCTCTCCAATGTTCCAAAGTGTATCCTCAAGTGATTGATCTTTTTGGCTTTTGATTTCGTGGAGAGATGTGTTTTTGAGGCTCTTGGGAGGTGTGACGGCGCAGGGGGTCGAGAGTGATTAAAGTTGGGCCGTGCACCTCTATTTATATGGGGTTTCTAAAAGTGACCGTTAGGGTTTAGAAAGATCAGACTAGTCCGTGGTGGACACCGGACTAGTCCAGTGCGCTGTGTGTAGCAAACCCTAAGTGTCCCAAAATATCAGACTAGTCCAGCTAGGAGCGGACTTGTCCGATTTCGCTTCTGGACTAGTCCGATAGTCATCGGACTTGTCCGGATTAGTGAAACCCTAAGTGAATTGGGTGACAAGTTCGCACTTGGAGGACTTGTCTGATTTAGTTCAGAGGGTTTTCAGACTAGTTCGTGCCGATATCGGACTTGTCCGATTTAGATCAGAATGATATCGGACTAGTCCGTTGGTGATCGGACTTGTCCGATTTTGTGCAGCTTGTGAAGTGTTTTGAGGACTAGTCCGCACTGGGGAGGACTAGTCCGATTCTAGTCAGAGGGATATCGGATTAGTCCGGTGTGATATCGGACTTGTCCAATCTTGTGTAGAGAGATATCGGACTAGTCCGGTGTCAGTCGGACTAGTCCGGCCCTGTATAAATTTGTGCAATGTGTGTGTTTATTTGTGATTGAGCTCTTGGGGTGTGTTTCCTTAACACACTCCACACACAATGATCTACTACACTTGTTCCTTGAGTTCTCCACATTGCTCCTCATTCTCCCTTATTTTTGGCACTTTGCTTATTTTCACATTAAAACCTGTGCTCATCTCAACAAAGTAGTTAGGATATCATTTGCTTGTCATAAATCATCCAAAACCCACAAGGGATTCCTAGATGCACTTTCAATCTCCCCCTTTTTGGTGATTGATGACAACCAATTGAGATTTCACAAAATGTGACAAAAAGTTGAGCTTTTCATAAAGCATGCACATATGAGTTTAAAATACATCAAGCAATGAAAACATGATCCATATGTGCATTATTTATGGTGGGATGCCTAACCAAGTGCATTGAAACAATAATCATGAAGAGAATGACATAATTGACATTAACACACCAACAATAAGCTTATATGTCATTTTAGGAGCAAAATCACAGATTTCATAGATTAATTCACAAGTAGTTCAAAGCATTGCATCACATGACCATTAAGTAACATAATAGCATATTAAACAGTTTACAACCCACAAAATAGACAAAAAACACAAAGGAAGCTCTCTCGTCGCATCCTATAGCTAAAGACCTAAGACCTAAGATTCCCCCTCAATCTCTCCCCCTTTGGCATCAAGACACCAAAAAGAATGAGAGGAGGGACCTAAAGTCTTCACGCCTCGCTGTCGGTCCTCTCATCGTCTTCATCTTCATCTTCGGGCTGATGAGGAGGAGGAGGAGGTGCGGAGCCACTCGAGCCCCCAATGCCAAAGTAGGCAAGCTCGGAGGGGGTCAAGGGCCCGAGCTCGGTGAAGTCGGAGTCGGAATCATTAGAGATTACCAGAGATCCAATGGGATCGATCTCCAGTTGCTGGCAAATCTGCTTTATATTTGCCTTGAAATACTTCATGTCTTCCTTTCTTCTCTTGTTAAGCTTGTGGGCCTTCACCTCGACCTTTTTGCAGGGAGTAAAGATAGCAGCCAAGTACTTGAAGATGCCACTTGCAGATCCTTTTTGAGGAGCTGCCCTAGTGGCAGGGGTAGCCTTGGCATCTTTACTTCCTCTTGCCGGAGCCTCATGACTGGAGGCTGGAGAAGGAGCAGCCTGAATGCTTGGCTTTTGAGGCATCTGGGGCCTCAAAGGAAGGTGATCCACATCTTTGACAAACTCAATTCCAGTGACCTTCTCTATCACGAACATAAGATACGGAGCATAGCCACACGACCTGTTGGGTGTGCAAGAGATGTTGACCATATCGTTCAAGATATAGTCAGCCACATCAAACTTGCGGTCCTTGCTTATGACCCTCATCAGGGTCCGGAGGTAGCCCTGCACACTCCCAACATCCCCATCCTTGGGGGCAATTGTCTTCCTCAAAACTCCGTTCAACACCACAAAGAATGTCTTCATGTTCTTCGTGGAGGGAGGGTTGAACTTGGAGTTGGGCTCATAGAGGAATTTCATCTTATCCTTCTCAATGACACCTATGTTGTGGATGATTAAGCAGTCATTGCTTGAGGTGTCAAGGTGCAGCAGGCTTGTAAAGTCTTCATAGGTTATACTGTACTTGGATCCGTGAGTCATCCAAGTAACACTCTCTTCATCATCATTAGATAAATAGCAAGTCGCAAAGAATTGCGCTATGACCTCATCATTCCAATTGTTCCTGAAGGCAAAGAGATCCTTCAGGCCATGCCTCTCAATTGCTTCCACCACTTCAACAAATGGCGAGCAACCCATCTTCTCAAAATGTGCCCAATCAATCCACTGGCTGCGCACTACAGGTGTCCTCATGGGGAGGTACACCGACTTGTAGAAATCTACATGGAAATTGCTCCAAAATCTGCCATCCACAGCTTGCTTCGAACGGCTGTAGCAATCAACATTGCGGAACTTAGCCGCTGAGTCACTGCCCTTCCCATCGAACTTTTCTTCTGTGGGGTCCCGAGCCCCTTGCTTCGGAGCTGACATCTTCAGGGGGCCAATCCGGCCCATTGCGATCCCCTTGCCCTTGCCCTTGGCTAGGCGAGCACTCGTCGAGCTAGGGCCACCACCCGCGGAGGCCCTGGAGGCAGGCACCTTTCGTCGAGCCACCCTCTTCTGAGACTAAGGAGGAGATGGGGATGGCTCGAAAGGTCACTTCATGCTTTGGTCCGTCGAGGACCGAAGCAGAGCTTCTTGGGCCATCTCGGCTTCGAAGTCCAAAGCTTCGTCGTGAGAGCTCGACATGCCCTGAGAATGGATTATACAAAGTATGGATAAGCATGGATGACAAGGGATTGAATTGATGACAAGAGAGTTTGCATTGAGGAATTAAGGTTAGGTTTGAGTTCAGAAAAATCGGACTTGTCCAATGTACAGGCACGGACTAGTCCGGGTGACCAGACTCGTCCGTGCATGGACCGGACTAGTCCAGTATTCGTCCTAAAAGACCTAACTTATGAGACAAATGGACTTAATCAATGCAAAATTAGCCTAACAACAATGTAATACATCAAGGACACTAGTATTAGGTGAAAGAAGCTAGGCTATTCCATCAATGATGAAGAAAATAGGGATTTCTAGGGTTTGGGGGAAAATTACCGAAGAAATCACTTGAAACTTGGAGTTGAGGGTGTTGAAGGCCGGAAAAGTCCGTGAACTTCAATCCCTATGCGATGAAGATCAAATTCTACCCAAACTTGCGAAGTTTCGATGGAGAAATCAAGGAATCGCCTTGGGAGCTCGAGCGCGGAGAGAGAAGCTTGAGGCAAGTTGTGAGGGTGAGGGAATTAGGGTTTGGCGGCGGCTAGGGTTATGGACACGAAAAACTGGACAAGTCCGGAAATGACCGGACTAGTCTGAACTTTTCCAAAGGCTATATCAGACTAGTCTGTGGTCTACCGGACCAGTCCGGCCTAACCGGCTCTCTGCGGACTAGTCTGCATGGGCGGACTAGTCCAGGTAACCATAGACTAGTCCGTGGTCACCAGGGAAGAATTTCTTAGCCCATTCATATATATTTGAAGGTAAATATCTAGAAAATAGGAAGGCAAATCAAATCAAATAATATTGATGAATATGATCAGTAAGCATACAACAATCAAGCAATGACCATAATTCACCAAGATCTAGTAATTGACATAGTTTTCAGAGAAAATTGAGAGAGATGATTTTCACAATCCAATCAACATATTTTGAAGAAATCATACAGGTATGCAAAATTTCAAGCCACATTCTGAGCATCAAGGATGTTTAGTTCATTTCGAAGCTCGCAAAAGCGTTTTTCATCAAGTGGCTTGGTGAATATGTCGGCCAATTGCTTTTGGGTGTTGACATGGGAAATGACTATGTCTCCTTTAATGGAGTGTCCTCTCAAGAAGTGATGCCTTATGTCTATATGTTTGGTTCTAGAGTGCTCAACGGGATTGTGGGCAATTTTGATGGCACTCTCATTGTCACAGAGGAGTGGAATATGGTTCATATTGTAACCATAATCCCTTAGAGTTTGTCGCATCCAAAGAAGTTGTGCACAACAACTCCCGGCTGCAACATACTCCAATTCGGCTGTGGATAAGGCAATGAAATTTTGTTTCTTGGAGGACCAAGAAACTAAGGATCTCCCTAGGAATTGGCATGTACCGGAGGTGCTTTTTCTATCTACTTTGCACCCGACATAATCTGCATCAGAGTAACCAATGAGATTGAATTTTGAGCCTTTTGGGTACCAAAGACCAAGTTTGGGTGTATGAACTAAATATCTCAAGATCCTTTTTACGGTTGTCAAATGACACTCCTTAGGATTGGCTTGAAATCTTGCACACAAACATACACTCAACATAATGTCTGGCCTAGATGCACATAAATAGAGTAGAGATCCAATCATGGAGCGATATACCTTTTGGTCGACGCTAGGTCCATCTTCATTGAGATCCAAGTGGCCATTCATTGCCATGGGAGTCTTTATGGGCTTCGCCTTGTCCATTCCAAACTTCTTGAGTATGTCTTGAGTGTACTTTGTTTGGCTTATGAACGTCCCTTCCTTTTGTTGCCTCACTTGGAATACCAAAAAGTACTTTAGCTCTCCCATCATAGACATCTCAAACCTATCTGTCATAATTTTGCTAAACTCCTCACAAAAAGATTTGTTAGTTGAACCAAAGATTATATCATCAACATAGATTTGACAAGCAAATGGATCATTGTCAAAATTCTTTGTAAACAATGTATAATATACTTTGCCAATATTAAAGCCATTTTCAATTAATAAATCTCTAATACACTCATACCAAGCTCTAGGAGCTTTTTTGAGGCCGTAGAGAGCCTTACGCAATTTAAATACGTGGTCGGGGAACTCTTCGTCTTCAAATCCAGGGGGTTGCTCCACATACACCTCCTCCTTGATTGGTCCATTGAGGAAGGTGCTTTTCACATCCATTTGATAGAGCTTGAAATCATGGTGAGTAGCATATGCAAGTAATATTCTAATAGATTCAAGTCCAGCTATGGGAACAAAGGTTTCATCGAAATCCAAACCTTCGACTTGTGAATACCCTTTGGCCACAAGTCGTGCCTTGTTCCTTGTCACCACCCCATGTTCGTCTTGTTTGTTGCGGAAGACCCATTTGGTGCCGATGATGTTGGATTTGGGTCTTTCGACTAGTTCCCACACCTCGTTCCTTTTGAAATTGTTGAGTTCTTCTTGCATGGCCACTACCCAATTTGGATCCTTCAATGCATCCTCAACCCTGCGTGGTTCCAAAAAGGACACAAACGAGTAATCCTCACAAAAATTAGCTATGCGAGATCTAGTAGTTACTCCCTTATGGGTGTCACCGATGATGTTGTCGATTGGGTGATCCCTTAAGACGCATTGGTGTACTCTTGGGTCTGGCACTTGCTCTCTTGAATCTTCATGATCATCTTCTTCTCCCCCTAAATGGTTGCTTTCATTGACTTGTTGGTCATCTTCATTTTCTTGAGGTTGATCTTGTATGGAAGCTCCCCCTTGATCATTGGTCTCCTCTTGTGGTTCGTTTTCTTCATGGATATGTAGAGGTGGCTCTTGTGGTCGAACTTCGCCTAGCACCATTCTTCTCAATGCTTGACAAGGAGCTTCTTCTTTATCTAGCACACATGGATCAACTTGCTCCTTTTGGGAGCCATTAGTTTCATCGAACACCACGTCACGTGCTACTTCAACAAGTCCGGATATCTTGTTGAAAACACGATAGGCGTAAGTGTTCGAATCATAACCAAGCAAGAAACCTTCATCGGACTTCGAAGCGAACTTTGAAGTCCTATGCTTCTAGTTCAAAATATAGCATGGGGAACCGAAAACTCGAAAATATGAAATATTAGGCTTGTTACCGGTAAGTAGCTCATAGGATGTCTTCTTGAGTAGTCGATGAAGATAAAGTCGATTTATGGCATGGCAAGCGGTGTTAATCGCTTCCGGCCAAAATCAATCCGAGGTCTTGTACTCATCGAGCATTGTTCTCGCCATCTTTATGAGAGTTCAGTTCTTTCTTTCAGCAACTACGTTTTGTTGAGGGGAGTTTGGAGCCGAAAACTCGTGCTTTATGCCTTCTTCATCTAGGTACTCCTCCACTTGTGTGTTCTTGAACTCCGTGCTGTTGTCGCTTCAAATGTTCTGGATTGTCAATGAGAATTAATTTTGAGCTTGCTTGAAGAACTTCTTGAGTATTCCTTGTGTTTCTGACTTATCATGCAAAAAGAAAACCCAAGTGAAGCGAGAAAAATCATCAACATCTACTAAACCATATTTGATTACCGTCGATGCTTATGTAAGCAATTGGACCAAATAAGTCCATGTGAAGTAGTTCGAGCGGTCTTGGTGTAGTCATGACGCTCTTTGCAGGGTGAGGTGCCCCAACTTGCTTCCCGGCTTGGCACGCGCTACAGGGCCTGTCTTTCTCAAACAAAACATCCTTTAAACCTCGGATGTGATCGCCCTTGAGGAGTTTTTGAAGATTCCTCATACCAACATGCGCTATCCGTCTATGCCACATCCAACCCATGTTGGTCTTTGCAATCAAGCATGTGTCAAGTTCAGCTTTATCCTTGTTTAAGTCAACAAGATAAAGCTTTCCCTTTAACATACCCTTGAATGCAATGGAACCATCACTCCTCCAGTACCGAGCACCTTTCCTTGACTATTGTCTCCAAAGTAGATGCCCTCGCTTGGATCCTCATTTGCTTCATATTCAACAAACATTCTCCTTTCTCCGGTCATATGGTTCATGCAGCCACTGTCTAGCACCCATTTGGATCCACCGGAGGAATAGGCCTGCAAAAACAAATTATGTCTCAGTTTTAGGTACCCAATCTTGTTTGGGTCCTTGTAGGTTAGTCACAAGGGATTTGGGCACCCACACATGAGATTTGGTGTTCTCATGGCGTGGACCAACATAATGAGCATAAACCTTTCCATAATTACTTCTCATTAAGACATAAGATGCATCGAAAGTTCCGAATAGTAACTTTTGTTGTTTATATACAGGACTAGTCTGGGAGGCCGGACTTGTCTGGAGTACCGGACTTGTCCGGACCCTGACCAGACTAGTCCGGTGGTCATTCATGTTGTATTCATTAAATTTTGATTTTCCAGTTTGAAAGAGTCCCCCCTTTACAAAGACATTGCTATCCCTGTTATTCTTATGGCTTCTAGCTTGTTGCTTTTCACCATAAGAGTAACCAATGCCATATTTGACATTTGGAGGTCTTGTGACCAAGTATGCACTACGTACATTTTTGATCTTCTCCTTGTCAAATATGCCATTTTGTGTAGAATGCTTTTCCTTGGTATAGATTGGCTTGTCTTTCAAACTGGTGTCAACCTTATCACATGTACAAGTGGAAGCAACTTCAGTTTTAATGGGTTGAGAAGGTGAACTTGAAGAGGATGAAGGGGCACCTTGCTTGAGTGACTCAACTTGCACTTCAAGGATCTTGTTAACCTTGATTAGGTTAGCAAGTTCTTCCTTGATTGCAGCATTTGAGTCGTTTGACTCCAAGCAAGCTTCCTTGCTTGAAGCTAACTCAACCTCTAGTGACTTGCTTCACTCCTTTTCAAGCTCTAGAAGTTTGTCAAGTTAGACATATTCCTCCTTTTGGGAGACAATCATGTCTTCTTGACGGTGTATTAACCTCTCCTTATCAACAAGTTGATCAAGTAAAAATTTCATTTTAGTGGTTGTTTTCTTATCTAATCCAATAAACATATCTTCATTATCACTAGCAATGTCGCTATCACTAGAATAGGAATGCATGGGGGAGGGTTTTGCTGTTACCTTGCGTTTACCTTCCTTTGCCATGAGGCAAGTGTTGTTCCCCTTCCACGCGTCGAGTGTAGTGAAGAGAGTAGACTTCTTGGATGTCTTCTCGATGGCTATGCTAGCCATCTCTTCTTCTTCTGATGATGAGGACTCATCATTTGAGTCCCACTCTTTACCTATGTGCGCTTGTTTGGCTTGTTTCTTCTTCTTGAAGAATTGCTTGGGTTGAGGCTTGGCTTCTTTAGTCTTCTTCTTGTTCTCTTCATATGGGCAATCAACTATAAAGTGGCTATACTCACCACAATTATAGCATGCCCGCCTCAACTTTGGCTTTGTTCTTTCCTTGTATTTTCCTTCACTTGAATTGGCACCTTGTCTCTTCTTCATCATTTTCTTGAATTTCTTCATGAATAGTATCATGTCATCTTCATCCAAATCACTGCTCTCATCGTCACCATCTTCCTCTAATTGAGCTTCTCGTGATTCTTTAGATAAGGGCTTGAGGGTGGACTTCAGGGCAACCCCTTTCTTCTTTACTGAGGTAAGGTCGGCAATTTCCTTGACATACTTCGTTTTCTTTTCCATCATCTCGAAATTGATGATTTTTCCAAGTAGCTCATCCAGAGTCATTCTCTTGTATCCGGGGCTTTCTCTAATCATGGAGCATAAGGTGACGTTGTGAGGCATGAAAGCTCTAAGGATGAGCTTCACCACCTCGTGGTCGTTCCACTTCTTGCTTCCGTAAGATCAAACCTTGTTGACGAGCGTCTTAAGTCTGTTGTACATATCTCGAGGTGACTCATCTTCTTCGATTGCGAATCTTCCCAATTCGCCCTTGATCATTTCGATCTTTGCTTCATGCACATGACGATCACCTTCATGTGTAGTTTGCAATGTGTCCCAAATCTCCTTTGCAATCTTGAGTCCATCCACCTCAGTGAACTTGTCCCGACTGAGCGAAGAGGTAATGACTGCCGCGGCTTGAGAATTTCGATGAATTGCCTACTCTTGGCTTGGTGTAAGCTCTTCATCGTTGTCCGGGATATCTATCCCTGTGCACACAATATGCCATAAACTTGGATTGAGAGAAATTAGATGCATTTTCATATTTTGCCTCCGCATTGAGTAATCACTTCCATCGAAGTGTGGGGCTTTTCCTAGAGGGATAGATAAATAATGATTATTGCTGGAATTAAGATGATCATAGTTGAAAGGATATCGAGAGTTGTCGGTGTGACTACTCCCCTTCTTCTTCTTCTTTTCATCTTTGACTTTCACTTTCCCTTTGGAAAGAGTCTTCTTTCTTAGGAGCGCCTTTAGTTCAAGCGTCTCCTCATCGTCGTCCTCGAAGTCTTGAATGGCTTCGAGGAGCTTTTCCACTTTCTGATTCTTGTCATCATCAACCTTCTCTTGGTTGTTGCTCTTGTGTACGTCCTTCATGCCCGACATGATCTCTTCGAGCGATTAGTCTCTTTCTTGAAGAACCTGCTCTGATACCAATTGAATGTGGCCTAGAGGGGGGGGGGTGAATAGGCCTTTTTGATATTTGTCGGGACCTGCAATACTTAATAACCAAATCAAAACTCAAGATATCGGACTAGTCCGGTAAAGTGCGGACTAATCCGGTGTGTACCAACTAGGTTAATCAAGTTTGATCGCTTAATTTGATTCTACGATGTATGCAGCGTAAATATACTTGTAATTGAAGTGTTGCACGATTATGGACTAGGATATATCACAATTCTATCTTATATTTAATGATTCAACGTAAAGTAAGCAATATTGATTGAAACCCTAGATTGATATGATGTATAAGAACGGTGAACACAAAGTAAGAACACAAATGATTTATCCCGTGGTTCGGTTCCCAAAGAGGCAACCTACGTCCACGTTGAGGAGTCCACAAAAGGATCGGGTCTTCTCCAATCCTACCCTCGTCGGATCGCCACGGAGGCCAATCCTCTTCTCTTATCACAAAGGGTAAATAACCAAATTCAAGGGGCCTCCTCACACGTTGAGGGCTCCCCTAGATTACAATGAAAACTCCACCAAGAACACACTCAAAAGATTACAATTAAAATCACATGAGTGTGTTAGGGAATCAAACCAAGAGCTCAAGAGTGATGAATCGTGTCTCTCCAATGTTCCAAAGTGTATCCTCAAGGGATTGATCTTTTTGGCTTTTGATTTCGTGGAGAGATGTGTTTTTGAGGCTCTTGGGAGGTGTGACGGCGCAGGGGTCGAGAGTGATTAAAGTTGGGCCGTGCACCTTTATTTATATGGGGTTCCTAAAAGTGACCGTTAGGGTTTAGAAAGATCGGACTAGTCCGGTGCGCTGTGTGTAGCAAATCCTAAGTGTCTCGAAATATCGGACTAGTCCGGCTAGGAGCGGACTTGTCCGATTTCGCTTCTGGAAATCTTCGGACTAGTCCGATAGTCATCGGACTTGTCCGGATTAGTGAAACCATAAGTGAATTGGGTGACAAGTCCGCACTTGGAGGACTTGTCTGATTTAGGTCAGAGGATTTTTGGACTAGTCCGTGCTGATATCAAACTTGTCCGATTTAGATCAGAATGATATCGGACTAGTCCGTTGGTGATCGTACTTGTCCGATTTTGTGCAACTTGTGAAGTGTTTTGAGGACTAGTCCGCACTGGGGAGGACTAGTCCGATTCTAGTCAGAGGGATATTGGACTAGTCCGGTGTGATATCGGACATGTCCAATCTTGTGCAGAGAGATATCGGACTAGTCCGGTGTCAGTCGGACTAGTCCGGTCCTGATAAATTTGTGCAATGTGTGTGTTTATTTGTGATTGAGCTCTTGGGGTGTGTTTCCTTAACACACTCCACACACAATGATCAACTACACTTGTTCCTTGAGTTCTTCTCCATATTGCTCCTCATTCTCCCTTCTTTTTGGCACTTTGCTTATTTTCACATTAAAACATGTGCTCATCTCAACAAAGTAGTTAGGATCTCATTTGCTTGTCATAAATCATCCAAAACCCACAAGGGATTCCTATATGCACTTTCAGGAGGTCTTGTAGCCAAGTATGTACTGCGTGCATACTTGACCTTCTCCTTGTCAAATATGCCACTTCGAGAAGGATGCTTGTCCTTTGTCAAGTTTGACTTCTCCTTCAAGTTAGTGTCAATTTTAGCACATGCACAAGTAATAGTAGTTTCAGATTTTACGTGTTGAGACGGTGAGCTTGAAGAGGATGAATGGTCACTTTGCTTGAGTGACTCAACTTGTACCTCAAAGATCTTGTTAACTTTGGTTAAGTTAGCAAGTTCATCCTTGATGATTACATTTGAGTCACTTAACTTCAAGCAAGCTTCCTTGCTTGAAGCTAACTCAAGTTCTAGTGACTTGTTTCACTCCTTTTCAAGTTCAAGGATCCTTTTAATCTTAAGATTTTCCTCCTTTTGAAGGATGATCATATCTTCTTGGCGATCAACAAGCTCCTCCTTATCAACAAGCTTATCCATTAAGAATTTTATTTTTGCAGCAGTTTTCTTATCTAAGCCAACAAGCATATCTTCATCATCACTATAAGTATCACTATCACTAGAGAAAGAATGCGAAGATGAGGATTTAGTTGTTACCTTTCTTTTACCTTCCTTCGCCATTAGACATGTGTTGTTGTCGTACTTCCATGCGCCCATGGTTGGGAAGAGGGTGAATTTCTTGGTTGTCTTCTTGATGGCTATGCTAGCCATCTCCTCTTCCTCTTCGGATGAGGACTTATCATTAGAGTCCCACTCCTTTCCTAGGTGTGCCTGTCCAATTTGCTTTTTCTTCTTGAACATCTTCTTGGGTTGAGGCATTGTATCCTTGGTCTTCTTCTTGTTTTCTTCATAAGGACAATCAACTATAAAGTGATCTTATTCACCACAGTTATAGCAAACGCGCCTCAACTTTGGTTTTGATTTGTCTTTGTGTCTTCCTTCATTTGATCTACCACCTTGTATTCTTTTCATCATCTTCTTGAATTTCTTCATAAATAGGATCATATCTTCTTCATCGATGTCACTGCTTTCATCGTCGCCGTCATCTTCTTCTTGAGCTTCTCGAGTCTCTTTTGACATTGGCTTGCAAGTGGACTTCAAAGCGACTCCTTTCTTCTTTGCTGAGGTGAGGTCGGAAATCTCTTTGACATGTTTTGCTTGCTTCTCTATCATCTTGAAATTGATGATCTTTCCAAGCAATTCATCTGGGGTCATTTTCCGATACCCGGCGCTTTCTCTAATCATTTAACATAGAGTCACGTTGTGAGGCATGAAGGCTCTGAGAGTTAGCTTCACCACCTCGTGATCATTCCACTTTTTGCTTCCATATGCTCGAACTTTATTGATGAGATTCTTCAACCGATTGTACATGTCTTGTGGTGACTAATCTTCTTCTATGGCGAATCTTCCTAATTTGCCTTGATTATTTCAATTTTAGCCTCTCGCACATGACGATCGCCTTCATGTGCAATTTGTAGTGTATCCCATATTTCCTTAGCGATTTCGAGTCCATCTCGGCTCAATGATGATGTTATGACAGCTGCAGCCTGAGCGTTCCAATGAATAGCTTGCTCTTGACTTGGTGTGAGCTCTTCATCGTCACCCGGGATATCTATCCCTGTACACACTATATGCCACAAGCTGGGGTTACGTGATATTAGATGCATCCTCATATTTTGCCTCCACATTGAATAACCATTGCCATCAAAGTATGAGTTTTCCCTAGAGGAATAGACAAGTAATGATTATTGTTTGAATTTAATCGATCATAGTTAAAAGGATATCGGGAGTAGTCGGTGTGACTACTCCTCTTTGTGTTCTTCTCATCATCAATCTTTGTCTTCCCTTTGGAGAGTGCCTTCTTCCTTAGGAGCGCCTTGAGTTCAAGCGTCTCCTCGTCATCATGCTCAATGTCTTGGATGGCGTCGAGGAACTTCTCCAACTTTTGAGTCTTTTCATCCTCAACTTTCTCTTAGTTGAAGTTCTTGTGCACATCCTTAATCTCCGACATTTTCTCTTCGGGCGATTAGTCTCTTTTGAAGATCCTGGCTCTGATACCAATTGAATGTAGCCTATGAGGGGGGTGAATAGGCTTTTTGATCTTTTGTCGGAACCTGAAAAACTTAGCAACCTGATCAAACACGGAGAAGTTGGAGTAGTCTGGTAGTGTGCGGACTAGTCCGGTGTGTGCGGACTAGATCGATCAAGTTTGATCAATGATTTCGATCCAAGTATTCTATGCAGCGGAAATTTAGTTGTAACTCAAGTTTATTGCTTTAATGAAACTAGATGTGGCACAAGTTAACTTTAGTTTCGAAGTTTTAACGTAAGTTGAACAAGATCGAGCAAACCCTAGATTGCAATGAATAGTAAGAACAAAAACAAAGACACAATGATTTTTATCCCGTGGTTCGATTCCACAGAGGAAATCTACGTCCACGTTGAGGAGTCCACAGAGGACCGGGTCTTCAGCAACCCTACCCTCGTCGAATTGCCACGGAGGTCGATTCTCTTCCACTAATCATAGAGGGGGTAAATAACCGTGTTCAAGGGGCCTTCTCACAAGTTGAGGGTTCCCCAAGATTTACAATTCTAAACACCACCAAACACACTCAAAAGATATGCAATAAAATAGCGAGAGTGTGTGAGAGAATCAAACCCAAGAGCTCGAGACGTGAAGAGCATGTATCTCCTTTGATCTATGGTTAATCCTCAAGGATTTGATCTTTCTTGCGTTAGATTGTGTGGAGAGACATGTTTTCTGGGCTCTTGGAAGGTGTGACGGCACAGAGGGTCGAGAGAGATCATAGTAGGGCCGTGCACCTCTATTTATACTAGGGTTTCCAAAGGTTACCGTTAGGGTTTGCAAAGTCCGGACTAGTTCGTAGTGGACTCCGGACTAGTCCGGTGTGCGGCGTGTGGCAAACCCTAAGTGTCCTGAGTTATTGGACTTGTTCAGCAATTGGCGGACTAGTCCGATTTTGTCTCTGGAGATGTTCGGACTAGTCTGCACATATTGGACTAGTCCAGCCTGGTGAATCCCTTAGTGAATTGAGGACAAGTCCGCACTTGGAGGACTTGTCCGATTTTATTCAGAGAGGTTATCGGACTAGTCCGGTGTCGTGAAATTTTGAGGGGCTAAAGACAAGTCCGAATTTGGGGAACTTGTCCGAAGTTGGTCAGTGAGGATTTCAGACTAGTCTATGGAATATCGGACTTGTCTGATATTGATCAGAGGAATTATCGAACTAGTCCGGACTTTACGGGACTAGTCCATTGCGGACAAGTCTGCACTGGGGGGAATTGTCCGATCCTGGACAGAGAGATTATCGGACTAGTCCGGGGAACATCGGACTAGTTCAGACGTGTGTAAATTTGTGCAGTGAGAGTGTTTTCTTTTGCTTGAGATCTTGGGGTGTGTTTCTCCAACACACTCCATACACAAAGAGTATTCTATTCATCTCTTGAGCTCTTTTCAATTTGATTTCTCCCTCTCCTTTCTTTTCGCGCTTTCTTCATAATTTCATTAAAATCCGCGCTCATCTCAACAATTTAGTTAGGATCTCATTTGTTTGTCATAAATCAACCAAAACCCACAAGATATGCCTATATGCACTTTCAAAGTCACCCTACGTGCCATGGACAGGACTCCACCCTTCCATACGTCTATTTTTTTGTTGGTTTTGTCAATCATATATTGCCAATCAGCAACACTTGTTCTTTTAGTACTCACAAGTACTCCAAGATAAAGCAGGGGGAAGAAACCTTCTTGACAATTAAAAATTTGGGCATATTTCAAAGCCATCACATTACCCCCCCTCCCAATAACCAGTACCTCGCTCTTGTCGAAGTTGATTTTCAACTCCGACATGTTCTCATAAAGATATAGCAGCAACTTGATGTGTCTTGCCCCCTTCTCACTTTACTTGAAGCAAAGAATTGTGTCATCTGCATATTGCAGGATGGACACACTATACTCAATCAAATTATCGGCCAAGCCAGTAAACAATCTATTAGCTTGAGCCCTAAGTACTATCTTGGTTGATGCATCCGCAACAAATTTAAACAGCAAAGGTGATAGAGGGTCACCTTGTGTGACCCCTCTATAGATCTGAAAATAAGGTCTAGTTTTATTGTTAATCTTGACACTAATTGTTCCATTTCCCACAATCTTTTTTATCCAGCCACACCATACATTGGAAAAACTCCTTGTTATTAAACATTTGAAGAGGAAAGTCCAACTCACCTTATCATATGCCTTTTCAAAGTCAAGTTTCAACACTATACCAGCCCCTCTTCTATTTCTCTTTTTTCATGGAAAATCTCATATAAAGTTAAAATACCAGTCATAATATTTCGATTGGGAATAAAAGCAGTTTGTGCTTTGGTAAACCACTTGTATAAGCAATTCAACAAGCAAAGGAGTCTAAATTGCTGAATTTTTTCAACTTATTTGACCTTAGGTAAGAGGGTTAAAATGCCAAAGTTAATTCTATATATGTCAAGGACCCCTCTATGAAAGTCCTGAAAAAGATTTAAACAATCACCTATAATAAATTCCCAACATGTTTGATAGAATTCAATTGGCAGAGAATCTAGGTCAGCTGCTTTATTTTATCCATTTTAAACAAAGCACTTTTAATTTCAATTATCTATCCTCCCAAACAACTCCCTATAGTATCCAGTGACATGTTTTAAAATGTTTTCAGTCCCAACAATCTCTTGCTCCCCATTCTTGAAACTAAAAATTGTGTTCTGTCTTTTCCTACCATTAGCCACTCTGTGGTAAAAACTATGTTATTGTCTCTTTTAAGCAACCAATTCTCATGGCTCCTTCTAAACCAATAAAGTTCCCCTTCCTCTAGAATTTTCATTAAATCTCCTTGCAAACATACCCTTTCCACGATTTCCTCTTCACACAACAGTCCCAAGTCCTCTTTCTCCTCAATACTACCCAGCCTAGACTGAATTTCAGTCTTTCTCTTCTTCATACTCCCTGACCTATTATAACCCCATCCTTTAATGTATTTTTTTAACTTTCTTTAGTTTAAACAACACTCTACACATGACATTATTATCTTTAGTGGGTTCTTATTCTCCTTACTATGCTTAAGAACTCATCACGTTTAAGCCAAGCAAGTTCTAGATGAAACTCGATCTTCCTGGAAGGTTCTTGAGTGATAGTCCTTAATACTAGTGGGTTATGATCTGAGAGGATTCTAGGCAATTTCTGCACACTAACTAAAGGGAAAAGTTATTCCCATTCTTTACTCATCAAAGTTCTATCCAAAACCTCCAGTGTAGATTTGATCTATTATTGGACCAGGTGAATTTTCCACCAGGCCCCTCGATCTCTCTCAAATCATTTACATGAATTAAAACATTAAACATGTCATTAAACATGTTTTTATGAAACTTTTTGTTTTCCTCCCAAGCTTATCTTTTATTATGTTAAAATCTCCACCCACAATGTAAGGATCATGAATATTACTGCAGAAGCCAGCAAGTTCAATTAAAAATGCCTCTTTGTCTTCCTCTTGGGCAGCCCCACAAACATTCAAAACCTTTCAACACTTCCTAATCTCCCTGTCCCATAATATAGTTAGACACATGAATTTACCATCAACAACAAAATTCACATCAAATCTATCATACTTGAACCCTGTCGGTACCCTGTGTACCAGATACCCTTTGGGACTGCAAAGAGCTCAAAGGAACTCCACATACCTGAGTTGAAGACCTCCGAAGGCCCCACGTGTCATACGGAACCGAACCTGCCTCCCTTCTACGGTTAGTCCTAGTGGCGCCACGTGTATCATAAAACCGGAGCTACATTCCTTACCTAGGAAAGCTCCAGGTTAAATACCTGTGCGGCACCCCCGGACCTAACCCCCGACAGAGAGAAGCTCTAGAACCGACACATGTACAACAACACCGAATCTACCCGTCCAAGACGGTAAGATCCGGAGCTGCCACGCGTCCAACCGCCGGACCTTCAACTTCAACAAGCAAACTGGTGGACCTCCAACGGCTTGGACCTTCAAGGAACAATTAAAGACTTCAAGACCCGATTAAATGTCATTAATGCTATCTTAATGACATACAATCGGAGGGACCTTAATACCAGTAACGCCACTGTCAAGGCGCGTTACCACACTATTAAGGGTAGTTAAGCTCATTAATTGTGTATTAAACATCAGTAACCGCCAGGGCCACATGTCGGGTCAGGCTAACGATGTAACGGCCAACCCTTGTACTATAAAAGGACTGGCCAAGCGATACACAGGGAGACTTCTTCCAGACCTCTAGACTCGCACCCATACGCGCTCTAGACACTCTGGTCTTACACACAAGCTCTTAGACGCTCAATACAACAGCAACACACATCCGTGGAGTAGGGTATTACACTTAGGCGGCCCGAACCACGTAAATCCTTGTGTCAATTTGCCATCTTATTCTGAATCTTCGCGCGTCCACAACCGAACTACAAACTCCGCGGGCTGCCTACGGTAGTACCGGGAGAATTGTCGGAATCACCCTCCGATAGTTGGCGCGCCAGGTAGGGGCGCCCGAGATTCAAACATGGTGAACTCTGCTGCTCGATCGTCCAACGGCAACCCTGCTGCGCAACCTGCTGGAGGCAATCCCTCCAACATGCAGCAGCCAGCAGGTGTTGTGGCTCCAACATGAGTCATGCCACCACCGCCGCCGTCCGCACCGGCAAATCAAGCTAGACAGCAAGACGGAGCGTCTGCATCGGTCACTGCATCGGCAAACAACAACCCTGAACACGCGCTCCATGCTGCGCGTGCTCTTCTCCAACGTCCACCACCTCCAGGAGCATCCCAGGGTGCAATGGAGCAGTGGAGAGCTGATGTGGAACATTTGGTTGCAGCAGCAGCCAATCGCATCAGCAATTAAGGTCCTCCCCCCTTGGGGCGGGCCCCATCGCAGCATTAGACTATGTCGGGTAGACTTGGTCCGCACGCTTCGCAGCATAGGAGGCATGCTGCATCTCAACAAGCAATGTTGTTGCCTTCTGGGGCGTGACGTACCCACACGGAAACAAGGCTTTCGACTCACGACCTCCGGGCGGAGCTCGATCGCCATTATCGTCAACAAGATGGCCGTGTCCATATCGAGCGTGCTCGCGAGAGGTGAGAGGCTCGGGACAGTCCTACTCCCGAGGGAGTAGGAGGAGGTTGTTCTGCCCTAGCCATGCACCTACGCATGGTCAGATGGCCGCAGAAGTTCCGGCCTCACCTGCCATAGAAATTTGATGGGACTGTCAATCCCGCCGAATTTCTCCAAATCTACTCCACCGCAATCCTTGCGGTTGGAGGCAACGAGGCCGTAATGGCCAATTATTTCCCTGTGGCTTTAACTGGGACCGCCAGGTCCTGGTTCATGAGCCTTCCACCTCACTCCATCAACAGTTGGAAGTGAGTTGTGCCAACAATTCACTACCAACTTCGGGAGCTCATATACCCGACCAGGCATAGAACCAGACCTTTTTGCTGTAAAGCAAAAGGGGGGAGAGTCCCTGCGATCCTTTATCCAGAGGTTCTCCCAGGTACAAAACACCATTCCTTCTATCTCAAGCGCTTCTGTAACTCTTCAGCTTGGCAGACAAGTGTGCCAAAGCTGCGGAGGGCCGTGAAATGCACTCCCAACCACCTCCGGAGGACAACAAAAAGTCCTCCAAGGGTGAAGCTGCTACCTCCAGGAGTGGCAAGAAGAAGAAAAAGTCCAACAGCAAGAAAAAGCCGTCAGTTGGCACACCCACTGCCGCTGCTGCCGCAACTCCGGGTGGTCGGGGGCCACGCCCTGAGAAATGACCTCGGTCGTCGTCTGAAGATGGTTGCAGCTCCAAGATGTGATGCCCTGTTGACAGCTGTTATACACCAATTTCATCCATAGATTTAACTCAATTATGTGAAGGATTTGTCATTTCTTGCACACATCACCTTTCTATATAACCCAATTCCACTTGGACTTGGAGAAATATGTGTATGCAGCATTTTATGCAGGAAATGAGGAAATGTAGAGGGACCAATCCTATAAAATATCATCCCAGCCAATCAGGCGACGACACGTGGCATCCCATGGAACAAATGGCCCACAAACAGAAGTATCCGAGATCCAACGGTGTATCACCCATATACATCAATGGGACCCACCTGGCAGCCACCTAGAGAAAGCACACGAGAATTGGTGCAATGACCAGGTCGGTCGAACCAGGGGGTCGACCGACCTGGTCTCTGCACCAAACTCAGTCAGCCTCCACGTGTTGGCTCATACCGACTCCTTGGAGTCAATGGTGACTGATTCGCGCGCTTTTGGTGGCGGGAACCAACCTCAACACTAGTATAAATAGGACCCCTACCCCTCACTTCAACATACACCACTTGAGCATCATTCTGTTGTATACACTATCTTCCATAGTCCTTAGAGGAGTTAGGATGTAGAGAGGAGAGCCTCTAGTCCCAAGTCCAAATTGGAAAAGGGGTAGAAGGAGACTCTCTTCCCAATTCCACATTGGGAAAGGTATGGCTTATGTATCCCTTCTTGTATTTGTGACTTTGTGGTCAATAAAGATATTATCTTTAGTCTTCTTTTATACGTATACTTGGACAAAGCATTTCTTGTTTGATTGTGGATTCCATGTATGTGGAAGGTATAGTCTTTATGATTTCACTCTCATGATCACATCTTATGGTCATAAACACTATAGACCCCCACTATAGTCTATGTAGTTATGATATGATTATGTTAATATGAATGACTATGCTATGCAATCAGCATTGGTTCAACGATGTTTAGGTTAGTCATTGCCTTAGGATGGCTTCTGCCATGGCTCCTAAGGTATTTGCTTAGTATGATAGCATGGTGCTAGGGTATTTAAGTAGCGTTGGATGTCTCGTAGACCCACGGATTGAAGAGGTAGGCAGTATGTGGTGACAGCCCTATATGTCCTTTGTAATCCTCCACGTTCGGATATGCCACAGGCTCTTGGCGGGAGTCGCCCTAGTATTGCTAGGGGTAAGCCCGTGCCCGATGTGTTGAATAGCATTGCATAGGAATTCATCATTGACATGACCATTAGTATCTACCTTAGGCTATGTATATTTATTATGAGCATTGTAGGAGCAACTCTCTAACTCTCAATCCAATCTCCCTCTAGGACCCATTTTACCCTTTAGAATAGATTGCCTAGGTGTGTGTCACACTACCCCCATTATCAATTTACCCCTATCCGGATAATGGATTAATATCCCATAGCTTGACCATAAGAGTAGTATATACTTTACTCCATTGCCTTCTTTTGGGATAAATACGATACCCTTGAGAATACTCATGGGTTAAATGCTACAACGGTATCTTCCGTGCGCTTGCGGATCTCATCTCTTTACTGGAGATGATCTGTGGTATTAAGAAATACCAACAAGCATTTCTGGCACCGTTGTCGGGGATGATTTGTTAGTATATCTTAGGAACCGTCAACAAGCATTTCTGGCGCCGTTGCCGGGGAAGGCAAAGGAAGTGAAGGATAGCTATCACTTGTGATTAAGCTATAGGTACTAATAGTTATTAGACAGGATTACCCTTGTTTGTTTTCTCTTTTGTGTGAAAACAGGGTAGTGTTGGCCAACCCATTGTATGGGATGTCCAACGAGGACGCAAGTGCTAAACTGCAAGATGATTTAAGGCGTATATCAACAAATGTCCGCTAGGCAACACCATTGCCTTTTTGCGGGAGAATTTCAGCTTTTAGTAGGATCCAAAGTCATCCATACCCAAGCTTGGGGAAGGATCCAAGAAGTTCTTCTTGGTTTGCCTCCACCATGGGGTGGATAGTTGGCTCTTCATCCAACACTCGTGTCATGGGTTGGCTCCACCAATCCATGACCACATTCATGCTGGAGCTGAAGGAGTCCTATTCTCATTCATCATGGATGAGAAGAAGGTCTCTGCTCAAGGGGTGAATTGAAGAATGCTCGAGTTCCCATAGCTTGTCATGCACACCACTTCACAAGGTGGACATGCTAGTTATGGAACTACACCTCCCATTGAGGTATCATGAATACCAAGTCAATGAAGACTTATTTGGATAATCCAAGTCGTGGATATTCACATGATTTGTGAAAATCCATGTCAACATGGGACGCCTGGGAATTATTTCCCTAAGACCCATGATGACCTTTTTCAAACAACAACTCCAATGGCTACCATTCACAAGGAGGTCAAGGGTGGAATTAACATCACCCTTGTATTCAAGGAGGTTATGGCTTTCCAAGGGATTTAAGTTCAACTAGCCTACCTTGAAGTATCTTGGCCAAGCAGAAATCAAGACAACATGCACATGAAGATCTTGGCCAAGGAAAAGAACTTAAGGAGCATTCAAAGTCCAAGATATCCCACATCACTTGTTGGGATTCCCACACTTCAACCAAACCCATTCAACCTAGGGAAAGTGACATTGTGGATGAAGCGTTTCTTGTTTGATTGTGGAGTCCACATGTCATCATACCCAAGGAAGCCTTTGATCCATGATCAAGGTATGAGTTGATTCAATGGAATATCAATATGGTCAGAGTGGCACCCCTAAGAAGGACAAATCCTCACCACGCTCATGAAGGAATACATTCAAGAGGGAGAACCCGTCGCTACAACAACATGTCTATATCAATACAACGGGGAGAGGCTAGGGCCACCAGGTGGCCCACATGTCCAAATGAGAGCCAAATGAATTTGGCATGTCAAAACAGAAGAAATCGTCCACATCTTCAACCCCGGGATTGGACAACAAATCATTGCGCTGAACAGAACGGAGATAAGTCATACTCATCGGACTTCAAAAATTCGGTGAGTCCTTGCCAATAGGTTAATTGGTAGTTATCTCATATTTGTTTTCTAAATTGCATCAACCCTTGCATTTGCATGTTTGAAATTCCACACTTGCATGTTGGAAAGTAAAATTTCCAACCATCATAAAACTAAAAAATTTGAATTAGGGGAGAAATTTAATTGGATATGAACTACGTGCATGACCACTTGAATTTATCTTCCTAGTTCAAACCAAAAAGATTTGCTTTGACCCTCATTGCATTTACAAGTTATTTCAAGCTGGGCAAGACATTTTGAAAATTGGGTTCAATTTGCTTTTGGCTAACGTAACCCGTTTTCGAGTAGTTTTGTGTGTTCCTGATTAAAGTGCAGCTAGGTCAAAATTGTGAAGAGGTGGTTTGGCAAGAAAGTGGAAGGTTTCATCAAGCTGAAGTCACCATTGGGAGGATTTGAGAACACTTCTCTCCTTCAACTCATTTTGAGTTTGAGGAAGAGAAATGTTCAAGAGGATGACCCAATGGAGGAGCTAGAACCAAATCCATCGCCAAATCCAACCTCAACTTGGCAATTGACATCAACAATCAAGCCTACGCCAAAAATCAAGGTTGTGAGTTTCTCACACAAAGACCTTCATCACCAACTGCTCTTCGAATGAGGTATGAGTTTAGAATTTTTCATTGTTTGGTTTGCCATAGAATTGAATGTATTTGCTTGCATTTGTGAGGAAGGTTGACACTTCCTCATCATTCAATTCTCAAGCATCCTCACAAGAGTAAGCATGGGTATTGACTTTTGGATCTCCAAAAGGAAATCCCACCTTACTTGGAAAAATCTCAAACAAGTACCTAGAATCATTTAGGGATTGTTTTGTAAACTTAGTCATTTTTGTTGAGGTTTAGAAAACAAAACTTTTGGGCACGACTTAATTAGTGAATTGGCATATAGGAACTTGGGCATAGTGACAGCCATAATTTTTAATTGAGCTTCATGCATAGATGGTGTCACTAGATTTCAAACTCTTAGGAATAAGTGATATCCTTGCTCTGAAATTGAATTGCATTTTTAGGAGGAGTCACTAAATTTCAAATTCCTAGTGAGGTTCAGGAGTATAAAATTGAGAATCTTGTTTGTCATGGTCTAAATGATAAAAATTTGCTCTTGAAAGCTAAGATGGTTAGAAACTTTAAAAGGTGTATGGATCCATATAGTGTATTTCTATCACATGCATTGCTATGAGTAGGAGCTTTAGAAAATATGCAACATGAATTATCCATAAAGCTCCACTCTTATCGATGAATAACATATTGATCATAGATACACTTGACATTGGATCCAATGCATATTTGATTTTGTTCTTCTCCGTATGTACAAATGAAAGTTTGGTTACCTAACTCGAACGTTCATTTGTACAAGTCTCGGGAGCTAACCATCCCTATCCATTCAAGAGAGGAAGTTTGCAGGAGTAATATTACTATGCAGACATTCATGAAGCTGATTGTTGGGATTCCTAGAGGATTCCATTTCAACATCTCTTGGCCAAGGAGTAAATTAGGATGGTTGTTATCTATCGGAAATTATGTCCGAAGGTTAATCATAACTATACGAGGCTAGAGATTTGAAATGGGAACCCTCCATGAGCAACCAATGAGCTGCCACGAATGGGCGAGAGCATTATGTTCTCAACTATTTTAAGCACTCATTCAAGCTCAAGGGATTTGCCACCATCATTGGGTACAAGTTATTCCTATGCGGCTAAGAGTTATGATGTACCATGACCTAGGAATGACAAGATCACACCCAATTTATATTGGGTGCAAGTTGTTCCTATGTGGCTAGAAGGTATGTCATGCCTTAGCCACGGAACAACAGATCACACTCAACCCATGTTGAGTGCATGTCATTCCTTTGTGGTTCTAGATATGTTGTACCTTACCCAGGGAACAACTGATCATACCCAATGCATGTTGGGCACATGTCACTCCCTTATGGCAAAAAGATATGATACACCTTAGTCAAAGAATGATGAACATACTCAATGTATGTTGAGTGCACGTCATTCCTTTGGATCTAAAAGGTTATCATTATCTTAGCCAAGGAATGACAAATCACATCCAACACATGGAGACCCTGATGTGTGGACGATCAACATCAAAAACACTCTATTCAACCACACTTATGGTGTCCATGTGAGGCAACACAACAATCAACACTCAACCCTCCATTGTCAAAGCCACGCTGCAACAAGGATAGGCCAACTCATGGCCTACCTCCGTCGTTAGGGTTTCAACCCCTATCACGGAATAAGCTTGGAGGAGGACCCCCAGTTGAGGTAACTTGTATCACACCCACTACATTTTTATTTCAAATCATCCATTGCATATTTACTTTCCATTCATCCACCATCCACCATGCATCTAAAAAAATATAAAAATAGGTTAGATTTGCTTTCATCAAATAAAGATGTGCGGTAAGAATGATTTAGAATTCACATAGATGAAATGATGAATAGTTGCTCTGTTTTATTTTCCTAAGTCTCTAGTTTACAACTTGCTACTCTTCGAATATTGCTTTCATTGATTTGAAATACTTTTACCATAATTTGGAAGTTGTGGATAGCAAAAGCGTTATCTAATTCTAGGTTGTTGCAAGACTAGAATTGGTAATAGTACTGCTAGTCCTAGTTTGAAAGTAAAACTTAGATTTTTGGAGAAATTCTAAAAAGATTTAAGTTTCCCTCAATTGATTGGAAATACCTACCAAAGCCATATGATGTTCATACATAGACAAAACCTTATGCATATGCTATTTGCTTTCACATTGAGCCTAGTCAAACTAGTATAGACCTATGTGAGAAATCATTCAACTCTTTTTGAATTCAAGACTTCACTTGCACATGCTATACTTCTACTCTAGAAGTAAGCAAAGCGCATATCATATCCACCATACCACAACAAAAAGAGAAACTCCATGTTATTCACGTTTAGCACTCTCTTCAAAATTCATTGCAAAGAAAGGGAGTAGAAGACATGGCTATAAAAAAAGAGCATGCTTACATCATAAGCATGAAAAAAAAAGAGAAAAAAGAAAATTAGCCATGTTTCATCCCTGCAAAAGAAGGAAAGATTACACCAAAAAGGAGTTATCTCAAGTATCCACATCCACTTCCACTCCATCACACATGCACTAGTCTTGAATCAAAAAGTTTTGATTTGAATTCTCCTAAGGCTTACTCTTTTGACTTAGCAATATATGTGATGCAAATATGCCTACTTACTTTCCTTACCAAGCTCCACATACAATCCATATTCAATGAGTAGGAATAGTAGAGGCACAATGCTCTGGTGAGGAAATATTTCCACTATCCACAAAGGAGTGACTGAGAGAATCAAATTGAGGTACTTAATATCTAAATTGAATTCTTCGGGATTTAAGTGGAACTTGATTTCTAGGCTATGTTTGCTCCATTTGCTATTCTACCTTTCAACTACTCATGAATATGAAAAAGCATAAGCCCCATGATAACTTAAGAAGGGTAGAGTATCATAGCCAATTTCTGCAATACTAGGTAGAGTATCTTGTTGTGCATTAGATACTTTTGAAAATAAGACATTGTAGCAACTCCTGATCATCAACCTAAAGTCTTTACTTTGCTCGGGACGAGCAAAGGATAAGCTTGGGGGAGTTTGTTGACGGCTGTTATATACCAATTTCATCCGTCAATTTAACTCAATTATGTGAAGGATTTGTCATTTCTTGCACACATCACCTTTCTATCTAACCCAATTCCGCTTGGACTTGGAGAAATATGTGTATGTAGCATTTTATGCAGGAAATGAGGAAATGTAGCGGGACCAATCCTATAAAATATCATCTTAGCCAATCAGGCGATGACACATGGCATCCCATGGATCAAATGACCCACAAACAGAAGTATCCGAGGAGATCCAACGGTGTATCACCCATATACATCAATGGGACCCACTTGGCAGCCACTTGGAGAAAGCACACGAGAATTGGTGCAATGATTAGGTCGGCCGACCTGGTCTCTGCACCAAACTCAGTAAGCCTCCATGTGTTGGCTCCTCCCGGCTCCCTGGAGTCAATGGTGACTGATTCGCGCGCTTTTGATGGCGGGAACCGACCTCAACACTAGTATAAATAGGACCCCCTACCCCTCACTTCAACACACACCACTTGGGCATCATTCTATTGTATACACTATCTTCCATAGTCCTTAGAGGAGTTAGGATGTAGAGACGAGAGCCTCTAGTCCCAAGTCCAAATTGGGAAAGGAGTAGAAGGAGTCTCTCTTTCCAATTCCACAATGGGAAAGGTATGGCTTATGTATCCCTTCTTGTATTTGTGACTTTGTGCTCAATAAAGATAGTATCTTTAGCCTTCTTTTATATGTATACTTGGACAAAGAATTTCTTGTTTGATTGTGGAGTCCATGTATGTGGAAGGTATAGTCTTTATGATTTCACTCTCATGATCACATCTTATGGTCATAAACACTATAGACCCCCACTATAGTCTATGTAGTTATGATATGATTATGTTAATATGAATGACTATGCTATGCAATCAACATTGGTTCAACGATGTTTAGGTTAGTCGTTGCCTTAGGATGGCTTGTGCCATGGCTCCTAAGGTATTTGCTTAGTATGCTAGCATGGTGCTAGGGTATTTAAGTAGCGCTGGATGTCTCGTAGAACCACAGATTCAAGAGTTAGGCAGTAGGTGGTGACAACCCTATCTGTCCTTTGTAATCCTCCACGTTCAGCTATGCCACAAGCTCTTGGCGGGAGTCGCCCTAGTCTTGCTAGGGGTAAGCCCGTGCCCGATGTGTTGAATAGTATTGCATAGGAATTCATCATTGACATGACCATTAGTATCTACCTTAGGCTATGTATATGTATTAGGAGCATTGTAGGAGCAACGCTCTAAGTCTAAATTCAATCTCCCTCTAGGACCCATTTTAACCTTTAAAATAGATTGCCTAGGTGTGTGTCACACTACCCCCATTATCAACTTACCACTGTCCGGATAATGGATTAGTATCCCATAGCTTGACCATAAGAGTAGTATATACTTTACTCCATTGCCTTCCTTTGGGATAAATACGATACCCTTGGGAATACTGATGGGTGAAATGCTACAACGGTATCTTCCGTGCGCTTGCGGATCTCATCTCTTTACTGAAGATGATCTTTGGTATTAAGAAATACCAACAAGCATTTCTGGCGCCGTTGCCGGGGATGATTTATTAGTATAGCTTAGGAGTCGTCAACATGCCCCATACACAAGTCGAACAGCCACAACCTGGAAGGCTGCAGAGATGTCCAGAACCTTGCCGAGCGCTACAGCAAGCGTTGGGAAGAAGTTCCTTTCCGTCAAAGGGAAGGAAAACAAAAAGTCAACGAAGCTCTAGCTGAAGAGGAGTTAGGCTTTCAAGACCCCAAAAAAGGTCCTGAAAGTTGTTTACACTTCCATTGACGACGACTTCGACGTCTCTGACAACGAGCATCGGAAGACCATGAACACCATCTTTGGTGGTTCGTGGGACATCACCTCCCGCCGTGTCTTAAAGACAGTGTGGCAGGACATGGCCTCTATAGCTCCCACCGCTAGGGCGGAGCCACACCGGAAGTGGATGGACACTGCCATCACCTTCGATGCTTCGGACTGCCCTCGGAACATGATCGGAGCTGGCCAACTCCCATTGATGGTATCTCCGACCATCAACAACATCCAACTCCACCATGTAATGGTGGACGGAGGTTCGGGGCTGAACCTCATAAGTTTTAAAGCTTTCGTCAAGCTTCAGCTCCAACCTTCGGATATTCGCCCCTCCCGACCTTTCTCCAGAGTAGGTCCGAGGGCCATAACTCCACTCGGTGCCATTACTCTCCGGGTGACCTTCGGGACTCGAGAGAATTACCACACTGAGAAGTTGGTCTTCGACGTGGCGCAGATCAACTTGCCATTCAACGCCATCTTGGGCAGGCCAAGCTTGTACAAATTCATGGCTGCTGCTCATTATGGCTACTTGGTGTTGAAGATGCCAGCACCGTCAGGTGTTCTCCGGATCCGTGGAGATCGCACAGCCGGAGTTACTGCTCTGGAAGAACTCCATGCGCTTGCTATAGCGCAGGAGGAAGAATTCGGAAAAGAGCAAGCTCCGAAACCCCGAGCATTCGTCATCGAGGCTCAACCTCCGCACCTCGCGTGCAACCAAGCGGCGATACCGACATTCCCATCAAAGTCGTCCAAATTGGTTTCGACGCTGCTCAGACCACCCGTATATCGGGAGGTCTGAATGACAAATAGGAACTCGCGCTCGTCACTTTCCTCCGGGCTAATGTCGACGTGTTTGCCTGGCAACCATCACAAATGTCTGGGATCCCTAGGGAAGTGATTGAGCATAATCAGAAGATTTTTCCCGATGCTTGGCCTGTACATCAGAAGCCTCAGAAGCAATCACTAGAGTGACAGAACTTCATACGTCAAAAAGTGAAGAAGTTGCTCAAAGTTGGATTCATCCGGGAAGTCTTCCACCCAAAATGGCTGCCAAACCCTGTCGTTGTACCCAAGGCCGGCGGGAAGCTTCGGATGTGTATCGACTACACTACACTGAATAAGGTGTGTCCAAAGGATCCATTCCCACTACCTAGAATAGATCAGATAGTGGATTCCACCTCCGGGTGTGAATTAATGTGTTTCCTAGACGCATATTCTGGGTATCATCAAATCAGAATGTCTAGGGAATATGAAGAACATACTTCCTTCATCACAGTAGATGGATTATATTGTTACACTGCCATGCCATTCGGTCTCAAAAACATTGCTTCAACGTTTGTACGAGCTATGTACAAAACTTTTGGAGAGCTCATCAGAGATGTAGTGGAAGTGTACGTTGATGACATCGTCATCAAGATCAAGAACAAAGAGTCATTTCTTGACATCTTGCAAGCTGTCTTGGACAAGTTGCGAATCACACGCACGAAGCTGAACCCGGACAAGTGTGTCTTCAGGGTTAGATCCGGAAAGCTTCTTGGATTCTTGGTGAACCACTGAAGAATAGAAGCAAATCCGGTGAAGATTAAAGCTACTGAAGACATGCAGCCACCAGCCCGCATCAAGGACGTCCAGAAGATGACTGGATGTCTAGCTGCCCTCACCCGATTCATCTCAAGACTGGCGGAACGGGTGCTACCCTTCTTCAAATTATTGAGGAAGTCCAGACCATTCCAATGGTCTGAAGAAGCAGAAAAGGCTTTCCAAGAGCTAAAGCAGCTCCTCACCGCTCTACCAACTTTGGTAGCTCCGAATCCTTGTGAGCCACTTCTGCTTTACATTTCGGCAACTGACGAAGTTATCAGCATGGTCCTGGTTGCAGAAAGATCAGAACCATCTTTAGTTCAGGAAGCCAAACCCCTCCGGGAGGGTCTGGAGCTACCTGAAGGCGAGTCTGGGTCCCAGCCCTCAGACTCGGATCCTCAAGGTACGACACCGGAGGATCACCCTCCTTCAAATGAAGGAGTTGCTGTTGCTGAACAAGAAGATTCGGACCCCTCCGGGAAGGTCCGGGTCACTTCAGAAGAAGCTTCGGGTTCTTGAAGCAAGATCCTGGAAGTCTTCGAAGAAGGTCCGGACCCCTTCGGGAGGGTCCGGGTTGATGAGGAGGAAGCTCCGGGCCCCTCCGGGAGGGTTTGCACCGTCCAGCGCCCAGTGTACTTCATCACTGAAGTATTTCATCATGCCAAGACTCGGTACCTGGAGGTGCATAAGTTGCTCTACGCAGTTCTTATTGCCTCTAGGAAGCTTCACCACTACTTCCAAGCTCACAATATTTATGTAATAACCTCTTATCCACTGCGAGCAATCTTGCATAACCCCAACTCTGCTGGGAACATTGCAAAGTGGGCAGCGGAATTGGCCGAGTTTGATCTTGAATTCGTCCCAAGACAAGCGATCAAGAGTCAAGCATTGGCGGACTTCATGGCGCAATGGACCCCCTCTCCATAAAATCCTGGGGGCCCCAGTGAGCAGAAGCCGGAACCTAAGGTTCCGGTCTTCACCGAGCCTCACTGGACTCTCTACTTCAACGGCTCCGTGCAGAAGCAGGGGGCCGGAGCTGGAGTCCTTCTCCTCGCTCTGACCGGGGAGAAGGTAAAATACATGTTTCACCTTGACTTCAAGGCAACCAACAACATGGCAGAGTATGAATCATTGATCTATGGGCTCAAGGTGGCACTATCATATGGTGTCAAGCAGCTATTGGTAAAGGGTGATTCGCAGCTTGTCAAAAAGCAAGTCAAAGGTGAATGCTCCTGCAATAACCCTCAACTAGTTGCATACCTACTTGAAGTCCAGAAGCTTCAGAAGGACTTCGACGTCCTGGATATTTGCCATGTCCAGCATCTTAACAACGCTGAAGCCGACGAACTCTCAACGAAAGCTTCAACCGGAGCTCTGACTCCCGACGGAACCTTCGTCCGGAGACTGTCAAGACCAACAGCTCAGCCTGCCAAACTGAGCAAAGGGGGCGAGACCAGCACCTCGAAGCTGGCGGTCCCGATGGCCCTGTTACCATGGCGTCCATCAAGGGTCGTAGGTGCTGTAGGAAGCCCCGAGCAACCCAGCACTCAAGACTCAAATGCTCAAGTTAGCTCCGATGCATGGATCTCGGAGATCCGGAGCTACTTGAAAGACAATTTCCTTCCTGAAGATAATGTATCCGCTGACCAGATAGTCAGATTGGCTAAAAGATACACACTGGTAGAAGGGGATCTCTACCGGCGTGGTGCCAACGGCGTCCTAATGCGGTGCATTACAAGGGAAGAAGGCCGCGATCTCCTTGTGGATATCCATGGAGGCGACTGTGGGAACCACGCGTCTTCCCGCACGTTGGTCGGTAAAGCCTTCCGACATGGTTTTTACTGGCCTACATCACTCCAGGATGCAACCGAGCTAGTGAAGAAATGTGAAGCATGCCAGTTCCATGCAAAGCAAATTCACAAACCAGCTCAACCTCTACAAATGATACCTCCTACATGGCCATTCGCTGTGTGGGGATGGATATCTTGGGACCTTTCCCAAGAGCCGTCGGAGGTTACAAGTTCCTGTACGTTGCCATCAACAAGTTCACCAAGTGGCCAGAAGCAACTCTAGTTGTGACAATAAACAAGCAATCAACTATCAACTTCTTGCAGTCCATAGTATGCAGATTTGGAGTCCCAAACAAGATCATAACTGAAAATGGGACCCAATTCACAAGCTCTGCATTTCAAGGATATTGCAAAGACCTCGACATTCAGGTTAGCTACGCTTCTATAGCTCACTCGGCAAGCAATGGCCAAGCTGAGAGAGTAAATGCAGAAATCCTAAAAGGACTCAAGATGCACACATATGAGCGCCTGAAAAAACATGGAGCCAACTGGATTGAAGAGCTTCCGCCCACACTGTGGGCCAACAGGACAACTCCTAACCGGTCAACTGGAGAGACATCCTTCTTCCTGGTGTACGGACCTGAAGCAGTCCTTCCTCCAGAAATCACCCCTGGGTCACTTCAGGTCCAGACCTTTGATGATGCCACGCAGGACCAGCTTCGGCGTGAATAACTTGACCTCGTTCAAGAGGGAAGGTGTCGGGCAGCTGTTCGGAATGCCCGATATCGCCAAGCTCTTCGGTGCTATCACCAAAGGCATGTTCACAGCCGACAGCTCGAGGAAGGCGATCTGGTGCTACGGAGAATACAAACTCGAGAAGGGTTAAACAAACATTCCCCCAGCTGGGAAGGACCCTTTCGAGTGATCAAAGTATCCCATCCCGGATGCGTTCGCTTGGCAATCGAGAATGGGACACCGCTCCCTAATCCTTGGAAAATTGAGCACCTCTGTAAGTTCTACGCTTAATATCACGAAGGTGCGTCTGTACTTACATGAGATGTAGGTTATAGCGTCATTGTACAGAGTTGGGTAGCTCCTCCGGGAGAACAGCCGGACCTTTCCCAGAAGGTCCGCAAAGTTCAGGCAACACTTGTCACAGTCTCAGAACTAAAAGTGTAGCTAGCTACCTTGGGTCAAACGAGAAACACAACACACTTAGCATGGTTCCGTACCCTAAGAGTGTACTTGTTTCCCCTATACCCCGGACCTATAATGAAAGACATCATTGTGTGAAAACAGACTCCACGTGCATTTATTTTGTACAGGCTCAATATTTTTTATTTTTATCTTTCTTGTCTATAACAAAGTTGTGCAATTCTCAAGAATCTTTAGATCGACCAATTCATGTATAATTCAAGTCGCTTTGTTTATTCTTTCGGGTCTTAACATTGTTGAATGGCCTACTCGCTTGAATGCCACCAAGCCAACCTAGGTCCGGAGTGTGCTATCGACTTAGCCTGGTCCTGCACCCTAAGTACGCCACTCTACCTACACCCCGATAGGCCGAAGTAAGGTGAGTCCAGGATACGATTGGACCTGAAGAAATAAGTAAATGCACTTCATTGTATATAGAATTGTGTGCGACCTAAACATTTCTTTCGGGAATAGTAAGCCGCAAACGAGTAATAGATAAGAAACGGATTTTACTATTTTTCTTGACTTCAGTGTGCGGGAAAAATAAAGATCTCGTGATGATGGTGGATGAAGCCGGGGCTATCAAAGCTCTGACAGCCCCTAAGGTGACCCACTGTCGATGTTTTAAACATTGATAACAGGTGTCGCTAGAGCTACCAAGTTCCGGCAAATCCAGGGGGCCAGCCGTCAATGTTGGTGGGAAGACTCCCTAGTGGGGTCTGCTGTCGACGCACCACGTGTTGACAGAGGTCGTTGCCAGAGCTACTAAGCTCCGACAACCCAGAGGACTAACTGTTGACACTCTACATGTTGACAAGGGACACTGCCAGAGCTACTAAGCTCCGACAACCTCAGGGGGCCCCTACTATCGACGACTTTGGACCTACAAACTACAAGTTCGAAGCACACAAGTCTTCAACAAAGTTCTACATCCTCTTGGTACATGTTCACAATCAAATTGTGTACATCTATCAGGGGGCCAAGTGGGACAAAGGTGTTGAAGACAAAAAATGAAATTCATAAAATTCTTGGATTTCATTAATCTTGAGAGACAGGATATTACAAAATTGGAGAAAAGAGGAGAAGATACAAGCAGGAGCTACAAAGAGAAAGTCCTAAACTCTATGGAAGAATGAGGCGACCTTCTGGGCAACCTCCGACACGCTGGCCTTGGCGGCATCTCCCTCTCTGTCGATGGGACCTTCAAGCACCGGGTCCAGTGGGAAGTGAGGATCCCGGCTTGTGTAGCACGTCAGCATGTACTCTGCGACATTCTTTGCTAGGGATTGTCCTTCGGTTTCCAACTGGTCCGCGATGACATCGCCCATCTTGTTGAGTTCACTGCCCGCCGAGCTCAACGCCTTCAATGTCAGGTCCAGCTCTGACCCCGGATCATCCGAGCGCACCAGACTGAAGCCCAGCGGTGTCAGCGCATCATTGGCTTTGCCCAAGAAGTCCCATACTTGTTGGGACTCTGCAGCCCTTGAGCCTCGCACTTCTTCCAATGACCTCTTGGTCACCGCAAGCTCCGAATCCTCCCGGGCAAGGCGCTCGACTTCTTTGGCGTTCTGCTGAATCTTTTCAGCAACTTGCCTTTTGAGTTCACCAAGCTCCTCTTCCCGGAGGTGGATCTTGTTCCAGCGGTCGACCATGTCTTTCTCCCGGCCCCACACTTTCTTCTCCCTAGCAGCAATTTCATTCTCCCTCTTGGTGAGGTCTTGTCCCTGCTGCCAGGCCTTCTTCTCCTCTTTCTCGTAGTGCTCCTCCAGCTTCTTGGTGCGCTCTGCGAGGCTCTTGTCACCCAAAGTCAGCCTCTGAGTAAGCTCCTCCTCCCTCTTCATGAGGTCATCCCGCAGCTCCAGGAGTTTTGGTCTTCATCTTTGAGCTTTTTCTCCCGCTCCTCAAGAGCCTCCCGGTGCTTGACGAGGCTGTTGTGGATGGCGTTGAGCTTCTCTTGGCGGTCATTCGCTGCTTCATTAGCAGCCACAGCTTGCTCGTGGATGGCCTGAGACTGGTTGTCGAGGGATCGCATCATGCTTTCCCTCTCATCCAGCAGCTGACCCCAGTACTCCAACCGGACCTTCTCCCTTTGTAAGTGCATCTAGGATATCCCTTGTGGGTTTTGGCTAATTGATGACAAACATATGAGATCCTAATGAAACTACTGAGATGATTGCAGGACAAACAAGTGAAACATTTCGATGCACACAAAAAGGTGAAAAATGAAGTGGTGTTCAAAGAGAAATACTTTGATGAAGCTTGGAAGACCAAAATATATTTTGAATGTATAGGGAGTGTATGAAAGACACACTCCAAGAGCTCACAACTTTGCGCGAGGGTAAGGGATTAAAACTAACCTAACTTTAACAAAGCACCAGACTAGTCCGATCATGGACCGGACTAGTCCGTTCACCTTTCTGGAATCCCACTCACAAGGAGACCGTACTAGTCCGTTCATCCACCGGACTAGTCCGTTGATGTTTCTGGAGTCTCTCATACTGAGGGACCGGACTAGTCCGATCATTGACCGGACTAGTCCGTTGAACTTTCTGTAATCTCCCATTCGTGGAGATCGGACTAGTCCGCGAACTAGTCCGATGAACTTTCTGGAGTCACTTTCACTCAGCACCGGACTAGTCCGATGTTGGACCAGGCTAGTCCGGCAAACTTTCTGGACCTTGAAACACATTGGAACCGGACAAGTCCGGACTTGCACCGGACTAGTCCGGTGTTAGAGTTTTTCAACGGCTAGTTTTTGGAAACCCTATAAATAGAGAGTCCACGACTTTTCCTATCAACACACACGTCGAATATTGATCAAAGAGCAAACCCTAGCGCCGCCACTTCGTCCCAAGAGCCCAAAACACATCTCCCCACACATCTAAAGTTCAAAAAGAGTGAAATCAATTGAACACTTGGATTCGGGATTGGGAGATCGTCATTCTTTCATTGCGAGCTCTTGGGGTTTGATCTTTCTACACTCATACTCTGCATTGTAATACTTTGGAGTGTACTTGATCACTTTTTCATTGTAATTCTCGTGGGAGCCCTCAACGTGTGAGGTTGCCCCACAAACTTGGTGATTAGCCGTGATAGTGGAATCAAGTCGGCCTTCGTGGTGACTTGAGGAGGGAAAGGGTTGGAGACCCGGCTCTGTGTGAGCTTCCTCAACGAGGACGTAGATCTCGTGGTGAGATCGAACCTCGGGAAAAATTCGTGTGTCTTGTGTCTCATTTACTTTAAATTTTGTTCATTAGATCATTTGAGTGCTAAACTTCAACATAAGGCAATTAGAAGTTACACCTGCATTCTTATATTAATATCAAGTACAAATATCAGTTGTTCTCAATTCCGCTGCTAAAGAAATTTATTTTCCCAATTAACACCTGATCAACACACATAATTTTTGCACACCGGACTAGTCCGCCCACACAACCGGACTAGTCCGGCCAACTAAGTTTTGACGATTCTATTAAGTGTGCAGGAAATTCAAAAGGCCTATTCACCCCCCCTCTAGGCCACATTCAATTGGTATCAGAGCAAGGTTCTCCACCAACGAGACTCACATCTTGGAGAGATCAATGGCCTCTGAGAAGAACAACGATATCTCGAAGATGAACATCAATGAGGAGGAACAAGAAACTAAAGCTTTTGATGTGCTGAAAGAGAGCCCACACGATGATGAAGAAGTGCGACAACTGAAGGCACTTCTGAGAAAGAAGCTGCTAGGACAAAAAGGAAAGGAAGAAGAGAAGACGACGGGGAGCGGTCATCACGACTACTCCCGACAGCCTTACAACTACAACCGTCTCAACTCAAACAACCATTATCTTTCTATTCCTATGGGAAAACCTCCACAGTTTGATGGAAGCGACTATACAATGTGGAAGTACAACATGAAGATGCATCTAATATCCCTAAATCCTAGTCTATGGCACATCGTTTGCACTGGCATAGATATCCCGGACACAGATGAAGAACTCACCCCAGAACAAGAACAAGAGATTCACAGAAATGCACAAGCCGTCACCGTGATCACATCATCATTAAGTAGAGAGGAATTCACCAAGATTGATGGCTTAGAAAGTGCAAAGGAAATCTGGGATACACTTAAGATGGCTCACGAAGGAAATAGATCGGTTCGTGAAGAAAAAATAGAAATGCTTGAAGGAGAGTTGGGGAGATTCGCTATTGAAGAAGGCGAATCACCTCAAGACATGTACAACCGGATGAAGGCAATCATCAACAAGTTACGTGCCTATGGAAGTAAGAAATGGACGGATCATGAGGTAGTCAAGAGAATGATTAGAGCCTTCATGCCAAGAAATGTCACACCCTGCTCAATGATTAGAGAAAGCCCCGGTTTTCATAAATTGACCCCCGATGAGTTGTTGGGGAAGATCATAAATCACGAGATGATGGAGAAAGAGGCAAAATACGTCAAAGACTTGGCCGAACTCACTTCCTCCAAAAGGAAAGAGGTCGCTCTCAAAGCTACATGCCGACCCAAACTCAAAGAAGCTCGTGAAGATCAAGACGATGGGCACACAAGTGACGAGAGCACCGATCTTGATGATGAGGAAATGGTACTCTTTATCAAGAAGTTCAAGCGAATGATGAAAAGAATACACAGCAACAAATCAAATGAAGGCAAAAGCAAGGACAAAGGAAAATCCAAGGCTCGACGCACTTGCTACAACTGCGGAGAGTATGGTCACTTCATGATGGACTGCCCCTATGAAGAAAACAAAAAGAAGAAGGAAACAAGATCTCAAGAAAAGAAAAATTTCAGAAAAAGAAGACAAAACCATCAAGCTCACATTGGCAAGGAGTGGGACTCAAACGACGAGTCCTCCTCCGATGAAGAAGAAGAGATGGCCACTATTGCAATCAAGAAGCCTACTATGAAGGCCACACTCTTTCCAAACATGGGAGGACAGGACATGAACAACCACACTTGCCTTATGGCTAAGGAAGGCAAGAAAAAGGTACAGCTCACTCCTCCTACGCTAAATTCCTCTATTGATGACTTTGACAGCTCTAGCGATAACGAAGAAATGTTTAGAGGACTAAGTAAAATTGCTCTAAAGAAAATGGAAATGTTGTCGAACGAAATTTTTGAGAAGGAAGAACTTCTTGATCGACAAGAAGATATGCTCATCCGTGAAAGGAAGAGATATCAAGAAGTGGAAAAGCTTCTCGAGCTTGAAAGAGAGAAGAACAAGTCGCTTGAAGTTGAGCTAGTCTTGAGTAAGGAAACTTACTCAAAGCTAAAAGACTCGCATATTGCAATCAAGGAAGAACTTGCTAACTTGTCAAAAGTTAACAAGATCCTTGAGGTGCAAGTTGAGTCGCTCAAGCAAAGTGACTTTTCTTCCCCCAAGAGCTCTTCCTCCAAAGATATGAGTTCGACAACAATCGAAACTTGCACTTGCTCTAGTAAGAAGAATATTATCTCTAATACATCAACTTCTCGTAATATGCATGCCCCTCCAAGAGGCATCTTTGATAAGGAGAAGATCAAATATGCACGCATTGCATACATGGTCACTAGACCTCCTAATATCAAAGATGGCCTTGGTTTTGATAAGAACAAACACATGCCTACTTCTAATCATGCTAAGAATAGAATTGTCTTTGTCAAGGAAAAATCTCATGAATATGAACCACAAACATTGTTTCATACATTTAATGCTTCTTATGTTCTTATGAAAGCCAAAAATGGAAGTCATTGCCAAATATACAGGGCCACGCCACAAGAACTTGAAAACTTGTGTGTGGGTGCCAAAGACTCTTGTGAGTAACCTGAGAGGACCCAAGCAAGCTTGGGTACCTAAAACCAAGGAATAATTTTTTTTTGCAGGCTTACTCCTCCGGCGGAACAAAATGGGTACTTGATAGCGGATGCAAAAATCACATGACCGGAGAGAGAGGTATGTTTGTGGAGTACGAGCACAACAAGGATCCAGGTGAAGGCATATACTTCGGAGACAACAGCCAAGGAAAGGTCCTTGGTAGCGGTAACATTGAAATATCCTCTCAACATACCTTATCAAATGTTTTACACGTAGATTCTCTAGATTATAACCTTTTGTCAATATCCCAACTACGCGACAAAGTTTACAACTGCTTATTCACTGATGAGGGTGTGACTGTTTTTAGAAGAAGCGATGGCTCGATTGCATTCAAGGGAATGTTGAAGGGCAAGCTTTGTCTAGTTGACTTCAACAAAGATAAAGCCGAACTCAACACTTGCTTGGTTGCTAAGACCAACATGGTATGGCTGTGGCATAGACGGCTAGCCCATGTTGGGATGAGAAATCTGCAGAAACTTCTAAAAGGTGGTCACATCTGTGGTCTTAAGGATGTGGTTTTTGAAAAGGACAGGCCGTGCAACGCTTGTCAAGCAGGAAAACAAGTCGGAGCACCACACCCCGCCAAGAATGTGATGACCACCGCAAGACTGTTGGAACTTCTCCACATGGATCTTTCTGGTCCAGTCTCATACATCAACATCGGCGGTAACAAATACGGTTTAGTAATTGTTGATGATTTTTTAAGATTTACCTGGGTATTTTTCTTGTATGATAAATCAGAAACTCAGGGGATCCTCAAGAAGTTCTTAAGAAGAGCTCAGAACGAATTCTCATCAACCATAAAGAACATCAGAAGTGACAACGGGACATAATTCAAGAATCTCCAAGTTGAAGAGTTTCTCGATGAAGAAGGGATAAAGCATGAATTCTCAGCACCCTACTCCCCTCAACAAAATGGAGTGGCCGAAAGGAAGAACAGAACATTAATCAAAATGGTGAGAACCATGTTGGATGAATACAAGACATCAGATCGGTTTTGGGCAGAGGAGGTGAACACCGCTTGCCATGCCACTAATCGACTGTACCTCCATCGACTACTGAAGAAAACTCCATATGAGCTCCTTACTGGTAAAACGCCAAATGTTTCTTATTTTAAAGTTTTTGGCTACAAATGTTTTATTCTGAACAAGAAACAGAGGGCCTCGAAGTTCGCTTCGAAGTTCGATGAAGGATTCTTGCTCGATTATGAATCGAATGCCTACGCCTATCGTGTCTTCAACAAGGTGTCCGACCTTGTTTAAGTAGCACGTGACGTAGTGTTCGATGAATCTAACGGCTCACAAGTGGAGCAAGTTGATAAGTGTGTGCTAGATGAAGAGGAAGCTCCATATGAAGCACTGAAGAGAATGGGATTTGGCGATATCTTACCACAAGAGCAAACATTCGACTCAAATGCACAAGTTGAACCTCAACACAGAGGCAATGATCAAGGGGGGGCCTTGCACAAGATCAAGAGGAGGAAGGTCAAGAAAATCAGGACCATCATGGAAGCAATGATCTAGGGGGAGACAATGTACATGAAGATAATGAAGAACAAGCAACTAGACAAGCTCCACACACAAGAGTACACCAGAGCGTGCAAAGAGACCACCCTATCAACAACATCATTATATATTGCAAAGGGAGTAACTACTAGATCTCGAGTTGCAAATTTTTGTGAATCCTAATCTTTTGTGTCTTTTCTGGAACCATACAGGGTAGAAGAAGCCTTAGGGGATCCAGACTAGGTGATTGCAATGCAAGAGGAGCTGAACAACTTCAAGAGAAATGAAGTATGGGAGCTAGTGGAGAGACCAAAGGCGAACATAGTCGGAACTAAATGGGTCTTTTGGAACAAGCAAGATGAACACGGAGTAGTAACAAGAAATAAGGCAAGACTGGTGGCCAAAGGTTATTCTCAGGTCGAAGGTTTGGACTTCGATGAAACTTTCGCTCCTATAGCTAGACTTGAGTCCATTCGTATTTTACTGGCATATGCTACTCACCATAATTTTAAGCTGTATCAAATGGACGTCAAAAGCGCTTTCTTAAATGACCCAATCAAGGAGGAAGTTTATGTGGAGCAGCCACCAGGATTCGAAGACCCGAAGTATCCCAACCATGTCTACAAACTGCGTAAGGCTCTCTATGGCCTCAAACAAGCTCCTCGAGCTTGGTATGAGTGTCTTAGAGATTTTCTAATTCAGAATGGATTCAAAATTGGTAAAGCTGACTATACACTTTTCACTAAACATTGTTATGATCATTTATTTGTATGTCAAATTTACGTTGATGATATTATCTTTGGATCAACTAACAAATCCTTCTGTGAAGAGCTTAGCAAAATTATGACAGATAGGTTTGAGATATCAATGATGGGCGAATTAAAGTTCTTCTTGGGATTCTAAGTCAAGCAACTAAGAGAAGGTACATTTATAAGCCAAACCAAATATACACAAGACATTCTCAATAAATTCAATATGGACAAAGCCAAGCCCATCAAGACACCCATGGCCACAAATGGACATCTCAACCTCAATGAAGACGGTCCAAATGTAGATCAAAAGGTATATCGGTCCATGATTGGCTCTTTACTTTATTTATGTGCATCTAGGCCAGATATTATGCTTAGTGTTTGCTTGTGTGCAAGGTTTCAAGCTGCACCTAAAGAGTGTCATTTAGTTGCTGTAAAAAGAATCCTAAGGTACCTTGTGCACACACCCACCTTGGGCCTTTGGTGTCCCAAAGGATCCAAATTTAACTTGATAGGATATTCTGATGCCGACTATGCAGGATGCAAAGTCGATAGAAAGAGCACGTCAGGGACTTGTCAGTTTCTTGGTAGGTCCCTGGTATCTTGGTCATCTAAAAAGCAAAACTCCATTGCCCTTTCCACAGCAGAAGCAGAATATATTGCAGTCGGTAGCTGTTGTGCCCAATTACTTTGGATGCGGCAAACCCTTAGGGACTACGGCTACAATCTTAACCATATCCCACTTCTATGTGACAATGAAAGTGCTATAAAAATTGCACACAACCCAGTAGAGCACTCAAGAACTAAGCACATAGATATCCGTCATCATTTTCTTAGAGATCATTCATTAAAAGGTGACATTGCTATTTCACATGTTAGAACTGAAAAACAACTTGCAGATATTTTTACCAAACCATTGGATGAGAAAAGGTTTTGTGAACTTAGGAATGAACTTAATATTCTTGACTCTCGAAATGTGGCTTGAAACGAGCACATTTTGTTGATACTTCGAATGTTACATTTTATTGCTAAAACTGCCCCTCACTTTTTTTTAAGAAAACTATTTTTAATGAAGAAATCTTGGAATTTATGACCATGTTTTTGTGTTGATTGCTTTCTGGTCATAATCACCAAGATTATTTGCAAAACTTGTCCTTGGATCACTATTAGTTATCTCCAAATACTTAGTTTGTCCAGTAACACCGGACTAGTCAGGTGTGCCACCGGACTAGTCCAGATAATCTCTCTTCCTAGGGTTTTCAGGGACCCCGGACTAGTCCACCCTCGGACCGGACTAGTCCGGTCGGCTGCCTATATAAGCAGTTGACCCGTTTCAAATCTCCCTCCACTTGACCTAAACCCTCTCCTCTCAAACCCTAGCCCCCAAAAGGTGATTGTCGAGTTGAGCCCTCAAAATCCAAGCTCTCTCCGTGGGAAACTCTCCCCTCGACGAGTTGGTACTCCTCTCCAAACTCATCTGGACAGATTTGCGCTCCTTCAACGCGAATCCTCAAATCTCGGTAAATTTCTCCCTAAAATCAATCTCTCAACTTTTCTAGTCCTAGTTTATTTCTCTTGATTCTAAGGAAGTACATTAGCTTCAGAGATGTATTCCTTTCACCTTCATACTCATTTGCACCCTAGATAGAAGTTGTGATTCTAGTTTTATTAGGGTTCTTGTGCCAGGCCGGACTAGTCCGGCTCCTAGGTACGGACAAGTCCGGTACACCGGACTAGTCCGCACTCTGAAACCAGACAAGTCCGGTCTCTGACACTTGAATCCTCACATCACCTTCATTCTCAGTTCATTCTCATCTAAATCATGAACTCCTTGTTAGGCACGATGTCTTCAAGCTCAGATGACAGCTCCTTCCATGTTGATAAAGAAGTTGAGCGCGAAAAGGTGAAGAGAGCCAAGGAGAGGTAGATGAAGAAAAGGCATGATGTAAATGTGCACTCTCCACCCTCCGACGACAACTTGCCCAAGAAAAGGAGGGTAGTTGTGAAGAAGGCCCAAGGGAAGGCCGGTGAGAGCTCCTCAGGGCCAAAGAGGACTCTCAACAAAGGAAAGGGACTTGCTAGTGGTCCCATAGGACCCTTGAAAATGAAGAACCCAAGTCACCGCAACAGGCAACGCTCAAGTAAGGATTTCACTGGAAAAGGGGGTGAGCTTGCCGACAGCTTCAGGCAGGTTGATGTGTATGCTCAACCTCGGCAATGCTCAGACCCAAGATTTTGGAGCAACTTCCATGCCGACTACTACGAGCATGTGTACATGAAGATGAAGAATCCTATTGTGAAGAGTCAATGGGTGAACATAGGGTACATGCAGTCAAAGAAGTATCCTGCTTTCCGTGAGGTGGTTGAGTCCCTGGAGAGGCATGGACTGAAGGAACTGTTTTCCTTTGAAAATGACTGGAACAATGAGGTGATCGCCCAATTCTACTCTACCCTCTACTTTGCTCGGGGTGATGGAGACAGTCTTACTTGGATGACCCATGGTTCCAAGTATAGTGTCACTTATGATGATTTTGCAAGGATTCTCCACCTTGAGCATACCTTTGATCATGATCTAGTCATCCACAATTTGCAACCCCTGGAGAAGGATGAGCTCACATTTCTCTATGACACAAGGATGCCGTATGTTGCTCCCACTATCAAATATTTGAAGCCCTTCTATGTGGTCCTCAACAGAATTTTGAGGAAGACAATAGCCCCAAAAGATGGAGATGCGGGGACTATTCAAGGAACCTTGAGGACCCTAATGAAGGTCATTGGTGGGAGGAGACCGTTCAATGTCTTTGAATACATCTACAATGACATTGTGAACATCTCAATCACTCCAAACAGATCTTGTGGGTATGCCCCGTACATCATGTACATGATTGAGAAGGTGACTGGACTTGAGTTCGTCAAGGATGTTCACCACACGGGGATGAAACCGCAAAAGCCCACCGACTACACTCTACCTTCAACTCCTGATGCACCTCCCTCCCCTGAAGCTGAGAGGAGGACTAAACAGGCTCGAGATGTGAATGCAACAAGATCCTCAGCTGCTCCTCCTAGCTCTGCACCTGCTCATGAACCCTCCGGTGGTGTGCTCAAAATGCTCACCTCTATCTTTGCCTGCTGCCGCAAGATTGAAGTCAGGCAGAAGAAGCATCAACAATATGTCAATGCCAACATCAAAGCAATCTGCGACAAGCTGGAGATTGAGCCGGTGGGATCCCCGCCCGCCTTCGAGGACTCCGAGGAAGAGTCCGCTCCGGCAAATGATGATGATGGTGGTGAAGATGAGGACCAGACCGAGACGGAGGAAGAGACTGATGATGAGTGATTCCCTTCAATTTTTCCCTTTTTGGTGCCTTGATGCCAAAGGGGGAGAGATTGAGACTAGGAGAGATTAAGACTAATAATTTGAGAGTCGTTGGTGTCTTTATGTTTTTGTGATCAAGGACATGTGTACTTAATTTTTAAAACCTTGTAATGCACTATTTCTTCTCTTATGTGTGATGCTTATTGTTGCTTGGATGATTATATTTATACTCATTGTTGATTATCTTTACTTCATCACACCTTGTTGATCACACACTTGTTAGGCACCCCACCATAAGGTGTGTGTATATGTGAGAAGTTGTTTTGTGGACTTATCATTATTCTCATATGTGCACACCTTATGAAAATCAAGATTTTATTCTCAATTGTGATATCTCAAATGGTTGTCATCAATCACCAAAAAGGGGGAGATTGTAAGTGCAGCTAGGATATCCCTTGTGGGTTTTGGCTAATTGATGACAAACATATGAGATCCTAATGAAACTACTGAGATGATTTCAGGACAAACAAGTGAAACATTTCGATGCACACAAAAAGGTGAAAAATGAAGTGGTGTTCAAAGAGAAATACTATGATGAAGCTTGGAAGACCAAAATAGATTGTGAATGTATAGGGAGTGTATGAAAGACACACTCCAAGAGCTCACAACTTTGCGCGAGGGTAAGGGATTAAAACTAACCTAACTTTAACAAAGCACCGTGTAAGGATCGAAATGCCCAAGAGGGGGGGTGAATTGGGCTTTCTTTCAATTTTAAGACAATTAAAAAACAAACTACTTAAGCCCAATTCCCAATGCGGTTCTAGCTATGCAATCAACGTAGATATAACTTGAAGTGAAGATTGCAAAAAGTAAAGAGAGGGAGAGGAATGCAAACGCTAGGGGACACGGAGATTTATCCCGTGGTTCGGCAAGATCGCAAGGATCTTCCTACATCCACGTTGTGGCACCCACCGAAGGGTTTTGCCACTTCCAATGTCACCGAGACAATGGAGTCTTCACTAATCTTCTCCGTTCGCCATCTCCGGCAAGGTGGAGCTCAAGCCTTGTACAACCGTCGATGTTCCGGGCTTCCACACACACCTTGGTAAGCTCCGGAACTATCTTCTTCAACTTCTCACTAGCCTAGAGAGTTCAATCACAGAGAATGAACGCACACAAGCTTCTCTCTAGACTATTACAAATGATCTAGAAGTGTGGAAATGTATGCTCTATGGTCTTGATTGCTTTTGGATGTGTAGTGGGCTTCAGGTGATCAAGACTTATCGAAATGACCGGGTTAGAGGGGTTTTATAGCCAGCCTAACCGAAATAGCCGTTGGAAAAGTAGGCTGACAGAACTTTTCTGTGCACACCGGATGATCCGATGTCTCCCCTCTAGTTATCATCGGTGTAATTACTTTGGTTGACGTCATTGTGTCAGATATTACCGTTATTTGACCGATGTTGCCCCAGTCTTCTCATCGGATGATCCAGTGGCTCTTCCTCCAGAATTTGCTTGATCTTGATGCTCACTGGAGTGATCAACCGATGTGTCTGATTCTACACATCGGATGATCCGGTGCTTCACTTGCTCCAATTGTACTGCAAACTGTATTGATGCACCGATGTTGTTGAGCCCTCACATCGGATGATCCGGTGAGTTCATTTTTCTGAGGTCTTTTTCTTCAGTTGAATCCACTCGACCGATGTGTTCATTTTGGAAATCATCGGTTGATCCGGTGAGTTGATTTTGCTTGCTTCGAGTTGTTTTGAGTGAATCTTTTGTGTCCTTTTTTTGAATGACCTCTTAGACATTTGTTCCACACGGCTCTCTTATGATTTTTAGGCATTGTATGATGTCAATTTTTGATTGAGTGACTTGGACATAGAGCCTTCATGTCTTGTATTTATTTGATCTCGAAAGTTGAGTATCTATGGGTCTCCAATGACATAATCATTTCATCTTATTTAGTTTTTATGGTGACCTTGCATTCACAAATTCATTAGTAAAGTTCAATGGTTGTCATTAATCACCAAAACCATATTACATGAGGGGGCCTAGATGCTTTCAATCTCCCCCTTTTTGGTGATTGATGACAACACAATAATCAAAGCGTGATAGTAATGAATTTGAGAGAATGAACCATAAGTAAATATGCAATGAATACGGATATTATACTTGAATCTTTAAACATCAATAAATGACACAAGTGAATTCAAAGAGATCATAATCATAGATAAACATCAAATGAGTTCAAATGATTAACAACTTAGGAAAGATAGAAATAGGTTCATTACACACCAAATGAAGCAAATACGCAAATACAATTAAGATAAGACACTCGACTCACTCCCCCTAACACTAGGACTCCCCCTGACTCTCTAACTCTTCTCCCCCTTTGGCATCAAGACACCAAAAAGGGATCCGAGCACCTACAGACCCTGAGTGCTGGGCGCGATGACGAACTGGTCACCGCCGCTGTCGTCGGAGCTGCTGGCCGGAGTAGCGGAGGAGGGTGCTGCCGGAGCCGAAGGTGCCACCGTCGGTGCCTGCTGAGGAGGAGGTGCTGGAGGTGCTGGAGCAGGGACACTGGTGACGGAGGCCGGTGTCTGAAGGAACAGTGAAGTGGCCGGCAGTGGGGAGTGAAGAGGAGCACCTGGAGCCAACAGCGGGGACATGCTGAACGAAGGGATCGGAGTGGAGGGAACTGGAGCCACTGGTGCAGCAGCTGGAGCCAAGACAGGAGGCGGAGGAGCTACTCCAGGCAGCTGCGATGGAAGGGCGATCCCGGTCTGGGTGTAGAGGTTGGTGATCAACCCCAGGATCCCCATCATCGCCTGCTGCGTCTGCTGCTGCTGGTCCAGAGTGCGCTGGTGCATCTGGTCGATGAGCCCCGTCAGCCGATCAGTGTCTTCACGCCTCTCACGGGCGATCTGACGCTGCATCTCCTGCTGCTGCTGGAGCTAAAGAAGACGCGCAGCCTGCTCCGCGCGGGCCTGCTCGGCGGCCAGCCTGTCCAGCCGCTGCTGCTCGACCATCTGCTGGAGGAGCGAGGTCAGCTCAGACGGCTGCGTCACCTGCGCCTCAGTGACGGGAGGTGGGGTGGGAGGTGGCACTGTAGAACCTCCAGCCTCCGCGTCGTGCTGCTGGGGAGAGGGGGGAGGAGGGAAGTACTCCTCGACACTGTCGTCGGTGTCGCTCTCAGACCAGATATGCTGCAGGTCCTCCCCCTGAGCCTCAGCCTCAGCAAGCCTCTCGTCCTCCCACTCTAGGTCGGACCAGTCTTCCTCTGACAGACGGGCCCGGACCTGGCACTCAACTGGACGACCAAGGCGACGGTCTCCAGGAGCAGAGGCACGATAGTGACCAAAGCGAGTCACACTCTCGTCAGCAAGCCTGGCCTGTGCTGCATCTCCCTCAGGCACCATCATAGAGCATATGTAACTGATCCAGTGCCCGTAGACCATCTGCCTCATCATGCCAACTTCGTCTGTGATCACGTCTTCCATCTCGCATAGGAGGATGTCCACAATATCGAAATCCATCCCGTTCATTATGTAGAACAGGAGGGTCTGCTGCAGACTAGTGAACCCCTCCAAGTACCCTGACCTCGGCAGGAGCGTGCGGCGCAAGGCGAGGTGCACAATGCGCGCAGCTGGGGTCAGAAGAGCTGGTACTCTCGGCTGGTCCGGAGAGAACGTGGGGCCAAACAGGGACCGGATCTCGTCAAGCTGTGGTGCTACCCCTCCAGTAAGTGGCCTCCTCGGTGGATCTGCCTGCCCATAGACCTTTTCGTGCACGCAGGTGTCGTGCAGGTCCAACCCAAGAAGCTGCCCCAAAGTCTGCCTCGAGAGGTGGCGCTGTCCCATAAACATGAAGTCGATTGACCTCCTGCCCTCAGAGATGTACAGGGTCGCATAGAAGACACGGACCCAATCTTCCACATAAGCACTTCTCTCATAAGCAAGCAGCTGCACCAAACCTCTGTATCTCTCAAAGTAAGGACGGACTTCAGTCTCCGCTGCCAGTGCAAGCTGCCCCCAATCCAAGTAGTTGTGCTGAAAAAGCTTGTGCCCCCGACGTCTGTAGGTCTCGTAGAGATACGCCTGGGTGACAGTCCAGAAACGACTGTCCACAAGAGCTTCACGGGGCTGAGGGTACCACTCCTCAAGTAGCACGCTCCAACGAAGCTTGCGTAGCTGCTTGGCCTTCATCTTCCGGTAGTTCGTGAGACGGACTCCCTCACCGACACGGACGGCCGTGTCCATCTCGTAGATGGCCCTCTCGGCCTCCCTGTCCTCACGACGGTCGACAGCCGTCGGTCTCGGACGAGGAGCACCCTCGGTGTGACCCCCACGCGTCCGGGCTGAGCGCCGGCGGACGAGAGGCTCAACCGGCTCCTCTTCGGCGTCGGAGTCGTCGATCACGGGAGGCTGCCTTGGACGGGCCTCGCGGATCCTCAGGGAACCCCCTCGGCCACGCTCACGCTCCTCGGCGGCGTGAGCGGCCATTAGGGCCTCTTTCTCATCCTTCGACAGTTTGCGCTTCTTCGCGGCGGGCTCCGCGATCGCCTTTCCCTTTCCTTTGCGGTCGCGACCCATCTTGATGCAATGGAGAGGTAGGGTTAGCGACGATGAAAACGAACGACGAGAGAAACAACGAAGGACGTCGCACGGCACGGAGCAAACCTTAGCGACGATGGAGCTCGGGAGGCACACCGGAGATGATTGATGGAGGGCTGTTGTGGTGCCGGGGTGGAGCAGAGGCGGTGAAGAGGTGGCGGTGGCGGTTGGACGCGGTGGAGGGATGTGGAGACGGCGGCGCGGCACGTGGAGATGAGGCGGCGGCGCGAGGGAGAATGGCGGCGGCGCTTAGGGTTGCGGCGCTGTGGGCGGCGGCGGCCGGAGACGGCGGTGGCAGTGCCTAGGGCGGCGGCGGCGCTAGGCGGCGGCGCTGCGAGCAGTGGCGGCGGCGGTGGCGACCGGCGGCGGAGGAGGTGGCGGCGCGGTCGGGTGCGGCGAGATGGGCGAGGGACGGCGGCGATGGCACGGGAGAGCGAGGCGTCGGGGAGAGAGAGAAAAGGCGGCGGCGCGCGGGTTAAATAGTGGACCCCAAACCCTAGCCGTTATTTTAACACCGGATGGACCGATGATGGACATGAGAAGCATCGGTCGAATGCCACAGTAAGGTTTTCCAGAAAAGTGTAATTGACACCGGATGGACCGACGTCCAGGGTTTTGATCATCGGATGAATAGCACAGTAAGGATATTCAAGGAGTCACTGAGGACATCGGATGGACCGACGTTAGATGAAAGAGGCATCGGAGGAATTCATCAATGTTGCAGATTTGAGAACATCGGATGGACCGATGTTTTTCTGATTGAACTCATCAGATCATTCTGAGATTCTGACTGAATTGGCACTTGAAGATTGAACACCTATTGATCCGATGGGGAAAGGACTTAGGCATCGGATAATCCGATGAAAACTAAACCTCAACATCCCATATATGTCCTTTGACCAAACAATCAAACAAAGGGAAACACATGTCTTAGGACTTTTTGGGCAACCCCTTACCCCTCAAAGAGCTAATATGCCAATAGCTTGGCTAGACCTTAAAGCAAATGGAACACCAAAAAAATAGAGGGAAAATATCCAAATGAAATGTAAGGCCCATGCTTTGTGAGGTAGAGTATGAAGACTACTATCTCAATGAAGCATGTTCCTCTAGGCATTAACGCACCTATCATTTTGTTCTTTCCACCTTATATGAGTTGAGATATTGTATTTCAAACAAGTCTCCTTCTCATGAGGTGGGTTCCCCTTTGTGACAATCTACCGTATGCAATGCCAAACAAATTAGTGCAAGAAATAGAATGAGTGCAAGTCTATATGGCAGAGATCATGCAAGGCATAAATAAATCTATCTTGCCGAGTTTAAACCTTCCAAAGGCTTCTTCAGGGAAAACTATTTCTAGCTTATCCCTATCCTTTGGGAGTTAGACAAGACTTATATGATATGCATCCTTACATGAACATGGCAACTTACATGACGTTAGATGCATCTAGCACATTTAATTCATTTCTAAGCCTAGAAAAGGTTTTCTCATCAAGTGGTTTAGTGAAGATATCCGCCAATTGTTCTTCAGATCTAACACCCTGCAAAGAGATGTCTCCTTTAGCCTCATGATCACGCAAGAAGTGATGGCGAATATCAATGTGCTTAGTGCGGGAGTGTTGAACGGGGTTTCTAGCTATCTTAACCGCACTTTCATTGTCACAAAGGAGAGGCACACAACCAATTTTAATTCCAAAGTCCAAAAGGGTTTGCTTCATATATAGAATTTGGGCACAACATGCACCGGCCGCTATATACTCCGCTTCCGCGGTGGACAAAGCCACGGAATTTTGCTTTTTGCTAGACCAAGATACTAGGGAACGCCCAAGCAAGTGGCACCCACCGGAGGTACTCTTGCGATCTACGCGGCATCCGGCAAAGTCCGAATCCGAGTATCCCAAGAGTTGGAAGGTTGTACCTTTAGGGTACCACAAGCCCATACTAGGGGTATGCTTAAGATACCTAAGTATCCTAAAGACCGCCTTCTTATGCGATTCTTTAGGAGCCGCTTGAAAGCGAGCACATAAGCATACACTAAACATTATATCGGGCCTAGATGCGGTAAGATAAAGCAATGAACCAATCATAGAGCGGTAGTGAGATTGGTCAATAGGTTTACCGTCCTTATCCGCGTCGAGATGGCAATTTGTTGCCATTGGAGTGCTTCTTGAGCTACAATCTCCCATCTCAAATTTCTTCAAGAGGTCCTTGGTGTATTTCTCTTGGTAGACAAAAGTTCCCTCTTGAAGTTGCTTGATTTGGAATCCAAGGAAGATGTTGAGCTCTCCAATCATTGACATCTCAAATTCCCTAGACATCATTTTGCCAAACTCATGGCTAAAGGCTTCGTTAGTTGAACCAAAAATAATATCATCAACATAAATTTGACAAATGAACAAATCTCCGTTGATGTCTTTGGTGAAGAGTGTGGTGTCCACCCTCCCGATCTTAAATCCTTGCATGATGAGGAAGTCCCGTAGTCGTTCATACCATGCCCTAGGTGCTTGCTTGAGCCCGTAGAGCGCCTTGTGCAACCTATACACATGGTTAGGATTCCTCGGATCTTCAAACCCGGGAGGTTGTTCAACATAAACAAGCTCATTAATGTAGCCATTAAGAAAGGCACTTTTCACATCCATTTGATAAAGGGTAATATTATGATGTGAAGCAAAAGCGAGGAGAATACGAATTGCCTCTAACCGGGCGACCGGAGCAAATGTTTCGCCAAAATCTAGTCCTTCAACTTGGGAGAACCCTTTGGCCACAAGTCTTGCCTTGTTGCGGACCACAACGCCATTCTCGTCTTGTTTGTTGCGGTACACCCACTTTGTTCCGATGACGTTCTTGTCCTTGGGTCGCTCCTCCAACACCCAAACTTCATTGCGGATGAAGTTGTTGAGTTCTTCTTGCATAGCCATTACCCATTTTGGGTCTTGGAGCGCTTCCTCGATGTGAGTGGGTTCTACACACGAAACAAACGAGTAGTGCTCACAAAATGAAGCAACATGGCGGGAACGAGTACTTACGCCCCTTGAAGGACTTCCAATGATTTGGTCCATTGGATGCGCCTTGGAGATGCGTCCATGCCTCATAAGTGGCTGTGAAGCACTTGGCGGTGGTGAAGCGTGTTGTTCCTCTTGTGGTTGGACTTGATCATGGACTTCTTCTCCATCTTGATGTTGTGTTGCTTGTTAGTCTTGAGTTGGCAATGGATCATCTTTATCCTCTTCGTCTACTTGAGGCGCCATGGAGGTGTTGTTGTTGGAACTTGAAGCTCCCCCTTGATCATGGCCCTCTTCAACTTCCGGCTTGATGTCTCCAATGGTCATGTTTTTCATGGCTTCTCGTAGAGGCTCATCATCTATTTCATCATGACCGAAACTCTCCTCTTGGGAGCCATTAGTCTCATCAAACTCAACATCACAACTTTCTTCAACTAGACTGGAGGTTTGGTTGAATACTCGATATGCTTTTGAGTTTGATGCATAACCAAGAAAAATACCAACATCACATCTTCTTTCAAACTTACCGAGCCTTTTCTTGCGGTAGATGTAGCATTTGCACCCAAAGACTCTAAAGTAGGAGATGTTGGGCTTTCTCCCAATGAGGAGCTCATATGGGGTCTTTTGGAGTAGTCGGTGAAGATAGGCCCTATTTGCGGCATGGCATGCCGTGTTGATTGCTTCGGCCAAAAACTTCTCCGACGTGCCGTAGTCATTAAGCATTGCTCTTGCAAGAGTGATGAGGGTTTTGTTCTTCCTCTCAACAACACCGTTTTGTTGAGGAGTGTACGTGGCGGAGAATTCATGCTTCACACCTTCACGGTCACACCACTCCCCAATGTTGTAGTTCTTGAATTCGGTGCCGTTGTCACTCCGGACCTTGATAATGGGAAGTTGGAATTCCCTTTGAGCACGGTTGGCGAAGGTCTTGAACACTTCCGGAGTTTCACTCTTGTCACCTAAAAATAGAGTCCAAGCATAGCGAGAGTAGTCATCAACTATAACAAGACAATAGAGGTTACCGCCAAGACTTTGGTATGTGGACGGTCCAAAGAGGTCCATGTGGAGTAGTTCAAGTGGCTTGGAGGTTGACACCATTGTCTTCATTGGGTGGTGTGAAGCAACTTGCTTCCCGGCCTGACATGCGCTACAAAGCTTGTTCTTCTCAAACGTCACATCCTTCACGCCGGTCACCATCCCAAGCTTGAATGACTTCTTAAGTTTGCTCATTCCAATGTGTGCTATGCGTCGGTGCCATAGCCAACCCAAGCTTGTCTTAGTGAAAAGACAAGTGGTTAGGCTAGCATTCTTGTTGGAGAAATCTACTAAGTAGAGATGTCCATGCCGAAATCCTTTGAAGATAAGCTCTTTGCTTGCCTCACTACTCACAACAACATCATCCTTGCTAAATGTGCATGTTAGTCCAAGATCACAAAGTTGTGCAATGGAAAGTAGATTAAAGCTAAGCGACTTAAAATACAACACATTAGAAATGGATAAATCATTCGAGATAGCAATTTTACCTAATCTTATTACCTTACCCTTAGAATTGTCACCAAAAGTAACTTGTTCATGATTACCGGGGTTTTCTATGGTGGTGAACATACCATCATTGCCGGTCATGTGTTGAGTGCACCCGCTATCGAGTACCCAATGCTTTCCTCCGGCTTTGTAGTTCACCTACACACATGAAGTTAATTTTTGACTTTAGGCACCCAAGCCAACTTAGGTCCTTGTATGTGAGATACAAGTGTCTTTGGGACCCAAAGTTGCTTGGGGAGCTTCCCCTTCACGCTCTTCATGTCTTTGTCAATGAACCTAGCTTTCACCTTGCCATTCACTTTGCTAAGAAGATAATGGCGATCATTGAAAATAGATTTGTAGTTAGTAGGCAATTTAGGTGAAGGTCGGTTAGGAAGAGGACACTCCCTTGTGTGGTGACCGGTGATCTCACAATGTTGGCAATAAGAACCAACTTCCTTGATGAAGCTTGTTCTAAGCTCCGGTGAGGGCACCTTTCCTTTGTTGGGTACCGGGAAGGATCCAAGTCCTCTTTTGTTGAAGACTTTTGCTTGTTGGAAGAGGATTTCCTTGTGCTTGACTTCACCTTTTGAAAGTCTAGCCACACTAGTGCGGAGACTCTCAATTTCCTCCAACAAGTCCTTCTCCCTAGCATTAGCTTTTAAAGACAAAGACTTGTCCAAGACATTAGAGACATGTGAAGTAGTGGATATCTTATCATTAAGAGTTTGTCTCTTTGCATCTTTTAACTCTTGATCAAGCATGTCATGAGCAATGTTAAGTGTTTGGTATTCATGAATTAGCTTGTTGTGCTCCTCCAAGAGAGTTTGGTGTGCTATGTTGAGCTCATCATTGTCTAGCTTGATTTTAGCATTTTCTTCCTCAATTTGCTTGACATGAGATTTGAGCGTGTCATGCTCTTTGAGTATGCTTTCATACTTGTCAAGCAAATCAAGGTTAGCACTCTCAAGTTTAGCACGAATCTCTTCAAGAGTTTTAACCTTACTCTTCTCTCTCTTAATGATAGCATGATATTCATTTATCAAAGAAGTTAAATCATCGGGGGAAAGCTCATCATCACTAGAGTCGTCACATACCTTGGTGTTACCTTTAGCCATGAGGCACATGGGTGGTGGAGGAAGAGGTGAGTCATCATGGTTGGCAATGGCAAGGCCGGCCAATCTTTCTTCTTCTCCTTCACTCTCTTCATCACTTGTTTCTTCGTCGGTGACCCATTCATTTGCCTCACACATAAACACCTTTTGTGGACCACTTCTCCTTTTTGGGAAGAGTCTTGCCTTCTTGCCCTTGTCTTGCTTCTTCTTCCCAAAGGTTCTTGGTTTGGGCTTGGCTTCTTCTTCATTATCATCACTTTAGTCAAGCTTGCGTTGCTTGCCTTTGTAGTTCTCTCTCCTTTTGTCCGGTTTTGGACAATCATAGGAGATGTGGCCTTGATCTCCGCAATTGTAGCATATCTTGCGATCGTCTCTTCTTGGTAGAAATGCCTTCTTCTTGGGATCAAAGGTGTATCCCTTTTTGGTGATCTTGGAGTTCAAGCGTGAGAACTTTCTCATCATCAAGGCAAGTTCATCATCGTCATCTTCGCTTGACGCTTGCTCTTCTTCACTTGAGCTAGGCTCAACCACCTTCTTCTTCTTGAAGCTTGTCTTCTTGGTGGAGGCCTTTAGAGCAATTGTTTTTGATGATTGCTCCATCATCCCAAGCACACTCATCTCATGCGCGTGTATTTCTCCAATGAGCTCCGAAACTTCAATGTTGTCAAGTGATTCCTTTTGGAGCATGGAGTTGATGATGTTGTACTTCGGCTTGGGAAGGAGCATGAGGATCTTGCGGTTAATAAGTCCCTTGCCAAGTGACGCAATGTCAAGAGCATTAATTTCCTCAATAAGAACATTTAGGCGTGAAAACATTTCATTAACATTTTCATGAGGAAGCATCTTAAACTCATCATATTTAGCTTTGAGCATGTGATATTTAAGTTCCTTTACACGAGATGAGCCCTCATGGATTTCTATCAAGCAAGCCCAAATTTCACAAGCTTTTTCCTTACTAGCAATTCTAGAGAAGACATCTTGACTTATGCATTCATAAATAGCATTCCTAGCCTTAGCATCCCATTTTAGTTGATCACCAATATAATTGAGATCTCCAAATCCCGCATGGGTCGCTTCCCAAACTTCGGGAGCAATAGCCTCTAGGTAGGCACGCATGCGTGCTTTCCAATAGGCAAGTTCTTGCCCTCGAAGGTGGGAACCGAGCCCCCATTCTTGGCCATTTAAGCTCTCTAGCGGTGAAGCTAGAATGATCCTATGAGCAACCTTGCTCTGATACCAATTGTAAGGATCGAAATGCCCAAGAGGGGGGGTGAATTGGGCTTTCTTTCAATTTTAAGACAATTAAAAAACAAACTACTTAAGCCCAATTCCCAATGCGGTTCTAGCTATGCAATCAACGTAGATATAACTTGAAGTGAAGATTGCAAAAAGTAAAGAGAGGGAGAGGAATGCAAACGCTAGGGGACACGGAGATTTATCCCGTGGTTCGGCAAGATCGCAAGGATCTTCCCACATCCACGTTGTGGCACCCACCGAAGGGTTTTGCCACTTCCAATGTCACCGAGACAATGGAGTCTTCACTAATCTTCTCCGTTCGCCATCTCCGGCAAGGTGGAGCTCAAGCCTTGTACAACCGTCGATGTTTCGGGCTTCCACAAACACCTTGGTAAGCTCCAGAACTATCTTCTTCAACTTCTCACTAGCCTAGAGAGTTCAATCACAGAGAATGAACGCACACAAGCTTCTCTCTAGACTATTACAAATGATCTAGAAGTGTGGAAATGTATGCTCTATGGTCTTGATTGCTCTTGGATGTGTAGTGGGCTTCAGGTGATCAAGACTTATCGAAATGACCGGGTTAGAGGGGTTTTATAGCCAGCCTAACTGAAATAGCCGTTGGAAAAGTAGGCTGACAGAACTTTTCTGTGCACACCGGATGATCCGATGTCTCCCCTCTAGTTATCATCGGTGTAATTACTTTGGCTGACGTCATTGTGTCAGATATTACCGTTATTTGACCGATGTTGCCCCAGTCTTCTCATCGGATGATCCGGTGGCTCTTCCTCCAGAATTTGCTTGATCTTGATGCTCACTGGAGTGATCAACCGATGTGTGTGATTCTACACATCGGATGATCCGGTGCTTCACTTGCTCCAATTGTACTGCAAACTGTATTGATGCACCGATGTTGTTGAGCCCTCACATCGGATGATCCGGTGAGTTCATTTTTCTGAGGTCTTTTTCTTCAGTTGAATCCACTCGACCGATGTGTTCATTTTGGAAATCATCGGTTGATACGGTGAGTTGATTTTGCTTGCTTCGAGTTGTTTTGAGTGAATCTTTTGTGTCCTTTTTTTGAATGACCTCTTAGACATTTGTTCCACACGGCTCTCTTATGATTTTTAGGCATTGTATGATGTCAATTTTTGATTGAGTGACTTGGACATAGAGCCTTCATGTCTTGTCTTTATTTGATCTCGAAAGTTGAGTATCTATGGGTCTCCAATGACATAATCATTTCATCTTATTTAGTTTTTATGGTGACCTTGCATTCACAAATTCATTAGTAAAGTTCAATGGTTGTCATTAATCACCAAAACCATATTACATGAGGGGGCCTAGATGCTTTCACACCGGACTAGTCCGATCATGGACCGGACTAGTCCGTTCACCTTTCTGGAATCCCACTCACAAGGAGACCGGACTAGTCCGTTCATCCACCGGACTAGTTCGTTGATGTTTCTGGAGTCTCTCATACTGAGGGACCGGACTAGTGCGATCATTGACCGGACTAGTCCGTTGAACTTTCTGTAATCTCCCATTCGTGGAGATCGGACTAGTCCGCGGACTAGTCCGATGAACTTTCTAGAGTCACTTTCACTCAGCACCGGACTAGTCCGATGTTGGACCGGACTAGTCCGGCAAACTTTCTGGACCTCGAAACACATTGGAACCGGACAAGTCCGGACTTGCACCGGACTAGTCTGGTGTTAGGGTTTTTCAACGGCTAGCTTTTGGAAACCCTATAAATAGAGAGTCCACGACTTTCCTATCAACACACACGTCGAATATTGATCAAAGAGCAAACCCTAGCGCCGCCACTTCGTCTCAAGAGCCCAAAACACATCTCCCCACACATCTAAAGTTCAAAAAGAGTGAAATCAATTGAACACTTGGATTCGGGATTGGGAGATCGTCATTCTTTCATTGCGAGCTCTTGGGGTTTGATCTTTCTACACTCATACTCTGCATTGTAATACTTTGGAGTGTACTTGATCACTTTTTCATTGTAATTCTCGTGGGAGCCCTCAACGTGTGAGGTTGCCCCACAAACTTGGTGATTACCCGTGATAGTGGAATCAAGTCGGCCTTCGTGGTGACTTGAGGAGGGAAAGGGTTGGAGACCCGGCTCTGTGTGAGCTTCCTCAACGAGGACGTAGATCTCGTGGTGAGATCGAACCTCGGGAAAAATTCGTGTGTCTTGTGTCTCATTTACTTTAAATTTTGTTCATTAGATCATTTGAGTGCTAAACTTCAACATAAGGCAATTAGAAGTTACACCTGCATTCTTATATTAATATCAAGTACAAATATCAGTTGTTCTCAATTCCGCTGCTAAAGAAATTTATTTTCCCAATTAACACCTGATCAACACACATAATTTTTGCACACCGGACTAGTCTGCCCACACAACCGGACTAGTCCGGCCAACTAAGTTTTGACGATTCTATTAAGTGTGCAGGAAATTCAAAAGGCCTATTCACCCCCCCTCTAGGCCACATTCACCATTTTCACCCACTCCTTGTCGTCGGCCAGCCTCGTCTGTGCCAGCTTGGTCTCGAATTGGAGCCGGTTGCGCCACCTCCTTAGGGTTTGGCGCTCCTCCTCGAGGGCCTTGCTGTCATGCTAAAAGGCCAGCTGGACCTAATAAAGACTGGAGCAGGAATTGTCGATAGACAGCGACAAAGGGATTGGCTCTAGACCTCTCGAGGTCTTTTCCACTGGCTCCAGTATGTTCTCCGTAACAAAAATCGGGTCCCACTCTACAAGAGTGGTCCCCTGAGCTTCCGCGGCACTAGGGCCGCCCTCCGGGATAGCCTCGGTTGCCGCCGAGGAAGGTCGTGCAACGGAAGTTTCTGCCTCCGGAGTCAGCTCCGAAGGTCCCGCCGCTAGGTCATCAGCAGCTGGTCCCTCAGGCGGGGGACCGGTGACTTCATATTGGCACCCTGGCTCAGGCGCGGGTACCTACGGAACCACCACTTCCGGGGCAGGCGTAGAAGATTCGGCCGGAGCTGAGGCCACTTCCGGCTCCGGTGCTGGCGCCTCCTCCAACGTCGGTTCAGGTGCCGGCGCTTCGACCTCCACCGGATCGGGCGCCGGCACTTCTGCGACAACCTTCAAAGGCGTTGGAACTTCATCAACACCCGACTCCGCCGTCAGGGCTTCAACAACATCCGACTCTAGGGTCGGAACTGCAGCTACCTCCGGCTATGAGGCCGGAGCGTCCATCATCTCAGCATCAAAAACCGGAGCTTCAACCTCCGGAGCTGGTGCCGCTGGTACATCTTCATTCCCATGGTCCGGACCACGACAGCTGGCGCCGGAGCTACCGCGGTCTCAACCACCTCCTGGGGCGGCGCTGGAACTGGAGCCGGAGCCTCCATCTGTGCAGCATTAGTTGCTGTCGCAGGAACCGGAGCTTCGGACGCATTCTTGGGTACCCTGTGGATGAAGGACGAAGAAACTCAAAATATGATTACAACAAAAATAATCAACTAAGGTAAAAAGTCAAATTTACCTTGGAAGGTTTCTGCTCCAGCTAGCGTGGAATCTCTTCACCGGACGCTCAGGATCGGACCCTGTCTCCACTGGCGTAGTAGCTCCGGAAGGCTCCCCAGAGCTTGCTGCCACCGACAGTGACGTCTTAGTTGAGGCCCCCCTCGACTGAGAAGGACCCTCGGACCTAGAGCCCTTAGTAGGCACTGGTACCGGAGTCACATGGCCGGAGCTGGCATCCCGGGGAGACGCTGATGCTGGAGTAGGTGTCGTCGTTGAAGACCTCCCCCTCCGAGGAGAAGGGGCTGTTGCGGAAGGAGCAGGTCTGACGGACCTTCCGTCAGAGTGCTTCAACTTCCTCTTGCGACTAGAGGGCTCGGCCAACTCCTTGACCTTGCCTACAACTTCAGTTCTCTGTCTCAGGGTGGAAGGGGGACCACCCTTGAAAGCTCCGGGGATCACCAACCCGGTGATCGAACGCCTCTCAACTTCACCGAGGTCGTCAAGCATCGGCATCTTCCGCCGGAGCTCCCTGCTGAACTATGCCTCCATGTTCACCGGGAGGAAAGCCGCTGGTGGAGTCAAGTCGTCACCCTCGACGTTGATGCCATGCTGGAACTTCTTGAGGTGAAGCTCCAAAGCTGCGCCTTCTAGGTTGGACTTCAAACCGGTCTCGATCCGGTCATCGTCCATCACGTTGTTGAGGGCCCAGGCAAGCTTCTCCCTCGTCTTGTGGAGCCCACCTGTTGACCAGGAAGTTACAAAAGACCGCCTGGGGAGTCACCCCTCCTTCCACACATTGGCGGATCCTGGTCAGGGCAGGGTTGAAGGCGTCCGATAGCACCGGAACTTCGCTCCAAGCTTCAGTGTCGACATTGTGGAGGCCTTCGGGCAGCTCCAGCTTCTCGTGCTCCACTATCGTGATGACAATCCAATCCTTCTTCCAGTCGTCCCACTTGCCGGAAGAGAACAACCTCAAGTACTTGTACGGGCACTTCTTGCGCTTCACAAAATAATAGAAGCCAAAGTACTCGTCACTCTTGCTGGTGGTGCGCATGGTGAAGAAGGTGCGAAAGAGCTCGAAGCAGGGGGAATACCCACCCACATCTCGCAGAAGTGGACAAAGGTCGACACCAGAAGAACGGAGTGGGAGCCAAGGTGGTACAGCCGCAGACCATAGAAGTCTAGCAGCATCAAGAGAAAAGTGGAGAAGGCTGGGATCAGTCCCACCATGGCGTACGCGGAGAAGTACACCATGTCGCTGGCGCGCTCCTTCTTGAACGGGAGCTTGCCTGTGCGGACCAGGTGGTTGAAGGAGTCGCTGGACCACCCCATGAAGGTCTGGACCTTCTTCAAATCACCATCGGTCATAAGACGACTCTTGCGGAGACCCAACTCCATCGCAGCACAAGGGGGGCGAGAGATGAAAAGCAAGCAAAAGTTTGGAGGATTCGAGTGCAAGTTCAAATGAAGGTGTAAAGAATCCCCAAATGGTGTGCGCTTTCCTTCTTAAGTAAGCCCCCACAACACTTAGATGGAAACCGCAGAGGAGCCGACAATACAATTCAAAAACTTCACCCTGCCCATAACAAGGGGGCCTGGGGCCACCCTGACGATCAAGTCGAGGTCCTTACCTCAAGCGAACAGTTGTCATCATGAGAGGCGGGAAGCCCGAGAGCGGCGGCCTGACAGGGCACGCGGAACCGATACGGTTTTCGTATCGGGAACTGGCGACCTTCAATTGCATGAGATCCGCACGTTCAAATCTCACCTGCCGCATCCTGGATATGCCACGTGGCGATGGTTTAACTGCGAACTACCGCCAATGACACATCCAAAGACCCTTGAAGACATGGCGCAAAAATCGAAGAATGGACCCACCTCCGGTAGAAGGACTTAATCCAAAAAGTCTCTCCCAGAGGTGGGCCCAGGGGGCCACTGTCGGTACCCTGCATACCGGATACCCTTTGGGACTGCAAAGAGCTCAAAGTAACTCCACATACCTGAGTTGAAGACCTCCGAAGGCCTCACGTGTCATACAGAGCCGGACCTACCTCCCTTCTATGGTTAGTCCTAGTGCCGCCACGTGTATCACAAAACCGGAGCTACATTCCTTACCTGGGAAAGCTCCGGGTTAAATACTTGTGCGGCACCCCCGGACCTAACCCCCGACAGAGGGAAGCTCCGGTACTGACACGTGTACAACAGCACCGGACCTACCGGTCCAAGACGGTAAGCTCCGAAGCTGCCACGCGTCCAACCGTCGAACCTTCAACTTCAACAAGCACACTGGTGGACCTCCAATGGCTTGGACCTTCAAGGAACAATTAAAGACTTTAAGACCCGATTAAATGTCATTAATGCTATCTTAATGACATACAATCGGAGGGCCCTTAATACCAGTAACGCCACTGTCAAGGCGCGTTACCACACTATTAAGGGTAGTTAAGCTCATTAATTGTGTATTAAACATCAGTAACTGCCAGGGCCACATGTCGGGCCAGGCTAACGATGTCACGACCAGTCCTTGTACTATAAAAGGATTGGCCAAGCGATACACAGGGAGACTTCTTCCAGACCTCTAGACTCGCACCCATACGCGCTCTAGACACTCTGGTCTTACACACAAGATCTTAGATGCTCAATACAACAGCAACACACATCCGTGGAGTAGGGTATTACGCTTAGGAAGCTCAAACCACGTAAATCCTCGTGTCAATTTGCCATCTTGTTCTGAATCTCTGCGTGCCCACAACCGAACTACAAACTCCGCGGGCTGCGTACGGTAGTACCGGGAGAATTGCCGGAATCACCCTCCGACAAACCCCATAACCCGCCCCCAACTCTTCCCCTTGCAGGTAACCAGTGTCAACAGTAAATTTTCTCAAGATCAACCAGTCTGTTAGTGGATTCAGAAACATTTTCAACTAAAGTTTTTTGCAAACAAATGAAATCAAGTTTATTATCATTAACCAAACTACTTAACTAAGCCTTCATTCCTTTCTTTCTCACCCCCCTACAATTCCAAAAGAGTCCTATATTTTTTCTAGATTTTGGAAACTGGGAACCACAATTTTCATGCATTTTCACTTTCCCGTAAACAGAGGGTGTTTATCTTCTACTCCTTCTAATAGGGGACACCAATCTATCTCTGGATTCCTTTTTGCTCTTTTTTTTTCTTTTACTTTCAACTTCATTACAATTATCATCTATGCCCCCTCTTGTAACCATTCCAGGAGTAGGGTGGTCTTTGTTGGGCTCTCATTTTCACTTTTATCCATTACCAACAATTCCCTTTTAGAAATAAGAGCATGTCTAGCTTGCTCTAAAGATCTAAACAGAGCTACTTTACCAAAGTCCTCAACAGTTATAGACACCCCCATTTTACTCAACGATATCTATAATGTAATTATCAGAAAAAATATTAAAAGAGCTCGGGTCCATACCTTCATGAGATATTTCCTTTGTGGTTGCCTCCATTTTCTGCAACAACTGCTTCTGCACCTGGTCTTGATCTCTTCCACTACTTCTCTTTTGTTGGACAAACTACTGAGGTAAGATATTACAACTTTCTTTTTGGTTGCTAACTCCCAAAGCACTGCTGAAAGTCGCCTAGTGGGGGGTGAATAGGCAATAATACCTGAAATGACTTAATTAAACGAGATTAATTCTCTGTGGCTGGACTAGTCTGGCCAGGGCCGGACTAGTCCACTCAGCACAGGGTGGAAACCCTAAAACTTGATCTCTACAAGTTGTTTGCAGAATTAAAGTTCACCAAGAATAAGAGCAATATGTAACAAACTTTTGAAGCTCAGATTGTGATGTTTAAACACTTAGATTGCATGTTTACATAGTGATCAAGTGTAAGACAATAAGACAAATGTGAACCCTAATAGCAATGCCAGTGATCACAAAAAGCGAAAGACAAGTGAAACGAGATTTATCCCGTGGTTCAGCTCCACGAAGAAGCCTACCTCCACGTTGAGAAGTCCACACAAGGACCAGGCCTCACTTGACCCTTCTCTCACCAAGCCACCACGATGGCCGGCTTGGTTTCCACTATATCAGTGGGTGATCACAAAGTTTGATGGGGCTGCTCACAACTTGAGGCTCCCACAAATCAATACAATGAGGAGCACACGAAGCTCAACTCACACAAGCCACAAAACACAATACAATGTGCAAGAGATCAAACCGAGAGCCAAAGCGCGATGATCTTCCTTTACTCTCATCCCCAAACCCTAATCTCTTCAACATTTGCTCTTAGGGGGTTAGTAGGACGAGTAGAAGGCTTTGGAAGGCTCTAGGATGCTTGTGGTGGCGCTAGGGTTCGAGAGTTATTCAAATGATCCTGGGGGTCCCCTTTTTATAGAGGTCAGGAGCCCCTTTTGCTTACATCAGCAAAGAGGCTGACTAGTCCGGCCTTATACCACGGACTAGTCCGGCCCTATGGGACCACTGACCTCCTGGTCAGTTCCCAACAACTGCCACACTAAGCAATGATCGTTACGCTACCCGTCAAATTTCCAAATTCAAACGGTCACTAGACACCGGACTAGTCCGATCAACAACGGACTAGTCCGAAGTGGAACATAACCACTTAGTCCGTCCCAAAACGGACTCTTCTGGGTTGGTCCGGACTAGTCCGGCCACAGGGGCAGACTAGTCCGGCCCCCTAGGGTTTTCTCTCGGTTTGTCACACTAAGTCCCAAATGGACAAGTCTGTGCCCAAACGGACAAGTCCGAACTACTCCAGAGAGCTTTGGTCCATCCAAAAACGGACAAGTCCGGACTTCTCGGACTTAGCTCCAAAATCACTTTGGGACACTCCAGAGACGTTTGGTCCGTCTGAAAACGGACTTGTGTGCCATAGCCGGACTAGTCCGGCCCAGAGGCCCAGACCAGTCCGGCCTCCTAGGGTTTTTCTCATTTTAGGCTTCTCATTTAGGTTTTTCTCTAAACCACCACTTTGAGCCCATTGGTTTGATCTCAATGCACATGATACGACCACCCTCTCACATGATACGGCTCATATAAGCTCAATACTATAGAAACCCTAATTTCTACGCTTGAGTCTTTGACGCTCATTTTCTCCTTTTCTTTTTTGAGGGTTTTCATCTCATTTCAATCCTTGTACCTGTGCTTAAGATCAACTTAGCTCATTAGACTCTTAATTGTTGTTATCAATCATTCAAAACCCATGGGGGTGCCTAGATGCACTTTCAATCTCCCCCTTTTTGGTGAATTGATGACAACACATTAAGAGTTCAACACCAAGGATAATAATTTGTTTTCATAACATGTATTTGTATGAGTGACTCCCCCTCAATGTATGCATAATGAGTAAAGAGATTGAGAGAGTTCTCATGCATATACATGTTATGGTGGGGTGCCTAAGTGATGTGTTCATAAAGTGTGATAAGACAATGATTATGCAAAATAGACATTAAAATGAGGCAACACATCACAAATTTAGGCAAGACACATGAATACATAGATTAAATCTTACAATAGAACTTGAAATGAGTTTTAAAACATAAGTCCAACATAGATTAATACACTCATACACCAACATCAATCTATTTTATCTTTCCCCCTTCATATCTCCCCCTATGTCTCTCCCCCTAGATCTAAGAGCCCGTCAAGCTATCTCCTCGCTATCTCTCCCCCTTTGGCATCAAGACACCAAAACGGAAAAGAAGAGAGGAAGAGCCCTTAGTACTACTCATCGTCGGAGTCGGAGTCATTATTGTCGCCTTGGGGCTCGCTGTCGCTTTCCGTGGCCTCCGAATCCTCGGTCGGGGCCGCGGTGGAAGTTCCAGCTTCTCCAAATTCAGCGAGCTCTTCGGCAGTGAACTCGGGAAAGGAATGAGCTCACCATCGCTCTCCTCGGCGGGGGACATAGGGATGTCTAGCTTGTTGCACATTGCCTTGAGATACTCCTCATAGCAACGCTCCATACGACGTTGCCGAATTTCCGTCTTCCGACACGAAGATAAGAGAGCTTTGAAGCACTTGAAGAAGCCGCTTCTGCATTGTGTTGAAGGCGGAGGTGGTGGAGGAGATGGCACGAAGCGAGAGGAAGAAGCGGGAGGATCCGCATTCTTCCTCCGAGGGGCAGCTGGCTTCGGAGGAGGGAGTTGTGGTCGAAGCCTCCGGTGAATGATATCTTTCTTGAAAGTGAGCCCGGAGATCTTCTCGACCATGTACATAATGTACAGAGCGTATCCACATGGTCGGTTGGGGGTGTGAGAGATGTTGAAGATGTCATCAAAGATATAGTCCACCACACTAACGCGGACATCTCCATCAATGAGTACCATTAAATGCCTCAAATTGCCTTGAATTATCCCCACATCTCCATCCTTGGGGGCAATTGTCTTTCTGAGGACCCGATTGAGCACACTATAGAATGGCTTGATATTTTTTATGTGTCCGGCCTCATACTGTCCATGGCTTGGATACATATACTCCAATGTGTCCCGATCAACTGGCTTCAGATTGGAAATGATGATCTCATTATCCAGTTGATCCTCCAAGTCAAGCAACTGAGCAAAACTCCCAAAAGGTGGTAGAGTACTGCTCTCCATGGGTCATCCAGGTGATCCTCCTGTCCCCATCGGTGTGGAAGTAAAGGGTGGAGTAGAACTGAGTGATGACCTCTACATTCCAGTCGTACTGGAAAGCCATAAGCTTCTTCAGACCATGCCTCTCAACAGCCTCAATCACAGCATTGAAGGCTTGATGATCTTTCTGGGCCATGTAATCCCAGTCGATCCACTGAGCATCTGTGACAGGAGTTTGCTTGGTCATATAGACCATCCTGTAGTAGTCACAATGGAAGTCACACCAGAACCGGGGATCCACTATGCTCTTGTCACGCTGATAAACATTTATCTTCCTCAACTTGCGTGCCTCCTCAGCCCCCTTGCCCTTGAAGATGTTGACATCAAAAGCAGTTGCACGGTTTGGGTTCCGTGAAGGAGAGGACATCCTCAAGGGGCCAATGGGTTGTGGGGCACCCTTCTTCAGTTTGCTTGTTGCCTTCTTGGCCATAGTCACCCTCTTCTTGGGTGCAGCATCAACGGGGGCCTTGCCCTTATCTTTGTAGGATCTTGCCCCCTGGGGCTTGGCTTGCTCACCCAAGGTCACAAGCCTCTTCCTCTTTGGGGCAGCCTCGGCAGCAGTAGAGTTGTGCTCCTCACGCTACGTCTTCTTTGCCCTCTGAGAGGCAAAGTGCGCAACAGTCATCTCTTGATTCTCTCTTTGTTTCTGGCGAAAGAGAGCCTGCTTCTCCGCTTCGGTCTCGGAGTCGGAGGGAGGAACATACTCATTGTCTGACATGGTTGCTAACAAGAGAAGCAAGGGAATGTGTATGAGTCAAGGAAGTTGGAGTAAAGTGGTAGAACTCACAGGATCAACTTAGGTTAGGGTTTTCAGTGTGTAACCTAGACTTGTCCGCCCAAGGGCCGAACTAGTCCGCACGAGGTTGGACTTGTCCGCCCGGCAGTCGGACTAGTCCGCTTCACACAGTAAGAACCCTAATCGAGGGAAATTTTGCAAAAACTACAGATCCTACCACAAAAATGGAGCTACATGATCACATTGATGTGTACAACAACATTTGTGAAGAAGTTTTGATCAATGGACCCAAAAGAATTGAATTTCAAGGATTTTTGAGTTAGGTCAAGAATACCTCTTCAAGTCTTCGATTTGTTGAAATGTGGAAGAGGAAGTGGTCTCCGATGCTTGGGGAAAAGTTCCTAAGCACCTTGGGGCTTCAATCCACTGATTGGAATCAAGATTTTGTGGAGGGAGTCAAAAATTGCTGTTTGGGAGACGGTTTTCGAGCGTTTTTGGAGAGAGAGTGTTTGAAACAAAGTGGAGAGGTCGAGGGAACCCTGGGGAGTTTAAGTCCACAAGGGCCGGACTAGTCCGGTTAGGGACCCGGACTTGTCCGGCATCCGTACTGGGTCCGGACAACTCATACCACCGGACTAGTCCGGTACTAGGAGCGGACTAGTCCGGTCCTAAGACTTAAAACTCCTATATATTGAGTTTTGAGTGGAGATTTGATCCTTTTGGACTATATTTCACAAAAGATCTTTGTAAATATGGTCAGCAAGCAATCAACAATCAAACTATGATCATGATTCACAAGGATTCAATAATTTCAAAATAATTTGTGGAAAAATTGAGGAGGATGAGTTTTTCGCAAGCATGCGTGAATTTTGAATATTGCAATCATATGTGCAAGACTTAAGCCACATTTCGAGAATCCAAGATATTTAGCTCACTCCTAAGTTCACAAAACCTTTTCTCATCTAGGGGCTTGGTAAAGATATCGGCCAATTTTTTATCGGTTCTCACATGGGAAATTGCAATGTCTCCTTTGATGGAGTGATCTCTCAAGAAGTGGTGGCGTGTATCGATGTGCTTGGTCCTTGAGTGTTCAACTGAATTGTGAGCTATTTTGATGGCACTCTCATTGTCACATAGGAGAGGAATATGGCGCAAGTTTATACCATAGTCCCTAAGAGTTTGTCGCATCCAAAGAAGTTGTGCACAACAACTTCCGGCGGCGACATACTCCGCTTTGGCTGTGGAAAGTGCAATGGAGTTTTGTTTCTTTGAAGACCATGACACTAGAGATTTACCAAGGAATTGGCAAGTTCCCGATGTACTCTTCCTAAACTTTGCACCCCGCATAGTCCACATCGGAATATCCAATGGGGTTAAACTTGGAGCCTTTGGGGTACCAAAGTCCTGGGATTAGTGTGTGAACCAAATATCTAAGAATTCTCTTAACAGTGGTCAAATGATACACCTTTGGAGCAGCTTGAAATCTAGCACACATACACACACTAAGCATGATGTCGGGCCTAGATGCACATAAGTATAATAATGAGCCTATCATAGAACGATATACCTTTTGCTCTACACTTGGACCATCTTCATTGAGATCGAGATGCCCATTGGTTGTCATAGGAGTCTTGATGGGTTTGACCTTGTCCATGTCAAACTTCTTGAGTATATCTTGTGTGTACTTGGTTTGACTAATGAACATGTCTTCCTTGAGTTGCTTCATTTGAAAACCTAGAAAGAACTTCAACTCCCCCATCATGGACATCTCGAATCTTTCCGTCATTATCTTGGAAAACTCATCACAAAAGGCTTTGTTAGTAGAACCAAATATAATGTCATCGACATATATTTGGCAAACAAACAAATCATCATTAAAGTGCTTAGTGAATAGAGTATAATTTGCCTTCCCAATTTTAAAACCATTTTGAGTTAGAAGTCTCTAAGGCACTCATACCAAGCTCTAGGAGCTTGTTTGAGTCCATAGAGAGCCTTACGGAATTTGTACACATAGTTTGGGAATTCTTCATATTCAAATCCGGGGGGTTGATCCACATATACTTCTTCCTTGATTGGACCATTTAGGAATGCGCTCTTGACGTCCATTTGATATAGCTTAAAATCATAGTGAGTGGCAAATGCAAGTAATATACGAATTGATTCAAGCCTAGCTACGGGAGCAAAGGTTTCTTCGAAATCCAAACCTTCGACTTGTGAGTACCCTTCTTGTAACCACCCTGTGTTCATCTTGTTTGTTGCGGAACACCCATTTGGTCCCTACAACATTTGCATCTGGCCTCTTCACAAGCTCTCATACTTTATTTCTCTCAAAGTTGTTGAGCTCTTCTTGCATGGCCATCACCCAATCCGGATCTCATAATGCTTCTTCAACCTTGTGGGGCTCCAAGGAAGAAACAAAAGAGTAATGTTCACAAAAATTTGCAACACGAGATCGAGTAGTTACCCCCTTGGAGATGTATCCAAGTATATTGTCAACGGGATGGTCCCGTTGGACGCTTTGATACACTCTTGGTTGAGGTGCTTGAGATCTTGATTCATCATCTTGGTCATCCTCATCCTCATTGTCTCCCCCTTGATTGATGCCTTCATTTTCATCTTCTTTAAGCGCATCTTGGGGAGGTTGATCTTGATCATTTGAGGAAGAGCTTGCTTGATGTATAGGATGGTTACTTGTGACTTGAGGTTGCTCTTGTGGCCGTATGTCTCCAAGTGCCACACTTCCTATCACCACTTGTGGATCTTCTTCTTGATCTAGCACATGACGATCAACTTGCTCCACTTGGGAGCCATTAGTCTCATCAAACACTACGTCACGTGCTACTTCAACAATTCCGGAGGATTTGTTAAAGACACGATAGGCGTAATTGTTTGAGTCATAGCCAAGCAAGAAACCCTCATCGGACTTAGAAGAAAACTTCGAAGTCCTAGGCTTCTTGTTAAGATTGTAGCATTTGCTCCCAAAAACACAAAAGTAAGAGATGTTGGGTTCGTTACCGGTCAGGAGATCATAGGGGTGGGCGCGGTTAACCGCATAACCGTTAACCGAAATTAACCGCACCGAATTAACCGAAATTTTCGGTTAATTCGGTTTTCGGTTATCGGTTCGGTTATGATTTTTTCGCTATTCGGTTTTCGGTTAATAATTCGGTTTTTAATCCAATTAACCGAATTAACCGAATTAACCGAATTTTATGTGATTTGTTCATCTCTATTTTTGTTTCTCTTGGTTTATAATTTATCAAACATGGATGTATGCTTGTATATTAACTTATATATTGGTCTTTTATGTTTGAGTTGATTTCATGTTGTTTTATTATTCAAAATTTCAAATTTTCTTTATTTATTTTTATGTTTAAATTGTGTTTTAATCTATATGCGGTTAATTCGGTTAACCGATTAACCGAACCGAATTAACCGCAACCGAATTGTGCGGTTAATGTTTTTGTTCGGTCATATTCGGTTATCGATTTCTATTAACCGAATTGACCATTAACCGAATTAACCGAACCGAATTAACCGAATTAACCGAATGCCCACCCCTAGGAGATCATATGATGTCTTCTTAAGTATGCGGTGAAGGTACAACCGGTTTATGGCATGGCAAGCGCTGTTGACCGCTTTCGCCCAAAACCGGTCCGACGTCTTGTACTCATCAAGTATGGTTCTTGACATCTCAATTAGATTCCTATTCTTTCTCTCGACCACCCCATTTTGTTGAGGGGGGTAGAGGGCCGAGAACTCATGCTTGATGCCTTCTTCATCCAAAAATTCTTCAACTTGGGTGTTCTTGAATTCGGTGCCATTGTCACTCCTAATGGTATTGATACTCAAGGAGAACTCATTTTGAGCTCTCTTCAAGTATCTCTTGAGGACACCTTGAGTCTCGCTCTTGTCATGCAAAAAGAACACCCAAGTGAAATGTGAAAAATCATCAACAATTACAAGACCATATTTATTACCACCAATACTAATGTAGGCGATTGGACCGAAGAGATCCATGTGTAGAAGCTCCAATGTTCTTGATGTTGTCATAATGTTCTTGGATGGATGAGGTGCTCCAACTTGCTTTCTGGCTTGGCATGCGCTACATGGTCTATCCTTTTCAAACACAACATTCTTTAAACCATGGATGTGCTCGCCCTTAAGGAGTTTTTGCAAATTCCTCATTCCAACATGGGCTAGCCTCCTATGCCAAAGCCATCCCATGTTAGTTTTCGCAATTAAGCATGTATCAAGTTGGGCTTTATCCGCGGAGAAATCCACAAGATAGAGCTTTCCCTTGAGTACACCCTTAAAGGCAATTGAGTCATTGCTTATCCTTGTGACGGTCACACCCTCAATAGTAAATAAACAATTATAACCTTTGTCACATAGTTGTGATATGGACAAGAGGTTATAATCAAGTGAATCAACATGTAAGATATTTGAAAGAGTATGATTAGAGGATATAGCCATTTTACCGGTGCCAAGGATTTTTCCTTGTCTATTGTCCCCAAAATAGATTCCTTCACCTGGATCTTCATTAAGCTCATACTCCACAAACATCTTCCTCTCTCCGGTCATATGATTTGTGCATCCACTATCAAGGACCCACTTGGTTCCACCGGAGGAGTATGCCTACAAGAAAGATTTAAGCCATGGCTTTAGGTACCCAAACCGCGTTGGGTCCTTTGATGTCAATCAAGAGGCACTTGGGCACCCACACATAAGGTTTGGGACTCTTGCAGTGTGGCCCAACATACCTAGCATATGCCTTTCCAAACTTGTACCTTAATAAAACATATGAAGCATCAAAATCATGGAACAATGGATGCAGTTCTTTCTTAGGCATTTTAGGTGTAGTATCAATGTTCTTTCCCTTAGTGTTGTATGAGCCTCCTTTGACAAAGAAAATCAAGTCTTTGCGATTCTTGAGAGTTTTGGCATTTTGCCTCATCCCCCTAGAATAACCGAGACCATCCTTGACAAGGGAATGTCTTGTGTTGGTAAATGCACTACGTGCATGTGCCACCTTCTCCTTGTCAAAAATGCCACCCTTGGGTGCTTGATTGGTTTGTGCCAACTTTAGCTCATCTTTAAGTTTTATGATTAAGTTTGAGCATTTACAGGGTTGAGACGCTTCGGATTTAACATTTTTGGAAGGTGAGCTTGTAGAGGAAGAAGGTGCATTGACCTTGAGAGACTTCGCTTGCATCTCAAAGATTTTGTTAGATTGTGTCAAACTAACAAGTTCATCCTTGAGCACAATTGTAGTGTTCTCAAGGTTTGAGCAAGTTTCCTTGCTCAAAGCGAGTTCACGCTCAAGTGCCTTGCTTCTTTCTCTTTCAAGCTCCAAGAGCTCCTCAACCTCTTGACATCTCTCCTTTTGTTGGATGAGCATGTCCTCTTGACGGTTGATGAGTTCTTCCTTCTCAAATATCTCTTCCGTTAACAATCTCAATCTCTTCAAGGTGCTTTTGCTCATGTCTTTAAGCATGTGTTCATTTTCACTACTACTATCAAAGTCATCATGAGAAGAAATTGAAGAAGAGGAGTTATATTTAACCTTCTTTCTTCCCTCTTTGGCCATGAGACATGTTGGCCTTGCGATCTCCAAGTTGGGTAAGAGCTTGTTCTCCGTTGTTGTCTTCTTGATAGCAATAGTTGCTACCTTCTCATCTTCATCGGAGGAGGATTCCTCATTTGAATCCCACTCTGTCAGTACCCTCCGTACCGTATGCCCCCTGAGACTACAAAAAGACCGAAGGAACTTCACCTGTCTGAGTTGAAGACATGCGAAGGCCCCACGTGTCATACGGGACCGGACCTGCCTCCCATCTATGGTTAGTCCTGGTGCTACCACGTGTATACTGCAACCGGACCTACATCCCACATATGGGATAGCTCCGGGCTAAACACTTGAGCGGCACCCGAGGACCTAACCCTCGACAGAGGGAAGCTCCGGTACTGACATGTGTACATCTACACCAGACCTACCTGTCCCAAGACGGATAGCTCCGATGCTGCCACGTGTCCAACCGTCGGACCTTCAGCCTTAACAATCAGACTGGTGGACCCCCAATGGCTCGAACCTTTAAGGGGCAATCAAAGACTTCAAGACCCAATTAAGTGTCATTAATACCATATTAATGACACAAGATCGGAATGCCCTTAATACCGGTAATGGCATTATCAAGCCCGTTACCATGCTATTAAGGGTAATTAATCTCATTAATTGTGTATTAAGCATCAGTAACCGCCAGGGCAACATGTCGGGCCAGGCTAACGATGTAACGGCCGGTCCTTGTACTATAAAAGCACTGGTCGATGATACACAAGGGACGGCTCTTTGAACTGAGAGACCTCTCCCATACTCAACTTAGACACCCAATACAACAACTACACACCCCGTTGAGTAGGGTATTACGCTCAGGCGGCCCGAACCACGTAAATCCTCGTGTCCATTTGACATTGTCTTTTGAATCTCTACGCGCCCAATACCGAACTACAAACTCCGAGGGCTACCAATAGTAGTACCAGGAGAACTGTCAGATCAACACGCCGACAGCTAGCGCGCCACGTAGGGGCACCCAGATTCGAAGATGGTGAACTCTGCTGCTAGATCATCCAACGGCAACCCTACAGTGCAACCTGCTGGAGGCAATCCCTCTAATGTGCAGCAGCCAGCAGGTGCCACAGCTCCAGCAGGAATCATGCCTCCACTGCCACCGTCCGCACCGACAAATCAAGCTGGACAGCGGGACGGGGCATCTGTGTCAGTCATGACATCGGCGAATAATAACCCTGAACACACGCTCCAAGCCGCGCGTGCTCTTCTCCAACGCCCACCACCTCCAGGTGCATCCCAGGGTGCAATGGAGCAGTGGAGGGATGATGTGGAACATTTGGTTGCAGCAGCAGTCGATTGCATCAGCAACTAAGGTCCTCCCCCTTGGGGCGGGCCCCATCGCAGCATCAGACTGTGTCAGGTAGACTTGGTCCGCACGCTTCCCTGCATAGGAGGCATGCTGCGTCTCAACAAGCGATGTCGCTGCCTCCCGGGGCGCGACGCACCCATACGGTAACCAGGCTTTCAACTCACGACCTCCGGGCGGAGCTTGATCGCCGTTACCGCCAACAGGACGGCCGCGTCCATATCGAGTGTGCTCGTGAAAGGCGAGAGGCTCGAGACAGTCTTGCTCTCGAGGGAGTAGGAGGAGGTTGTTCTGCTCTGGCCATGCACCTACGCATGGTCAGATGGCCACAAAAGTTCCAGACTCACCTGCCGGAGAAATTTGACGGGACTGTCAATCCCGCCGAGTTTCTCGAGATTTACTCCACCGCAATTCTTGCGGTCGGAGGCAACGAGGCCGTAATGGCCAACTACTTCCCCGTGGCTTTGACTGGGACCTCCAGATCCTGGTTCATGAGCCTTCCGCACGACTCCATCAATAGTTTGGCAGAATTGTGCCAACAGTTCACCGCGAATTTCGGGAGTTCATACACCCGACCAGGCACCGAACTGGACCTTTTTTTTGTCAAGCAGAAGGGTGGAGAATGCCTGCGATCCTTCATCCAGAGGTTCTCCTGGGTACGGAACACTATTCCTTCTATCTCCAGCGCCTCTGTTATTGTGGTATTTAGATGGGGCGTACGAGACAAGAAGATGCTGGAGAAGCTGGCGACCAAGGAGATCACCAGCGTCACGAAGCTCTTCAGCTTGGCAAACAAATGTGCCAAAGCTGCGGAGGGTCGTGAAATGCACTCCCAACTGAAAGCATCTAGGCCCCATGAGGTACGGTTTCGGTGATTAATGACAACCATTTGATTTTACTAATGAATTTGTGAATGCAAGGTCCCAATAATCACTCAATCAAATGAAATCAAAATGACATTAGAGACCCATATAAAATCAACTAATGAGATCAAATGAAATCATATGAAGACAAGATGTGAAAGCTCTAACTTGACATCACTCAATGCTTGAAGACAATCAGAACAACATTTCAAACAAGTGTCAAAGAGGTCACAAGTTCAAAACTCCAAAAGAACAACTCAAAACAACTCGAAGTCAACAAGTTGAACACACCGGATCATCCGATGATTTCGGAGTTGACTACATCGGTCGAGTTGTGTCAACAGAAGAAGAAGACCTCAGAGCAAAGCACTCACCGGATCATCCGATGTATGGCTTAGTCACATCGGCCCATCAGTATAGTTTGCAACATCATTGGATCAAGTGAAGCACCGGATCATCCGATGTACAGAAGTATAAACATCGGTTGATTACTCCAGTAAGCATTAAGGTTGAGTCAACTCTGGAGGAAGATCCACCGGATCATCCGACGATGAAGATGAAGCTACATCGGTCCAACAACGGTCATATCTGACACCATGACGTCAGCCAGCTTAATTAGACCGATGATAACAAAGGGGGAGACATCGGATCATCCGATGTGTACAATAAAGTTCTGTCAGCCTACTTTTTCAACGACTATTTCGGGGAGGTTGGCTTTAAATACCCCCTAAGCCAGTCATTACGGCAAGTCTTGATACTCAGAAGCTAACAACACATCCAAGAGCACTCAAGACCAAGAGCTTACACTTCTTCACCCATTAGATCATTTGTATAGGCTAGATCTAGCTAGAGAAAATCTTGTGTGCGTCCATTCTCTGTGATTGGAGTCTCTAGGCTAGTGAGAGGTTGCAGAGATCCTTCCGGAGCTTGCCAAGGTGTGTGTGGAAGCCCGGAAGATCAAGGATTGTACAATGCTTGAGCTCCACCTTGCCGGAGATGGCGAACGGAGAAGATTAGTGAAGACCCCCTTGTCTCGGTGACTTGGGAGTGGCAAAACCCTTCGGTGGGTGCCACAACGTGGATGTAGGAAGATCCTTGTGATCTTGCCGAACCACGGGATAAACTCCGTGTCTCCGTGTCTTTTGAGCGTTTGCATTCCTCTCCCTCCTTTTACATTATGCAATCTTTATTCCGCAACTTATATTTACGTTGATTGCATAGATAAACCACATAGGGAATTGGGCTTTAGTCGTTAATTTTTAATTGTCTTAAAATTTGAAAGAAAGCCCAATTCACCCCCCTCTTGGGCGTTTCAATCCTTACAATTGGTATTAGAGCGAGGTTGCTCATAGGATCATTCTAGCTTCACCGCTAGAGAGCGAAAATGGCCAAGGTTGGGGGTTCGGTTCCTATCTTCGAGGGCAAGAACTTTGCCTATTGGAAAGCACGCATGCGCGCTTACCTAGAGGCTATTGCTCCCGAAGTATGGGAAGCGACTCATGCGGGGTTTGGAGAACATAATTATGTTGGTGATCAAATTAAATGGGATGCTAAGGCAAGGAATGCAATCTATGAGTGCATAAGTCAAGATGTCTTTTCTAGGATTGCTAGTAAGGAAAAGGCTTGTGAAATTTGGGCTTGCTTGATAGAAATTCATGAGGGTTCATCTCGTGTAAAGGAACTTAAATATCACATGCTTAAAGCAAAATATGATGAATTTAAGATGCTTCCTCATGAAAACGTTAATGAAATGTTTTCACGCTTAAATGTTCTTATTGAGGAGATTAATGCTCTTGACATTGCGTCTCTTGGCAAGGGACTCATCAACCGTAAGATCCTCATGCTTCTTCCCAAGCCAAAGTACAACATCATCAACTCCATGCTTCAAAAGGAGTCACTTGACCACATTGAGGTTTCGGAGCTCATTTGAGAGATACACGCTCATGAGATGAGTGTACTTGGGATGATGGAGCAATCATCCTCAAAAACTATTGCTCTAAAGGCCTCCACCAAGAAAACGAGCTTCAAGAAGAAGAAGGTGGTTGAGCCTAGCTCAAGTGAAGAAGAGCAAGCATCAAGTGAAGATGATGATGATGAGCTTGCCTTGATGATGAGAAAGTTCTCATGCTTGAACTCCAAGATCGCCAAGAAGGGATACACCTTTGATCCCAAGAAGAAAGCATTTCTACCAAGGAGAGATGATCGCAAGACTTGCTACAATTGTGGAGATCAAGGCCACATCTCCTATGATTGTCCAAAACCTGACAAAAGGAGAGAGAACTACAAGGGCAAGCAACGCAAGCTTGAAGAAAGTGATGATGATGAAGAAGAGGCCAAGCCCAAACCAAGAGCCTTTGGGAAGAAGAAACAAGACAAGGGCAAGAAGGCAAGACTCTTCCCAAAGAAGAGAAATGGCCCACAAAAGGTGTTCATGTGTGAGGCAAATGAATGGGTCACCAATGAAGAAACAAGTGATGAAGAGAGTGAAGAGGAAGAAGAAAGCTTGGCCGGCCTCGCCATCGCCAACAATGATGATGCACCTCTTCATCCACTGCCCATGTGCCTCATGGCGAAAGGTAACACCAAGGTATGTGATGACTCTAGTGATGATGAGCTTTCCCCCGATGATTTAACTTCTTTGATAAATGAATATCATGCTATCATTAAGAGAGAAAAGAGTAAGGTTAAAGTGCTTGAAGAAACTCGTGCTAAACTTGAGAGTGCTAACCTTGATTTGCTTGATAAGTATGAAAGCATACTTAAAGAGCATGACACGCTCAAATCCCATGTCAAGCAAATTGAGGAAGAAAATGCTAAAATTAAGATAGATAATCATGAACTTGACTTAGCACATCAAACACTCTTGGAAGAGCACAACAAGTTAATACAAGAACATCAAACACTTAACCTTGCTCATGACATGCTTGATCAAGAATTGAAAAATATGAAGAAGCAAACTCTTAATGATAAGATATCCATTACTTCTCATGTCACTAATGCTTTGCACAAGTCTTTGCCTATGAAAGCTAATGCTAGGGAGAAGGACTTGTTGGAAGAAATTGAGAGTCTCTGCACTAGTGTGGCTAGACTTTCAAAAGGAGAAGTCAAGCATAAGGAAATTCTCTTCCAACAAGCTAAGGCCTTCAACAAGAGAGGACTTGGATCCTTCCCGGTGCCTAACAAAGGAAAGGTGCCCTCACCGGAGCTAAGAACAAGCTTCATCAAGGAAGTTGGTTCTTATTGCCAACATTGTGAGGTCACCGGTCACCACACAAGGGAGTGTCCTCTTCCTAAACGACCTTCTCCTAAATTGCCTACTAACTATAAATCTACTTTCAATGATCATTATTATCTCTTGAGTAAAGTACAAGGCAAGGTGAAGGCTAGGTTCATTGGCAAAGACATGAAGGGCATGAAGGGGAAGCTCCCCAAGCAACTTTGGGTCCCAAAAACACTTGTATCACACATACAAGGACCTAAGTTGGCTTGGGTTCCTAAAGCCAAAAATTGAATTCATGTGTGTAGGTGAACTACAAAGCCGGAGGAAAGCATTGGGTACTCGATAGCGGGTGCACTCAACATATGACCGGCAATGATGGTATGTTCACCACCATAGAAAACCCCGACAATCATGAACAAGTCACCTTTGGTGATAACTCTAAGGGAAAGGTAATTGGGTTAGGTAAAATTGCTATTTCAAATGACTTGTCCATTTCTAATGTTTTGTATGTTAAGTCACTTAGTTTCAACTTACTTTCTATTGCACAACTATGTGATCTTGGACTAACGTGCACATTTAGCAAAAATGATGTTGTTGTGAGTAGTGAAACTAGCCAAGACATAGTCTTCAAAGGATTCCGGCATGGACATCTCTACCTAGTGGACTTCTCCAACAAGAATGCTAGCTTGACCACTTGTGTTTTCACTAAGACAAGCTTGGGTTGGCTATGGCACCAACGCATAGCGCACATTGGAATGAGCAAACTCAAGAAGTCATTCAAGCTTGGGATGGTGAACGGCATGAAGGATGTCACATTTGAGAAGAACAAGCTTTGTAGCGCTTGTCAAGCCGGGAAGCAAGCTGCTTCACACCACCCAATGAAGACAATGGTGTCAACCTCCAAGCCACTTGAACTACTCCACATGGACCTCTTCGGACCGTCCACATATCAAAGCCTTGGTGGTAACCTCTATTGTCTTGTTATAGTTGATGACTACTCTCGCTATGCTTGGACTCTATTTTTAGTTGACAAGAGTGAAACTCCGGAAGTGTTCAAGACCTTTGCCAACCGCGCTCAAAGGGAATTCCAACTTCCCATTATCAAGGTCCAGAGCGACAACGGCACCGAATTCAAAAATTACAACATTGGGGAGTGGTGTGACCGTGAAGGAGTAAAACATGAATTTTCGGCCACATACACCCCCCAAGAAAACGGTGTCGTTGAAAGGAAGAATAAGACACTCATCACTCTTGCAAGAGCAATGCTTGATGACTATGGCACGTAGGAGAAGTTTTGGGCCGAAGCAATCAACACGGCGTGCCATGCCGCAAATAGGGTCTACCTACATCGACTACTTCAAAAGACCCCGTACGAGCTTCTCATTGGGAGAAAGCCCAACATCTCCTACTTTCGAGTCTTTGGATGCAAGTGCTACATCTACCGCAAGAAAAGGCTCGGTAAGTTTGAAAGAAGATGTGATGTTGGTATATTTCTTGGTTATGCATCAAACTCAAAAGCATATCGAGTATTCAACCAAACCTCCGGTTTAGTTGAAGAAAGTTGTGATGTTGAGTTTGATGAATCTAATGGCTCCCAAGAGGAGAGTTTTGGTCATGATGAAATAGATGATGAACCTCTACGAGAAGCCATGAAGAACATGACCATTGGAGACATCAGGCCGGAAGTTGAGGAGAGCCATGATCAAGGGGGAGCTTCAAGTTCCAACAACAACTCTATGGCGCCTCAAGTTGACGAAGAAGAGAAGAATGATCCATTGCCAACTCAAGACTCACAAGCACAACAACATCAAGAAGAAGAAGAAGTCCATGATCAAGTCCAACCACAAGAGGAACAACACGCATCACCTTCGCCAAGTGCTTCACAACCGCTTATGAGGCATGGACGCATCTCCAAGGCGCATCCAATGGACCAAATCATTAGAAGTCCGTCAAGGGGTGTAAGTACACGTTCTCGCCAGGTTGCTTCGTTTTGTGAGCACTACTCTTTTGTTTCATGTGTAGAACCCACTCACATTGAGGAAGCGCTTCAAGACCCAAATTGGGTGATGGCCATGCAAGAAGAACTCAACAACTTCATCCACAATGAAGTTTGGGTGTTGGAGGAGCGACCCAAGGACAAGAACGTCATCGGAACAAAGTGGGTGTACCGCAACAAACAAGATGAGAATGGCGTTGTGGTACGCAACAAGGCAAGACTTGTGGCCAAAGGGTTCTCACAAATTGAAGGACTAGATTTTGGGGAAACATTTTCCCCGGTCGCCTGGCTAGAAGCCATCCGTATACTTCTTGCCTTTGCTTCACATCATAGTATTAGACTTTATCAAATGGATGTGAAAAGTGCCTTTCTTAATGGCTACATTAACGAGCTTGTTTATGTTGAACAACCTCCCGGGTTTGAAGATCCGAGGAATCCTAACCATGTGTATAGGTTGCACAAGGCGCTCTACGGGCTCAAGCAAGCACCTAGGGCGTGGTATGAACGACAACGGGACTTCCTCATCATGCAAGGATTTAAGATCGGGAGGGTGGACACCACACTCTTCACCAAGGACATCAATGGAGATTTGTTCATTTGTCAAATTTATGTTGATGATATTATTTTTGGTTCAACTAACGAAGCTTTTAGCCATGAGTTTGGCAAAATGATGTCTAGGGAATTCGAGATGTCAATGATTGGTGAGCTCAACTTCTTCCTTGGATTCCAAATCAAGCAACTTCAAGAGGGAACCTTCGTATATCAAGAGAAGTACACCAAGGACCTCTTGAAGAAATTTGAGATGGGAGATTGTAGCTCAAGAAGCACTCCAATGGCAACAAATTGCCATCTCGACGCGGATAAGGACGGTAAACCTATTGACCAATCTCACTACCGTTCTATGATTGGTGCATTGCTTTATCTTACCGCATCTAGGCCTGATATCATGTTCAGTGTATGCTTATGTGCTCGTTTTCAAGCGGCACCTAAAGAATCGCATAAGAAGGCGGTCTTTAGGATACTTAGGTATCTTAAGCATACCCCTAGTATGGGCTTGTGGTACCCTAAAGGTACAACCTTCCACCTCTTGGGATACTCGGATTCGGACTTTGCCGGATGTCGTGTGGATCGCAAGAGTACCTCCGGTGGGTGCCACTTGCTTGGGCGTTCCCTAGTCTCTTGGTCTAGCAAGAAGCAAAATTCCGTCGCCTTGTCCACGGCGGAAGCAGAATACATTGCGGCCGGTGCATGTTGTGCCCAAATTCTTTACATGAAACAAACCCTTTTGGACTTTGGAATTAAACTTGGTTGTGTGCCTCTCCTTTGTGACAATGAAAGTGCGGTTAAGATAGCTAAAAACCCCGTTCAACACTCCCGCACTAAGCACATTGATATTCGCCATCATTTCTTAAGGGTCCATGAAGCTAAGGGAGACATCTCTTTGAGAGGTGTTAGGTCCGAAGAACAATTGGCGGATATCTTCACTAAACCACTTGATGAGAAAACTTTTTCTAGGCTAAGAAGTGAATTAAATGTGCTAGATGCAACAAACGTCATGTAAGAATGCATATCATATAGGTCTTGTCTAACTTCCAAAGGATAGGGGCGAGCTAGAAATAGTTTTCCCTGAGGAAGCCTTTGGAAGGTTCAAACTTGGCAAGATAGATTTACTTTATGTCTTGCATGATGCCTGTCATATAGATTTACAATTTCCTGCATTATAAAATGATTGGCATTGCATACGGTAGATTGTCACAAAGGGGAACCTACCTCATGAGAAAGAGACTTGTTTGAAATGCAATATCTCAACTCATATAAGGTGGAAAGAACAAAATGTTAGGTGCGTTAATGCCTAGAGGAACATGCTTCAAGGAGATAGAAGTCTCCATACTCTAGCTCACAAAGCATGGGCCTTACAATTTTTTTTTTGGATAATTTCCTCCCATTTTTCTCGTTGTTCAATTTGCTTTAAGGACTAGCCAAATTATTGGCATATTAGTATCTTTGAGGGGAAAGGGGTTGCCCAGAAAGTCCTAAGACATGTGTTTCTCTTTGCTTGGTTGTTTGGTCAAAGGACATATATGGGATGTTTTTGTTCTGTAGTCATCGGATTATCCGATGCCTAGGTCAATCCCTCATCGGACCAATAGGTGTTCAATCTTCAAGGGCCAGTTCAGTCAGAATCTCAAATGATCCGACGCGTTCATTCTGAAAACCATCGGTCCATCCGGTGTTCACAATTCTGGAGCTATGGTCAATTCCACCGATGTTACTTCCTCCAACGTCGGACCATCCGGTGTCAACATCACTCTTTTGAACACCCTTACTATGCCATTCGACCGATGATCCAAACACTAAACGTCGGTTCATCCGATGTCAACAACAATTTTTTGAATATCCTTACTGTGGCATTCGACCGATGCGTCCATCATGTAACATCGGTTCATCCGGTGTTAAAATCTCGACTAGGGTTTGGGACCCACTATTTAAACCCGAGCGCCGTCGACGGTTTCTCTCTCCCCGACTTCTCTCTCGCCCGTACGCCGCCGCCTCACGCCCTAATCACCCTCCGGCCACCGCCACCGCCGCCGCAACCTCGCGCCGCCGCCGCCGCCGCAACCTCGCGCCGCCACCGCCCTAGACACTGCCGCTGCACTCGAGCCACCGTCACCTAAGTCGCCGCCACCGCCGCTAGCACCGTCTCCACCGCCTCTGCTCCACCCCGGCACCACAGCAGCCCCAAGTGCCATCTCGTGGTGCCTCCCAAGCTCCATCGCCGCTAGGGTTTCGACCGCGACACAATTGTCGTATCCCCGTGCGCTCGACCTCGTCAAAGTTCACCTCGGCGATTGCAATGGCTCGTGACAAGAAGAACAAGGGCAAGGCCATCGCGGAGCCCGCCGCGAAGAAGCAAAAGCTGTCCAAGGAGGAGAAGAAGGCCTTGATGGCCGCTCGTGCCGCCGAGGAGCGTGAGCGTGGCCAAGGAAGGTCATTGAGGATCCGCGAGGCTCGTCCGAGGCAGCCTCCCATGATCGACGACTCTGAAGCCGAAGAGGAGCCCGTTGAATCTCTCGTCCGCCGGCGCTCAGCCCGGACACGTGCGGGACACACCGAGGCTGCTCCTCGTCCGAGACCGATGGCTGCCGACCGTCGTGAGGACAGGGAGGCCCAGCGTGCGATCTACGAGATGGACACCACTGTCCATGTCGCGGAAGGAGTCCGGTTGACCGACTATCGGAAGATGAAGGTGAAGCAGCTTCGGAAGCTCAGATGGAATGTGCTACTGGAGGAGTGGTACCCGCAGCCTCGAGATACTTTGGTTGATGACAGGTTCTGGACACTGACACAGGCGTCACTCTATGAGACCTACAGACACCGAGGCCACAAGCTGTTCCAACACAACTATATGGATTGGAATCAGCTGGCAGTGGCAGCAGAGACAGAGATCAGGCCATATTTTGAGAGGTACAGAGGCCTAGTGCAGCTGCTTTCTTACGACAGGAGTGCCTATGTGGAAGATTGGGTCCGCGTCTTCTACGCCACCCTCTATGTCTCGGAGGGCAGAAGATCCATTGACTTCATGTTCATGGGTCAGCAATACCACCTGACGAGGCAGACGCTGGGACAATTGCTTGGAGTAGACTTGCACGACACCTGCGTGCATGAGAAGGTCTATGGACAGGCAGATCCGCCAAGGAGGCCGCTCATTGGAGGAGTGGCTCCTGCTCTGGAGGAGATCAGATCATTGTTTGGACCTACGTTCTCTCCAGACCAGCCGAGGGTTCCGGCTTTGTTGACCCCAGCAGCGCGCACGGTGCACCTTGCCCTGCGTCGCTCTCTCCTGCCGAGGTCCGGCTATCTTGAGGGATTCACCAGCCTCCAGCAGACGATCCTGTTCTACATCATGAACGGGATGGACTTTGACATAGTGGATGTCATCATTTGCGAGATGGAGGATGTGATCACAGACGGTGTGGGCATGATGAGGCAGCTTGTCTATGGGCACTGGATCAGCTACCTGCTTACCATGATGGTTCCCGAGGGGTCCGTCGTGCACGACCGTCTCTCTGATGAGAGTGTGGCACGGTTCGGACACTACCGAGCTCCAGCTCCAGGGGACCGCCGCCTTGGCCGCCCTGTTGAGCGTCAGGTCAGGGCGATGCTGTCCGAGGAAGACTGGTCGGACTTGGAGAAAGAGGATGAGCGTCTAGCTGAGGCAGAAGCTCAGGGGGGAGACCTGCAGCACGTCTAGTCCGAAAGTGACACAGATGAGAGTGTCGAGGAGTAATTCCCTCCTCCACCCTCACCGAGGCAACACGATGCAGAGGCAGGAGGTTCAGCTGCTCCACCACCGACACCACCTCATGTGTCCGAGGCGCAGGTGTCACAACCGTCAGAGCTGTCGACACTTCTTCAGCAGATGATAGAGCAGCAGCGCCAGGACAGGCTCGCGGCTGAGCAGGCCAGGGCAGAGCAGGCTGCTCACCTGGCACAGCTTCAGAGGCAGCAGTAGGAGCTTCAGCTGGAGATCGCCCGACAGAGGCGAGAGGATACGGACCGGTTCACGAACCTTGTTGATCAGATGCACCGCCGTACCCTCGACCAGCAGCAGCAGACTCAGCAGGCTATGATGGGGATCCTAGGGTTGATCACCAACCTCTACACTCGGACTGGTATCGCCCTTCCTCCACAGCAGCCTGGACTGGGACTGGCTCCAGGTGCGACTCAGGTACCTGCTACTCCGATTCCTTCTTTCAGCATGTCACCTCTTCTGGCACCCAGCGCACCGATCCACTCTCCTCTGCCGGCGACGACTCTGTTCCAGCAGACGCCAGCATCTGTGGTCAGTGCTCAGCTTCCTCCAGCTCCAGCTCCAGCTCCACCGGCGCCTCCTGTACCTGCTACCTCCTCTCCAGCATCGACAGCGGTTCCCCCAGCTCCCTCCGCTCCAGCTCCTGCGACCGGCGACTCTAGCTCCGACGACAGCGACGGTGACCAGTTCATCATCGCGCCTAGCTCTCAGGGTCAGTAGGCTCTCTGATCCCTTTTTGGTGTCTTGATGCCAAAGGGGGAGAAGAGGTAGAGGAGTCAGGGGAATTAGTTTCCTAGTCTCAGGGGGAGTTTATTTTTGGGAGTTTATTTTCTTGTGTGCTTGAGTACTTTTGTAATATTAATTAAGCACTTTTCCACTTGTGTCATTTGCTTATGGTATTAATCGATTGAGCTTTTCGCGCCATTAATTTAATTTGATTTCTACAAGCTCGATGTGTCTTATCTTATATTCATTGCATATCTAATTGAGTATTGTACCATCAAATTCATTACTATTGCGTTTTAAATTATTGTGTTGTCATCAATCACCAAAAAGGGGGAGATTGAAAGCATCTAGGCCCCATGAGGTACGGTTTCGGTGATTAATGACAACCATTCGATTTTACTAATGAATTTGTGAATGCAAGGTCCCAATAATCACTCAATCAAATGAAATCAAAATGACATTGGAGACCCATATAAAATCAACTAATGAGATCAAATCAAATCATATGAAGACAAGAAGTGAAAGCTCTAACTTGACATCACTCAATGCTTGAAGACAATCAGAACAACATTTCAAACAAGTGTCAAAGAGGTCACAAGTTCAAAACACCAAAAGAACAACTCAAAACAACTCGAAGTCAACAAGTTGAACACACCGGATCATCCGATGATTTTGGAGTTGACTACATCGGTCGAGTTGTGTTAACAGAAGAAGAAGACCTCAGAGCAAAGCACTCACCGGATCATCCGATGTATGGCTTAGTCACATCGGTCCATCAGTACAGTTTGCAACATCATTGGACCAAGTGAAGCACCGGATCATCCGATGTACAGAAGTATAAACATCGGTTGATTACTCCAGTAAGCATTAAGGTTGAGTCAACTCTGGAGGAAGAGCCACCGGATCATCCGACGATGAAGATGAAGCTACATCGGTCCAACAACGGTCATATGTGACACCATGACGTCAGCCAGCTTAATTAGACCGATGATAACAAAGGGGGAGACATCGGATCATCCGATGTGTACAATAAAGTTCTGTCAGTCTACTTTTCCAACGGCTATTTCGGGGAGGTTGGCTTTAAATACCCCCTAAGCCAGTCATTACGGCAAGTCTTGATACTCAGAAGATAACAACACATCCAAGAGCACTCAAGACCAAGAGCTTACACTTCTTCACCCATTAGATCATTTGTATAGGCTAGATCTAGCTAGAGAAAAGCTTGTGTGCGTCCATTATCTATGATTGGAGTCTCTAGGCTAGTGAGAGGTTGAAGAGATCCTTCCGGAGCTTGCCAAGGTGTGTGTGGAAGCCCGGAAGATCAAGGATTGTACAAGGCTTGAGCTCCACCTTGCCGGAGATGGCGAACGGAGAAGATTAGTGAAGACCCCCTTGTCTCGGTGACTTGGGAGTGGCAAAACCCTTCGGTGGGTGCCACAACGTGGATGTAGGAAGATCCTTGTGATCTTGCCGAACCACGGGATAAACTCCGTGTCTCCGTGTCTTTTGAGCGTTTGCATTCCTCTCCCTCCTTTTACATTATGCAATCTTTATTCCGCAACTTATATTTACGTTGATTGCATAGATAAACCGCATAGGGAATTGGGCTTTAGTCGTTAATTTTTAATTGTCTTAAAATTTGAAAGAAAGCCCAATTCACCCCCCCTCTTGGGCGTTTTGATCCTTACACCAACCACCTCCAGAGGACAACAAAAAGTCCTCCGAGGGTGAAGCCACTACCCCCGGGAGTGGTAAGAAGAAGAAAAAATCTAACGGCAAGAAGAAGCCGTCGGCCGGCACACCTACAGCCACAGCTACTGTAGCTCCGGGTGGCCGGGGGCCACACCCCGAAAAACGACCTCGACCGTCGTCTGAAGACGGAGGCAGCTCCAATATGTGGTGTCCTATACACAAGAAGAACAACCACAATTTTGAAGGTTGTTGTGAGGTCCAGAACCTTGTCGAGCGCTACAACAAGCGCCGGGAAGAAGTTCCTTTCCTTCAAAGGGAAGGAGAACAGAAAGTCGAGGAAGCTCTGGCTGAAGAGGAGTTAGGCTTCCAGGACCCTGAAAAGGTCTTGAAGGTTGTTTACACCTCCGTCGATGATGACTCTGACGTCTCCAACAATGAACGTCAGAAAACCATGAACATCATCTTTGGTGGTTCATGAGACATCACCTCCCATCGTGTCCTCAATACCATGCAGCGGGACATGGCCTCAGTAGCTCCCATCGCCAGGGCGGAGCCGCACCAGAAGTGGATGGACACTGCCATCACTTTTGATGCTTCGGACTGCCCTCGGAATATGATCGGAGCTGGCCAACTCCCATTGATGGTATCTCCGCCTATCAACAACATTCAAATCCACCATGTGATGGTGGACGGAGGTTCGGGGTTGAACCTCATAAGCTTCGAAGCTTTTGTCAAGCTTCAGCTCCGACCTTCGGACCTTCGCCCCTCTCGACCTTTCTCCGGAGTAGGTCCGGGGGCCATAACCCCACTCGGTGCAATTACTCTTCCGGTAACCTTTAGGACCCGAGAGAATTACCGCACTGAGAAGTTGGTCTTCGACGTGGCGCAGATCAACTTACCTTTCAACGCCATTTTGGGCAGCCAGCCTTGTACAAGTTCATGGCTGCTGCTCACTATGGCTACTTGGTGTTGAAGATGCCAACACCAGCCGATGTTCTCCGGATCCGTGGAGATCGCACCGCTGGAGTGACAGCTCTAGAAGAACTCCGCGCGCTTGCTACGGCGCAGGAGGAAGAATCCGGAAAGGAGCAAGCTCCGAAACCCTGAGCATTCGTCATCGAGGCTCAACCTCTGCACCTCGCGTGCAACCAAGCGGTGACACTGACATTCCCATCAAAGTCGTCCAAATCGGTTCCGATGCCGCTCAGACCACCCGTATATCGGGAGGTCTGAATGACAAATAGGAACTCGCGCTCGTCACTTTCCTTCGGGCTAACGTCGACGTGTTTGCCTGGCAACCGTCACAAATGCCTGGGATCCCTAGAGAAGTGATCGAGCACAATCTGAAGATCTATCCTGACACTCGGCCTGTACATCAGAAGCCTCGAAAGCAATCAGTAGAGCAATAGAACTTCATACGTCAAGAAGTGAAGAAGTTGCTTAAAGCTGGATTCATCCGAGAAGTCTTCCACCCAAAATGGCTGGCAAACCCAGTCGTTGTACCCAAGGCCGGCGGGAAGATTCGGATGTGTATCGACTACACTACACTGAATAAGGCATGTCCAAAAGATCCATTCCCACTACCTAGAATAGATCAGATAGTGGATTCCACCTCCGGGTGCGAATTACTATGTTTCCTAGACGCATATTATGGGTACCATCAAATCAGAATGTCTAGGGAAGATGAAGAACATACCTCCTTCATCACAGTAGATGGATTATATTGCTATACTACCATGCCATTTGGTCTCAAGAATGCTGCTTCAACATTTGTACGAGCTATGTACAAAACTTTTGGAGAGCTTATCAGAGATGTAGTGGAAGTGTATGTCGATGACATCGTCGTCAAGATTAAAAACAAGGAGTCGTTCCTTGACACCTTGCAAGCTGTCTTTGACAAGTTGCGAGTCACTCGCACGAAGCTGAACCCGGACAAGTGTGTCTTCGGGGTTAGATCCGGAAAACTTCTTGGTTTCTTGGTGAATCACCGAGGAATAGAAGCAAATCCGGCAAAGATAAAAGCTATTGAAGACATGCGGCCTACAGCCCGCATCAAGGACGTCCAGAAGTTGACTGGATGTCTAGCTGCTCTTAGCCGGTTCATCTCAAGACTGGCAGAACAAGCGCTACCCTTCTTCAAGCTATTGAGGAAGTCCGGACCATTCCAATGATCCGAAGAAGCAGAAAAGGCATTCCAGGAGCTGAAGAAGCTCCTCACCACCCTACCAACCTTGGTAGCTCCGAACCCTGGTGAGCCATTACTGCTTTATATTTCGGCAACTGACGAAGTTGTCAGCATGATCCTGGTTGCGGAAAGGCCAGAACCATCTCCAATTCACGGATCCAGACCCCTTCGAGAGGGTTTGGAGCTACCTAAAGTCGAGTATGGGTCCCAGCTCCCAGACCCAGATCCTCAAGGAGAGACTCCAGAGGATCCATCTCCTTCAAATGAAGGAGTCACTGCTGCTGAGCAACAAGATCCGGACCCCTCTGGGAAGGTCCAGGTCACTTCACAAGAAGCCCCGGGTACCTCCAACCGGCACCCGGAGGTCCCCGAACAAGGTCTGAACCCCTCCAGGAGGGTCCTTGTAGATGAGGAGGAAGCTCCGAGCCCCTTCGGGAGGGTCCGGACGGTCCAACACCCAGTGTACTTTATCAACGAAGTACTTCATGATGCCAAGACTCAGTATCTGGAGGTGCATAAGCTGCTCTATGCAGTTCTTATTGCCTTCAGGAAGCTTCAACACTACTTACAAGCTCACAAGATCTCAGTGGTAACTTCTTATCCGCTACGTGCAATCTTGCATAATCCCAACTCTACAAGGAATATTGCAAAGTGGGCGGCAGAACTGGCCAAGTTCGATCTGGAATTTGTCCCAAGACAAGCGATCAAGAGTCAAGCTCTGGCGGACTTCGTGGCGGAATGGACCCCCTCTCCATCAAATCCTGGGGGCCCCAGTGAGCAGAAGTCGGAACCCAAGGTTCCGGCCTACACTGAGCCTCACTGGACTCTATACTTCGATGGCTCCATGCAGAAGCAGGGGGCTGGAGCTGGAGTCCTTCTCCTCGCTCCGACCGGGGAGAAGGTTAAATACATGGTGCACCTTGACTTCAAGGCAACCAACAACATGGCGGAGTATGAAGCACTAATTTATGGACTCAAGGTGGCATTATCATATGGTGTCAAGCAGCTGTTGGTAAAGGGTGATTCACAACTTGTTGTAAAACAAGTCAAAGGTGAATGTTGCTGCAACAACCCTCAACTAGCGGCGTACCTACTTGAGGTCCAGAAGCTTCAGAAGGACTTCGATGTCCTGGATCTTTGCCATGCCCAGCGTCTCAACAACGCTGAAGTTGAAGAATTCTTGAGGAAAGCTTCAACTGGGGCTCCGGCTCCCGACGGAACCTTCGTCCGTAGGTTGTCTAAACCTACAGCTCAGCCTGCCAAACTGAGCAAAGGGGGCGAGACCAGCACCTCGAAGCTGGCGGTCCCGATGACCCTGCTACCATGGCATCCATCAAGGGTCGTAGGTGCTGCAGGAAGCTCTGAGCAACCCAGCACGCAAGACTCAAATCCTCAAGCTAGTTCCGATGTGTGACGCCCGGTTCCGAAAAATGAACCAAACTAACGCATATGTGTGCCCAGGATGTTCATCACACATACACGAGTGCAATCACAAACGATATACAGATAGTTACCACATAACAAGATTAATTAACCAAATTTTATTACACAAACCAGATTATTATCGAATACAAGCTCTAATGAATATTTATGACAAGTTCAACTAATGCAGCGGAAATAAACTAAATAAGCAACTAAGCAAACTAAGCATAAGGTATAGCGCAACTCCAATAACACCACAGGCAAAGCTAACGGTAGACACGGCCTAGAACTCCGCATTATCACCATTAAACTCCCAATCCTGACCTGCAACTGTTGGGTGGGGAATTGCAAGAGTGAGTACATATCGTACTCAGCAAGTGTGGAAAGTATGACATGTGGATGATTCAAATGACGACAATAATAATGGCAAAGTGTTGAAAAGTACATAAAAACATTTGAAAGGCAATATATTACATGTATGTGAAATAAACCCATCATAATCATAAGTAATATCATAATACCAATCCACAATTCACCATCCTCATCAATAATTCTAGATTTCACCATTTGCCAATAACCATATTCAAATCTAGAAATTAATCCATAACCATAATACCAACCATAACCATCCCAAATACCATCCCAATACCAAGTACCCTCTAATCATGGAAGTTGTCCAGGTGCTCATAACCGGGAGCACGGCTATCATGATAGTTTTAATTAACTCTGCAAAGTTTGTACCACTTTACCCACGTGTTTGTGATTTCATCACCCGTCGGCGACTAAAGAACCTCCCTTATGCCAATTACACTTCCTTTGGTGTATGGCCACGAGATCACAAAATAGCCTTTACAAAGGGATTACTAGCCTATTTAGACCCCACTGAGGTTTCACCGGTGGCGATGTCTCCAACTGAGCACATCTTCAACCAAGGGCCCCCTCTTGAGCCATTCGGATCCCAGGGTAGTCCCACCAATCATCAACAAACCCAATCCGACTACCCCTTCCCCGAGCATCCACAATGGTCCAAACAGCACTAGCAAAGCCCTAATTAATCAGCTACGCCGCACCCATATTTGGCCTCGTGGTGGCACTGTAGTCCTGGCTTATTCTCACATGAACCGGTCCTTAGATCTAAAGCAAGCAAACCACCATAACATCTAACCCATCCACATACCAGGCTTGCTTAGATCGCCCATTACCGTATCATATTTAACCAGTTCATGTTAACCATAATCTCATCCATGCATAATTAAATTGAGTGGTATAGTTGTTCCCATCCCAGTTGATTAAGCGAAGCAAAAGGTAAAAAAGCCCTTCCCGACTCTCTACCATATATACCAGGTGACAAGGGTGGTCAACAAAACTAGTAAACTTCCTACCATAGGATTCCTATCAAAATTGACACAAGCATGCAGTTTTGCAAACAAAACATTTATCTTAAAACAGGATCAATATGCTTCAAGGACACTTGCCTTGCTCTTGCTGTTGATTAGGGTCAAAGCCTTCAAACTCTTGGTGTTGTAGATCCTCCGCGGCACTCTCTAGCGCAAATCCGTCTAATCCGCACAATAAACATACAAACAAGAAACACAATCAAAGAGTGCACAAATATTACTCATTATGACATGACATGCATGATTGATGCAAATGCAAGGTAGAACTTGTTAATAGATTGCTTTTAGTGATCACTAACTAGTTCTAATATCTTTTAACAAGTTTATACAGGTTTGGATTCGATTAGATCAAATTTTAGAATTAATTCAACACAATTTAACCAGAAAGATCGGACTAGTCCGCTAGGGACCGGACAAGTCCGCACTCCGCGAGATCAGCAGATTAGGGTTTTCTAGATCGACGTGAATTTGGAGATTAGGGGTTGAATTCACATAAGAAAAAGAGAATAGAAGGTATACCATGTGTTTAGAACTCCAATGAATCAAGAAACTTGGAGGTAGCACTTGGATCTTGATGATCTAGGGTTGGTGATGAACTTAGGGATGAATTGGTGGTGAAGAACAGAACTTGGTGGAGATCTTGATCCTCTTTCGTTTCCTCCTCTTCTTCTTCTTACTTGGGATCTTCTCCTCCCTCCTTGACGGTGGCTCCCCACGAACTAGGGTTTGGGTGGGTGGAAAAGTGGCAAATAGATGTCAAACCAAGGGGTGGGACTGTTTATATAGAGGTGGAGGCTAGGGTTAGATGGATTTCGAGTTTTGGGATGAGTAGAGGCGGGTTTAGAGTCCCACATGGGCTCTAAAAGAGTTAGGCACGACGTCCCTAGGCCCACTTAACGTGAAACCCAAGAAACAAGTCGTAACACAAAAGATCAACTCGGAGTCACGAAATATCGGACAAGTCCAGAAAGGACCGGACTAGTCCGAAGTTGTCCAGAGAGAAAATCGGACAAGTCTGGCCAAAAATCGGACAAGTCCGACTTTAAACAGTGAGGAAAACGGACAAGTCCACTGGAACACCGGACTAGTCTGGAGAAGTCCAAGGACTTAACAAATTTTCAAGGATTCTTAGAATATCGGACTAGTCCGCACAAAATCGGACAAGTCCGAAAGTTTCCAGGGGCAAAATCGGACTAGTCCGCAGCAAAAACGGACAAGTCCGTTTTTAGTCAGAGAGAAATTGGACTAGTCCTCAGCAAAATCGTACTAGTCCGCACTTTCCTGCATTTTAAGTGCGGTTTTGTTCCAAATCAATTTTAAATGCTCCAAATCAATTTTAAACTCATTCCTCTTTATATGGGTTAATGTTAAACATGTATATGAGTGTATGTAGGGCATGATGCATGAAAATTAGGGTGTTACACGATGCATGGATCTCGGAGCTCCGGAGCTACTTGAAAGACAATTTCCTTCCTGAAGATAATGTATCCGCTGACCGGATAGTCAGATTGGCTAAAAGATACACAATGGTAGAAGGGGATATCTACCGGCGCGGTGCCAACGGCGTCCTAATGCGGTGCATTATAAGGGAAGAAGACTACGAGATCCTCGTGGAAATCCATGTAGGCGAGTGTGGGAACCACGTGTCTTCCCGCACGCTGGTTTGTAAAGCCTTCCGGCACGACTTCTACTGGCCTACAACGCTCCAGGATGCAACTGAGCTAGTGAAGAAATGCGAAACATGCCAGTTCCATGCAAAGCAAATTCATACACCAGCTCAGCCTCTGCAAATGATACCTCCTACATGGACATTCACTGTGTGGGGGATGGATATCTTGGGACCTTTCCCAAGAGTCGTTGGAGGTTACAAGTTCCTGTACGTTGCCATTGACAAATTCACAAAATGGTCGGAAGCAACTCTAGTTGTGACAATAAACAAGCAATCAGCTATCAACTTCTTGCAGTCCATCATATGGAGATTTGAAGTCCCAAACAAGATCATAACTGATAATGGGACTCAGTTCACAAGCTCTGCATTCCAAGGATATTGCGAAGACCTCGACATCCAAGTCAGCTACGCTTTCATAGCTCACCCGGCAAGCAATGGTCAGACCGAGAGACCAAATGCAGAAATCCTAAAAGGACTCAAGACGCGCGCATATGAGCGCCTGAGAAAACATGGAGCCAGCTGGATCGAAGAGCTTCCGCCCACACTGTGGGCCAACAGGACAACTCTAAACCAGTCAACTGGAGAGACACCCTTCTTCCTGGTGTATGGAGCTGAAGCAGTCCTTCCTCGGGAAATCACCTTGGGGCGCTCCGGGTCCGGACCTTCGATGATGCCACGAAGGACCAGCTCCGGCGTGAAGACCTTGACCTCCTTGAAGAGGGAAGGTGTCGAGCAGCTGTTCGGAATGCCCGATACCGCCAAGCTCTTCGGCGCTATCACCAACGACATGTTCACAGCCGACAACTCGAGGAAGGCGATCTGGTGCTACGGAGAATACAATCCAGAGAAGGGTTAAACAAACATTCCCCCAGTTGGGAAGGACCCTTCCGAGTGATCAAAGTATCCCATCCTGGATGCGTTCGCTTGGCAATCGAGGATGGGACACCTCTCCCAAATCCTTGAAACATTGAGCACTTCCGTAAGTTCTACGCTTAATATCACGGAGGTGAGTCTGTAGTTACATGTGATGTATGTTATAGAGTCATTGTACAGAGTCGGGTAGCTCCTCCGGGAGAACAGCCAGACCTTCCCCGGAAGGTCCGCAAAGTTCAGGCAACACTTGTCACAGTCTCAGAACTAAAAGTGTAGCTAGCTACCTTGGGTCAAACAAGAAACAAAACACACTTAGCCTGGTTCTGTACCCTAAGAGTGTACTTGTTTCCTCTGTACCCTGGACCTATAATGAAAGACATCATTGCGTGAAAACAGACTCCATGTGCATTTATTTTGTACAGGCTCAATATTTTTTATTTTTCTCTTTCTTGTTTATAACAAAGTTGTGCAATTCTTAAGAAACTTTAGCTCGACCAGTTCATGTACAATTCAAGTTGCATCGTCTATTCTTCCGGGTCCAAACATTGTTAATGGTCTACTCGCCTGAATGCCGCCAAGCCAATCTAGGGCCGGAGTGTGCTATTGACTTAGCCTGGTCATGCACCCTAAGTACGCCACTCTACCTACACCCCGGCAGACCAAAGTAAGGAGAGTCCAGAAACAATCGGACCTGAAGGCAACAAGGCAGTGCACTTGATTGTATTTAGAATTGTGTTCGACCTAAAACTTTCTCGAGAATAGTAAGTCGCAGTTGAGTTATAGATAGGAAATGGATTTTACTCTTTTTCTTGGCTCCAGTGTGCAGGAAAAATAAAGATCTTATGATGATGGTGAATCAAGCCGGAGCTATCAAAGCTCCGACATCTCCTAGGTGGCTTGTAGTCGGTGTTTCAAACATTGATAGCAAGAGTCGCTGGAGCTACACAGCTCCGGTAAAGCCAGGGGTCAGCCGTCAACGTGAAGAAAAGATGGTGGGAAGACTCTACAAATGGGTCTGCTGTCAACACACCGCGTGTTGATAGAGGTCAATGCCGGAGCTACCAAGCTTAGACACTCCAGAGGACTAACCGTCGATGCTCTACGCGTTGATGAATACTGCTACCGGAGCTACTAAGCTCCGACGATGGTCAATGCCGGAGCTGCTAAGCTCTGACAACCTCAGGGGCCTTCACTGTCGAAGACTTCAGATCTACGTTCTACAAGTTCAGAGCACGCAAGTCTACAACAACTGTTACATTCACTTGGTACATGTTCACAATCAAATTGTGTACATCTACCAGGGGGCCAAGTGAGACGAAGGTGTTGAAATGAAATTCATAAAAAATTGGATTTCATTCATCTCGAGACAAGAGATTACAAAATTAGAGAAAAAGAAGAGAGAATACAAGCGGGAGCTACAAAGAGATGGTCCTAGACCCTATTGAAGAACGAGGCGATCTTTTGGGCAACCTCCGATACACTGGCTTGGGCAGCTTCTCCCTCTCCGTCGATGGGGCCTTCAAGCACCGGGTCTAGTGAGAACTGAGGGTCCTGGCTTGTGTAGCACGTCAGCATGTATTCTGCGACGTTCTTCGCCAGGGATTGTCCCTTGGTCTCTAGCTGGTCCGCGATGACATCGCCCATCTTGGTGAGCTTGTTGCCTGTCGAACTCAACGCCTGCAACACCTGGTCCAGCTCCGGCTCCGGATCATCCGGACGCACGGAACTAAAACCCATTGGAGTTAGCGCATCGTTGGCTTTTCCCAGGAAATCCCAAACTTGTTGGGACTCCACAGCCCTCGAGCTCCGCATCTCCTCCAAGGATCTTCTAGCCGACGCAAGCTCCGAATTTTCCCGGGCGAGGCGCTCGACCTCTTTGGCGTTCTGCTGAATCTTTTCAGCAACCCGCCTTTCGAGTTTGTTGAGCTCCTCCTCCCGGAGGTGGATCTTGTTCTGGTGGTCGACCAGGTCCTTCTCCCAGCCCCGCACTTTCTTCTCCCCGGCAGCAATTTCATCCTCCCTCTTGTGGAGGTCCTGTCCTTACTGCCAGGCCTTCTTCTCCTCTTTCTCGCAGCGCTCATCCAACTTCTTGGTGCGCTCCGCGAGACTCTTGTCACCCGGAGTCATCCTCTGAGTAAGCTCTTCCTCCCTCTTCACGAGGTCATCCAGCAGCTCCAGGAGTTTTTGCTCTTCATCTTCGAGCTTTTTCTCCCGCTCCTCAAGGGCCTCCCGACGCTTGACGAGGCTGTCGTGGATAGCGCTGAGCTTCTCCCCGCGATCATTCGCTGCGTTATTGGCAGCAATGGCCTGTTCCTGGATGGCCCGGGAGTGGTTGTCAAGGGATCACGTCATGCTTTCCCTCTCATCCAGCAGCTGGCCCCAGTACTCCAACCGGACCTTCTCCCTCTTCACCCACTCCTTGTCGTCAGCCAGCCTCGACCGCGCCAGCTTGGTCTCGAATTGGAGCCGGTTGCGCCACCTCCTAAGAGTTTGGCGCTCCTCCTCGAGGGTCTTGCTATCGTGGTAGAAAGCCAGCTAGACTTGACGAAGGCTGGAGCAGGCGTTGTCAATAGACAACGACAGAGGGATTGGGTTCGGACCTGTCAGGGTCCTCTCCGCTGGCTCCAGCGGGTTCTCCGTGACAAAAATCGGGTCCCACTCTACAAGAGCGGTCCCCTGAGCTTCCACAGCACTAGGGATGTCCTCCGGGATAGCCTCGGCCGCCGCCGAGGAAGGTCCTGCAATAGAAGTTTCGACCTCCGGAGTTGGCTCCGAAGGTCCCGCCGCCAGGTCATCAACAATTGGCCCCTGAGGCGGGGGGACGACAGCTTCATCTTGGCACCCTGGCTCAGGCTCGGGCACCTCCGAGACCACAGCCTCCGGGGCAGGCGTTGAAGATTCTGCCGGAGCTGAAGCCACTTCCATCTCCGACACTGGTGCCTCCTCCGCCACCGGCTCAGGCACTCGCGGTTCAACCATCAGGGGCTCGAGCGTCGGCACCTCTACAGCAACCGTCTCAGGCGCCGGAACTTCTTTGACGACCGGCTCGAGCACCGGAACTTCATCAGCCACCGGCTCTACCGCCGGGACTTCATCAACCACCAGCTCTGCTGCCGGGGCTTCAACGACATCCGGCTCTAGGGCCGGAATCGCAGCTACCTCCAGCTCTAAGGCTGGAGCGTCCACCATTACAGCATCCAAACCTGGAGCTTCAACCTCCGGGGATGGTGCCGCTGGTACATCTTCATTCCCGTGGTCCGGTGCTACCACAGCAGCTTCTGGGGATGAGTCGAGGTCCAGGAGCACGACAGCCGGCGCCAGAGCTGCCGCAACCTCAACCACCTCTTGGGGTGGCGCTGGAATTGGAGCCGGAGCTTCCGTCTCCACAACATCAGTTGCTGTCGCGGGAGCCGAAGCTTCAGTCCTTCTCTTTGGGACACTGCAGATGAAGGACGAAGAAACTCAAGATGCAGTTACAACCAAAAAACAACCAACTGAGGTAAAAAAACAAAATTTACCTTGGAAGGCTTCTACTCCAGCTAGCGTGGAACCTCTTCTCCGGACGCTCGGCGCCGGACCCTGTCGCTCCTGGCGTGCCAGCTCCGGAAGTTTCCCCGGAGCTCGTTGCTGCTGCCCGTGTCTTTTTGGTTGAGGCCCCCCTCGACCAGGAAGGACCTCCGGACCCAGAGCCCTCAACTGGTACTGGAGCCGTATGGCCGGAGCTAGCACCCCGAGGATATGCCGATGCTAGAGTTGTTGCCGCCGTTGAAGACCTTCCCCTCCAGGGAGAAGGAGCTGCTATGGAAGGAGCAGGTCTGACAGACCTTATGTCAAAGTGCTTCAACTTCCTTTTACGGCTCGAGGGCTCGGCCAACTCTTTGCCCTTGCCCACGACTTCAACTCTCTGTCTCGGGGCGGAAGGGGGACCACCCTCAGAAGCTCCGGGGATTGCCACCCCGGAGGTTGATCGCCTCTCCACTAGGCCCAAGTCGTCCAACAGCGGCATCTTCCTCTGGAGCTCTCTGCACTCCTCTGGAATCATATTCAGAGGCAGGAAGGCCGTCGGTGGAGACACATCGCCAGGACTGATGTTCCCAGACTGGAACTTCTTGGGATGGGTCTTCAAGGCTTCACCGGCCAAGTTGGTGTCCAAGCCGACTTCAATGCGGTTGGTATCCATCTCACTGTTGAAGGCTCAGGCAGGCCAGCTCCTATCCCTCACCGGGGCCCACTCGTTCATCAAGAAGTTGTCGAAGACCATCTGCGGGGTCACCCCACCTTCGACACATTTCTGGATTCTGTCCAGGATGGGCCTGTACTCCCTTGACAGTGTCGGCACGTCACTCCAAGTGTCGGTGTCGACACGAGGAAGGCCTTTAGGCAGCTCCAGCCTCTCGTGTCCCTCGACGGTGATGACCACCCAGTCTTTCTTCCAGTCGTCCCACTTGCCAGAAGGGAAGGACCTCAAATACTTGAGGGGAGAGTTTTTCCGCTTCACGAAGTAGTAGAAGCCGATGAACTCATCACTCTTCCCGGTCGGGTGGACAATGAAGAAGGTCCGGAACAACTCCACACAAGGGGGCACCCCCACCCACATCTCGCAAAAGTGGACAAAAGTTGCCACCAGCAAGATTGAGTGGGGGCCTAGATGGTGGAGTTGCAGACCACATAAATCTAGCAGCATCAGAAAGAAGGTGGAGAAAGGCAGGATCAAACCCTCCATGGCGTATCCAAGGAAGTACAACATATCTCCGGCTCGCTTCTTCTCGAAGGGAAGCTCGCTGCAGCGAATGTCATTGTCGAAGGAGTCACTGGACCATCTCATGTAGGTACGGACCCTAGACAACTCCTTCTTGCTCCTAATGCAGCTCGTGGGGAGTCCCAACTTCATCGCAGCACAGCGTGGCGAGAGAGGAAAAGCAAGCGGAAGTTTGGAGGATTTGAGCGCAAGTTCAAATGAAGGCGTAAAGAATCCCCAAATGGTGTGTGCTTTCCTTCTTAAGTAAGCCTCCGCAACGCTTGGATGGAAACCACAGAGGAGCCGATGATACAATTCAAAAACTTCACCCTGCCAATGATAAGGGGGCCCGGGGCCACCCCGACGATCAAGTTGAGGTTCTTACCCCAGGCGAACGGTTGTTATCATGAAAGGCGGGAAGCCCGAGGGCGGCGGCCTGACAGGGCGCGCGGAACCGATACGATTTTTGTATCGGGAACCGGCGACCTTCAATTGCGTGAGATCCGCACGCTCAGATCTCACCTGCCGCATCCTTGATATGCCACGCGGTGTTGGTTTAACTACGAACTACCGCCAACGGAACATCCGAAGACCCTTGAAGACAAGGCTCAAAAACCGAAGGATGGACCCACCTCCGGCAGAACGACTTCATCCAAAAGGTCTCTCCCAGAGGTGGGCCCAGGGGGCCACTATCGGTACCCTGCATACCGTATACCCCTTGGGACTACAAAAAGACCGAAGGAACTTCACCTGTCTGAGTTGAAGACCTGCAAAGGCCCCACGTGTCATACGAGACCGGACCTGCCTCCCGTCTATGGTTAGTCCTCGTGCTGCCACATGTATACTACAACCGGACCTACATCCCACACATGGGATAGCTCCGGGCTAAACACTTGAGCGGCACCCCCGAACCTAACCCTCGACAGAGGGAAGCTCCGGTATTGACACGTGTACATCTACACCCGACCTACCTGTCCCAAGACGGATAGCTCCGATGCTGCCACGTGTCCAACCGCCGGACCTTCAACCTTAACAATCAGACTGGTGGACCCCCAACGGCTCGAACCTTTAAGGGGCAATCAAAGACTTCAAGACCCAATTAAGTGTCATTAATACCATATTAATGACACACGATCGGAAGGCCCTTAATACCGATAACGGCATTATCAAGCCTGTTACCATGCTATTAAGGGTAATTAATCTCATTAATTGTGTATTAAGCATCAGTAACCGCTAGAGCCACATGTCGGGCCAGGCTAACGATGTAACGACCGATCCTTGTACCATAAAAGGACTGGTCGACGATACACAAGGGACGGCTCTTTTAACTGAGAGACCTCTCCCATACTCAACTTAGACACCCAATACAACAACTACACACCCCGTGGAGTAGGGTATTACGCTCAGGCGGCCCGAACCACATAAATCCTCGTGTCCATTTGACATCGTCTTTTGAATCTCTACGCGCCCAATACCGAACTACGAACTCCGAGGGCTACCAACGGTAGTACCGGGAGAACTGCCGGATCAACACGCCGACACACTCCTTCCCAAGGTGGGCATGTCCGAATTGCTTCTTCTTCTTGAAGTACTTCTTCTCTTTGGACTTGCCCTCCTTCTTCTTCTTGTTTTCTTCATGTGGACAATCCACGATGAAGTGGTCATATTCTCCACAATTGTAGCAAGCCCTTTTTGATCTTGTCTTAGACTTGTCTTTGATTCTTCTCTCATTTTGGTAGCTCTCCCTCCTCCTTCTAAACATCCTCTTAAAGTTGTTGATGAAGAGAGCTTCTTCTTCATCGGTGTTGGGACTCTCTTCATCACTTTCTCCCTTTTCTTGTGATCTTGAGGACATTGCTTTGAATGCAACATCCCTTTTCTTGGAGGAGGAAAGCCTTTGCAGATCGTTGTAGAACATCGCTTCTTTCTCCATCATCTCATGGTTGATGATTCTCCCTAGCACTTCTTCGGGAGTCATCTTGTGGAATCCCGAACTTTCACGAATTAGTGAGCAAAGAGTGACGTTTTGAGGCATGAATGCTCGAATCATCCTCTTTACTACCTTGTGGTCGGTCCACCGGGTGCTTCCATATGACCAACTCTTGTTGATGAGAGTCTTGAGGCGGTCATACATATATTGCGGAGATTCACCCTCCATGATGGTAAATCTCCCAAGCTCTCCTTTGATCATCTTGATCTTTGCTTTCCTTATGACGCGGTTGCCTTCGTGCGCCGTCTTGAGGGTATCCCAAATCTCCTTGGCAACCTCCAACCCTTCAATGCGGTCGATCTCCTCACGAGTCAATGAGGAGGTAATCACTCCAACGGCTTGAGCATTGCGATGTAGAAGGACGGCTTGCTCCGGAGTGATGTCTTCCTCATTCTTGGGAAGATGAACACCTGTTATCACAATTTGCCACAAGCTAGGGTTTAAGGAAATGAGGTGCATCTTCATATTATGCTTCCACACAGAATAATCATTTCCATAAAATTGAGGAGGTTTGCCAATGGGAATAGACAAGTAATGATTACTAGCGGTAAGTTGCTCATAATTGTAAGGATATCGAGAGTAGTCTTGTGAACTACTCCAGTTGTCAATGTTAACTGGAGAAATTGGCTTGATCTCCTTCTTCGGCACATTGAGCTTCTCACGAAGCTGTGCCTTGAGCATCCGAACTTCTTCGTCGTCATTTGGATCATCTTGAAGAACATCGACGTTCTTTGTCTTGGTGTCATCGATGACCACTGGAACCTCGTTGTCACCCCTTTCGGCCATTACTTCTCCGAGTTGTTAGACTCTTGGGGAGAAGCCTGCTCGGATACCAATTGAAAGTCGCCTAGAGGGGGGGTGAATAGGCAATAATACCTGAAATGACTTAATTAAACGAGATTAATTCTCTGTGGCTGGACTAGTCTGGCCAGGGCCGGACTAGTTCGCTCAGCACAGGATGGAAACCCTAAAACTTGATCTCTACAAGTTGTTTGCGGAATTAAAGTTCACCAAGAATAAGAGCAATATGTAACAAACTTTTGAAGCTCAGATTGTGATGTTTAAACACTTAGATTGCATGTTTACATAGTGATCAAGTGTAAGACAATAAGACAAATGTGAACCCTAATAGCAATGCCAGTGATCACAAAAAGCGAAAGACAAGTGAAACGAGATTTATCATGTGGTTCAGCTCCACGAAGAAGCCTACCTCCACGTTGAGAAGTCCACACAAGGACCGGGTCTCACTTGACCCTTCTCTCACCAAGCCACCACGATGGCCGGCTTGGTTTCCACTATATCAATGGGTAATCACAAAGTTTGATGGGGCTGCTCACAACTTGAGGCTCCCACAAATCAATACAATGAGGAGCACACGAAGCTCAACTCACGCAAGCCACAAAACACAATACAATGTGCAAGAGATCAAACCGAGAGCCAAAGTGCGATGATCTTCCTTTACTCTCCTCCCCAAACCCTAATCTCTTCAAGATTTGCTCTTAGGGGGTTAGTAGGACGAGTAGAAGGCTTTGGAAGGCTCTAGGATGCTTGTGGCGGCGCTAGGGTTCGAGAGTTATTCAAATGAGCCCGGGGGTCCCCTTTTTATAGAAGTCTCGAGCCCCTTTTGCTTACATCAGCAAAGGGGCGGACTAGTCCGGCCTTATACCACAGACTAGTCCGGTCGTATGGGACCACTGACCCCCTGGTCAGTTCCCCACAACTGCCACACTGAGCAACGATCGTCACGCTACCCAACAAATTTCCAAATTCAAACGGTCACTAGACACCGGACTAGTCCGATCAATAACGGACTAGTCCGAAGTGGAACAGAACCACTTGGTCTGTCCCAAAACAGACTCTTCTGGGTTGGTCCGGACTAGTCCGGCCACAGGTCCGGACTAGTCCGGCCCCCTAGGGTTTTCTCACGGTCTGTCACACTAAGTCCCAAACGGACAAGTTCGAACTACTCCAGAGAGCTTTGGTCCGTCCAAAAACGGACAAGTCCAGACTTCTCGGACTTAGCTCCAAAATCACTCGGGGACACTCCAGAGACGTTTGGTCCGTCCAAAAACAGACTTGTCTTCCATGGCCGGACTAGTCCGGCCTACTAGGGTTTTTCTCATTTTAGGCTTCTCACTTAGGTTTTTCTCTAAACCACCACTTTGAGCCCCTTGGTTTGATCTCAATGCACATGATACAACCACACTCTAACATGATACGACTCATATAAGCTCAATACCATAGAAACCCTAATATCTACGCTTGAGTCTTTGACGCCCGTTTTCTCCTTTTCCTTTTTTGAGGGTTTTCATCTCATTTCAATCCTTGTACCTGTGCTTAAGATCAACTTAGCTCATTAGCCTCTTAATTGTCATCATCAATCATCCAAAACCCACGGGGGTGTCTAGATGCACTTTCAACTGCTTTGATCTATTTCACTAGAGTTTGAAAACTCCAAAATTTTCAAATATAACAGACAACATATCCCTTTGTTGATTATCATACTGATTGCAACGTTGCATCAATCACAAACTCCTGTTGTGTTTGGATAGCACCTCATGAGATCCTTCACTCTCATCAAATAAGTCATCCTCATTAGCATCTCAATAGATTTTTAATTTGCCTTCAGACTCATCTTTCTTGGTTGTATCTTCTTTCTCAACATCCATCACCATCTTACCTTTTAATTTGTCCTTGGCATTGCTGACCCCTCCATTGTTATGTTTGTCACCAAAATTGACATTAGGCTGTAATACTTGATTGCCTTCATCAGCATTTTTGGAGGTCCCTCCTAATCCAGATCCATGTTCCTTCCGAGAGGTATTTTTTGCAGGTGGCTCAAAAGCAATCTTTATACCCCCAACTGGTCTAAGCTGCTCTTCATTTGCAAGAACTTCTCCCTCAAACAGAAAGTCATATCCATATGGAAAAAGAACCCCTTCTACCATATGTGGACCTTTAGTTGGATCCTTACGAGCAATCTCCAGCCTCACAAAATCCGCTTTGTTTTTGTTCTTGTCATCAATCTCCACTGTCATACCAACAAGTGATCCAACATATTCTAAAATTTCCTCACTTCTCTTCTCATATGGAACCCCCCTAACTCTGAACCATGCAATTTTCAGCTCATATTTGGCCCCCACAGCTGGAGACCAGTGAGCCACTGACAGAACAACACCAGTTTCACTTATCCCTTGATTAAACCTACTCCACTCATCAATCATACTGGCAATAGGGAATCTCATTGCATAAGCTTTCTCCTCTATCTTCCTAGCATTCCATTTATAAGAATTATATCCTAGAATTTCTTTGAATTCTTCTTCAATCTGGCTAGCATTGGCTTCACCAGAGATCACACACACACTATAGTAGTAGTTGCCCTCTCTCTCACGTTTGATTCAGATGGATGGTCAGGAATGCAAAAGAAGATTTGAGATTCAACCTGCGTGGCACACAATGGAACAATATAGTTCCCCAGAAACTTCTTCTTGAACTGTCAAATATCATGGTCTAGTCCTCCACACCTGTCACATGGCATGTTCATAGGACAATCATGCACTTTGTGCCCCAGAGATACCACATATCAAGCATCCAACAACTTCCTTTGGTGAAGTACTTCAAGTCTTAGATGATTCAACTCTGTCAATTTGCTTGCCTTTGACGACTTCAGGAACTTGCTTCACGGTTGCTTCCTCCTCCTCAGATGAGGGTTGCTTTGACTGCTCGAGCATCTCGGGCCTATGACCCCATTTAGATTTCCTCTTCTCTAGATGATTTACATCCAAGGTCGAGGGCGAAGGCTGAGATTGATTTGGAATCCCACCCTGTGATTTCCAGACTCAACCCTCTTAGCCCGATCTTTGTGCCATGGTCCGCTCCCCCCAGTTCCTACCACCGCGTCCTACAACGAGACCAATCACCTCTTCCCTGATCCGCAAGGCCGCCACACCACCAGCCTCTCGCAACCCCAGAACGGCCGCGACCCCCCTTGACCTCCATCCCATCCGCGACCCTCAAATCCTTGACCTCCATCCCATCCACGACCACCTCCAGCTTCCCACCTGCAGTCTCCACCTCTACCATCCCGACCCCTACAACCTCCTCCACCTTGATTGTCGAAGCTCCAATCCCCTCTCTAGGCGGCACCCCACGCCCCCACTCCCTCTCTCCCATCACCATGATGACTAGTGCGGGTTTTGACTTCAGAACTTGCACAAACGATTTGGGAATCTCCCAAAAATGCCCAAAATACATCCGCTGAGTGGGGGTGTATGTGGTGAGTGGTGTAGGGTTGATGAACCCTAAACTCAACAGCGGCTTCCTAAGACTACCCGAGGACAAGCCACGGGAATTTCCTACCGCCACCCCGGAACTAGCCCTCAAATCCCCTTCCGATGTGCAAACATTCGAGCCCCCGACAATTCTGACAAAATCCCCAAACTGCCCTCGGGTCCCCGATTCAAACAAGTGTCAAGGATCTGTTGATTCACCTTTAGGCTTGGAGTACTTCGGGCCAAATCTTCGATCACCGCTATGGAAGCCCTCCTGAGCTCCACTCCGCTTCGTCCCGCCAGCCCCCACTAAGCCACCAACTTGGCTTTTCGAAATGTAGATTTCGAGTCTACACACGTCTATGTGTTAGGTTACAGTCTTGGCCATGATCATGCTTTATTTAGTAAATTTATATAGTAAATTTATACATTGATTCATAGAGAAATTTACATCTAATTCCCAACGTCCATTGTGTAATGGGAACATTTTTTCTCGGTCATGTGAGACTTATCCGAACATGGTTCGATCTCAACTTAGCTACAAACGTTTTTGCCTTTTTGGTGCGTTTGATCTGGATTACAAGTTGAACGACGCATGATAATATCAAGCCATAAATTTTACTCTATACTCATATCTCAATGTTGATAAATGTTAAGGATAAATTACCAGCATTAGGCATTTATTGATAAGCATACCAGCACGGGCTTAGATGAAGCATTATTTTTAGGCTTTCAATAAGATCAACATTTCACGTGGGCACCTCATGATTTTCTCCAGTCTGTTTCTGGTAAGACGAGTATGAGCGATCCTCGTAACATGAATCAAACTAGCGAGAATATTTTGGTTTATCTATTTGAGAATAACTGTCACGGTGCTACTTGTCATGGTGCTAATTGTACCAACGCCTAAACGTTCATGAACTGACAGGTTACAAAACGTACTATGACCCTGTTTGGTTACGTTTTTTTGTGTCTCGATTATCTACTGAGCATGGTTTTCTAATGAGCCTGCTGTCTAGGTAAGCGACTGGCTGAAGGGGTTGAGATGTTTGGGAAACCTAATTATTTTTAGTGGATTATCCTGCGCTGTCTGTAAAATGACTTCTATACCGCTGAAGTTGATGACAACTCATTTTTATTTTTTTCTTTATTCCCAATATTATTTGAAGATATTTCTTATAACATTAAAATATTATCTGCAGTATCCAATTGGCTTCTATTGAACACGAGACTCAATTGGCTTCCACTGAACAGTGGAGATGGCCGCCCTGACGTGGGGCACATGCAGATGCACGACCCGAGAGATGAAGTCCACGGGGCCCTGGTGGTCCGTCGGGGGATCGATGACACGGAGCGGTGGAACTGAACGTTGACGCCGTGACCGGTGGCGGCCGCCTCGTCCTCTCGACGCACGTGACCTTCGATCTCGGACGCTTGTTGCTCTGTCGGCGGCGGCAAAGGGAGGGCAGCGGTCGTCCCGACGGTGGAGGGAGGCGTGCGGCCTTGGTGGTGACGGAGGGAGGGCGGTGGCCCTGGTGGTGATGGACGGAGGGCGCGGGCGCCTGGAGTTGGAAGATTGGGGGCATGTCGAAGGGCATCGGTGGAAAATCGGAGTCGCTTAATTTCAGATGGAGGTTCCTCCTCGCATTATGGGTAATCGGGGTGTCTGTTGTTTTTTAGGCCTTCTAATTAATCATCTTAGGAGCTAAGCAATAATTAAGCAACATGTTTGTGTAGATTTTTTGTTTTTTCATTGATAAACGGATTTTAAACGGAATCAAACAGGCCCTATATACAGTGTAGTGATGTCTTTTACAAGCAAAAAGAATCTTAAACGTCACCATCGATACATGACTGCACTTTACTCGAGGCAGGATCGGGATGAACACACCAGCGTATCCACCATTGGCCAAAGTCGCAAACTGCCCGATGTACTCGCTCAATGAAGTGAGACCGTTCGCACCGGTGCCCTCTATACGCGCCGCTACGCAAAATTAGAGGCCGGGAGGACCGCACCGGGAGCATATAGCGTGCCCGCTATACTAGCGACTGCTACAGAACATCGTCAAAGGTGGAGTTGCACTGTAGCCACCGCCAAAGCGGCGACGGTTGGCTTCGCGCCACGCAGAAGTTCGGCGACGAGCTGTGAGGGCCCGGAGGCAGCATTGGACGACGAGGAACGGCGAGAGCAAGGAGGCGGAAGAGGGGGCGAGGTTGGAGGCGGGAGGAAGCGGCGAGGTTGGAGGCGGGAGGAGGCGAACGATGGGCGAGGGGGATGGATTGGCAGATGAGTGGGGCGGCGCTCGGCGCGTGAATGGGGCTGGCGCGGCGGATCTAGGGAAGGCGGTGCTCGGCGCGGGAATGGGGCCGACGCGGCGGCACTCGGCGCGGGGGAAAGCGAGGAGGGAGGAGGTGACGCCGCAGTGAGGATAGATCGTGAGACGGGTGGGCGGCGAGGCAGGGAGGGAGGGTGGTGCCGCTCAGCGAGGAGGGTGGCTCGGCGGGGAGGGCGGCGTTGCTCGTAGAAAAGAAAACGGGAGGCTAGACGATAGTTGCCGGGAATGTTCGAGAACCAACAGGAGAGGACACCGTGAAGATAAGGAAGAAATAAGAAAGAGAAAAAAAAGGAGAAAATGAAAAAGGGGGAAAAAAGAAAACAATAGGAAAATAAATAAAAGGGAAAAAGGAAAACAAAGAGATGAAAAAGAAAAATAGGAACAAAAATGTAATAGGGAAAAATAAAAAAGAAGAAGTAGTTATATAATAAAATAAAATTAGGTGGTAGTTGATATAGAGGTGCGATATAGAGGTGAACGAGTGTGGAGAATAAAACTGTAAAACAGAGAATCTTTTAGAGGTAACTATAAAGGAAGGGAATATTCTGTTTAGAGGAGCAATTTAAAGTAGCACGAGTGCGAACGGTCTGAGAAGAGTCCCATTCTGCTCCTGGAACCTAATTGTGACGCGGGAGTGACGCCACCCGGCCGCCTGCCTGTACCCATCATGAACAGCCAATCATGTTCTCTCCCACGTCATCGCCACCCAGGCCAGCTCACGCACAGAGGTGCAAAACCCAAAACCTCCCAGCTCTGCCGCGCTCAACCAAAGGCGTGGCGGGAAGCAGCGACGAAACCGTCGGGACGCGAGCCGCGCCGTGGCCGTGGAGACCGAAACGAGACGTACCAATTCCACCACCGAGTTTTGTTCGCTCTCCCTGTCGTCGCTCGCGGCGACGCCCACCCGTCCGCCCGTATCTCCCAAACCCTACCCATATACTACTAATTATAAATCGAACCCGCGTCTCGCTCTTCTCTCTGGCCACCATCCCTCCTCTTCCCGCCGCCGCCAGCCAGCCGCCACCGGGCTTCACCGCCCACTGAAACCCTAACCGCCGCCGGCCCCCGATCCGATGGCAACCGCCGACGACCAGGCCGCGGCCGTCGCGCTGCTGGGGGGCGACCCGGCGGCGTTCGACGCGCTGCTCTCGACGCTCATGTCGTCCTCCAACAACGAGCGCGCCGCCGCCGAGGCCGCCTTCCACCGCCTCCGTGCCTCGCACCCGGAGCCGCTCGCGCTGCGGCTCGCCTCGTCGCTGGCCTCGCCCGCCACGTCCGCCGACCTCCGCGCCATGGCCGGGGTGCTCCTCCGCAAGCTCCTGTCCCCGCCGCCCTTCTCCGACTCCACCTCCTCCAACAGCGCTCCCGCCGCGGCGCCGCTCTGGCCGCAGCTCTCCCCGGCCGGCCAGGCCGCGCTCAAGTCGCACCTCCTCTCCGCGCTGCAGTCCGACCCCGCCAAGCCCATAGCGAGGAAGGTCTGCGACGCCATCTCCGAGCTCGCCGCCTTGCTGCTACCGGAGAACACCTGGCCGGACCTGCTCCCGTTCCTGTTCCGCGCTGCCTCGGCCCCCGAGACCCCCAACCTGCAGGAGTCAGCCCTGCTCATCTTCGCCAGGCTGGCGGATTACATCGCGGAGTCGCTCCTCGACCACCTTATGACAATCCACAACCTGCTCGCCTCTGCCCTGGCGCATCCGACGTCCCCTGACGTGCGGATTGCAGCACTGGGTGCCGCGGTTAACCTTGTCCAGTGCTTGTCCACCAACGCTGACCGTGATAAGATGCAGGACCTGTTGCCCGCAATGATGAGGGCGCTCACGGATTGCCTCAATTCTGGTCAGGAGGCCTCTGCGCAGGAGGCACTGGAGCTCCTTGTTGAGCTGGCCGGCGCAGAGCCAAGGTTCCTGCGGCGGCAGATTGCTGATGTGGTGGGGGCAATGCTGCAAATAGCAGAGGCTGCACAGCTGGAAGATGGGACAAGGCATCTGGCAGTGGAGTTTGTGATTACCCTTGCTGAGGCACGGGAGCGTGCACCGGGAATGATGCGACGGCTCCCGCAGTTTGTTGGCAGGCTGTTTGCGGTGCTAATGCAGATGTTGCTTGATGTCGAGGATGACCCTGCTTGGCACTCTGCTGAAACTGAAGATGAGGATGCGGGTGAAGGGAACAACTATGGAGTGGCCCAGGAGTGCCTCGACCGACTTGCCATTGCCATTGGTGGAAACGCTATTGTGCCCATTGCATCTGAGCTGCTTCCACAATACCTTTCTGCTCCTGAGTGGCAGAAGCACCACGCTGCGCTCATCACACTTGCACAGATTGCGGAAGGATGCGCAAAGGTATGTCTAAGCAACAATTTGTTGAACAACTTGAAGCATATTCAATGCCTTTGTAATGTACTAGTAAAATAAAATATCCAGAACTAACTTATCGAAACCAGGAACTAGGAAAGAGGAATGAGATAATAAACAATGAACTGGTGAAATGCCTCATCATTTACAAGCAATGAACAATACTTGGATGCCACACCACTAGTGTTGTTGCCTAGTGCTACCTAGTCTTTCATTTGATAATGGAATTAGCCAAAACATGGTGCATCTCATTGTTTGCTATTTTTACTGGCAGGTTATGCTTAAAAATCTGGAGCAAGTTGTCTCTATGATATTGAGTGGATTCCAGCATCCTCATGCTCGTGTGCGCTGGGCTGCAATCAATGCTATTGGTCAGCTGTCTACTGATTTGGGCCCAGACTTGCAAGTTCATTACCACCAGAAGGTTCTGCCAGCATTGGCAAATGCTATGGATGATTTCCAGAATCCACGTGTTCAAGTAAGTTCATCATATTATCCCACACTCTTCTGCTTGCAATCCGTTGCCACTATTCATTTTAGAATTGAGGTTGCATCAGTATATAAGTAGGCGTGGATCTTGGTGATTTAGTGTGTTTATTACAGATATGGGCATTTGGCACATTTAGGTGTAACAAACATAACTGTTTTGACGATCAAGCTGTTTTTTTTTTCAAATACAAATATAAGAGCAACTTAATCCCAATCAGACTACTGGACTCACTATTCATCCATTTGTCATCATAATAACAAATCTGTGCTAGCATAAACTAATGTTCTGTAGCTGGTAAGTAAATTTGGTGTTTGTCATTTCATTTTCAGAAATAGACTCCTTAATTTTTCACTCTTTAATTGTTGTATGCATTTAGATATTACATATATGCAGTTCTTCCTGCTTGTAGTTTGAATCAGAAGTTTTATGCACCTTTTATCCTATAGGAGCTTAATGTTATAATGACTTCCTTATGTTACTATTGTTGGCAGGCACATGCTGCGTCAGCTATCTTGAATTTCAGTGAGAATTGTACACCTGAAATTTTGACACCGTACCTGGATGGAATTGTTGGCAAATTACTTGTTCTTCTTCAGGTGTGTATTTGCTTGCATGGATTATATTTCAGCTTGCTTCAAGCATGTTTCTTTAATATGGTAGCAACCATCTTGATATCTCCTTTGTATTCTAGAATGGCAAACAAATGGTGCAAGAGGGAGCATTGACTGCTTTAGCATCAGTAGCAGATTCATCACAGGTAACTATTCACTTGAGAGTTCTCTTTAAATGCTTTCAAGCTTATGATAGTAACGTTCATCATTTTTGACAAATTTTATGGCTTGTTTGTAGGAGCACTTCCAGAAATACTATGACGCTGTTATGCCATACCTAAAAGCTATTTTGATGAATGCAACTGACAAGTCTAATAGGATGCTCCGTGCCAAATCCATGGAGTGCATAAGTCTGGTAGGAATGGCTGTGGGCAAGGACAAGTTCCGAGATGATGCGAAGCAGGTTAGCCTCTCCTTTTATTTCTAGTTTTGTGTTTGCAACTCGAAAATAAATGTACTTGATTTTTGTTATAGTTAACTCATGACTCAATTTCGCTGTTTGCCTCTTTCCTTATTGATGTATGAATTCTAGAAAATGTATCTATGTCTAAGGTTTGATAAATTTGTAGTTTTCGTGTTCTCACTCTTCCAACATTTCTGGTTGCCTGTGGTATTTTTGTTGACGCAATGTCATTATGGTAACCAATCTGACTGTTGCTAGGTTATGGAGGTACTTATGGCGTTGCAAGGAACTCCAATGGAAACTGATGATCCAATAACCAGCTACATGTTGCAGGTATGCTTGAAATCAGATTAAATTGAGTTTAATGACACCTTAAGTTAGTCTAACCGTTTCCACATGTACTAGGCTTGGGCTAGGCTATGCAAATGTCTTGGGCAGGACTTTCTTCCTTACATGCATGTTGTTATGCCACCATTGCTTCAGTCTGCTCAGCTGAAGCCTGATGTGACAATTACATCAGCTGAATCAGATGATGAAATAGACTCAGATGATGATAGGTGCGTATCCATTCAATCATGTTGCTTTAATTTAATATTATCCTGAAAATCATGGCATACTATTGCAAATAAGGATATACTTTCCATTTCATTGCTGAAACTTGAAACTTTTCTTATACAACCATTTTATCTGCTTATATCCAAAGTACCAGTAAAATAGTATGGTAGTATGAAGAAGGGCTGCATCTGCCTTATAGACACCCTTTTGTTCTTGTAGTTTTTTGTTCTCTTATTTTTATTTATAATATTCCCTCCGTTTCATTGAACTAACCAGCGTCAAATAAAATGAAATGGAGGGAGTATCTGTCCGGTATTGTTATTTGTGCCCTTTTTGGCTGGTATTGTGGGCATGCTACTTTCAAGAACCATGTAGTAGTTTTGGGATACTGTCCCTAAATTTCTGCATTCTTTTACAGCATTGAAACAATTACACTTGGTGACAAAAGGATAGGAATAAAAACTAGTGTACTAGAAGAGAAGGCAACAGCTTGCAACATGCTGTGCTGCTACGCTGATGAGCTCAAGGAGGGGTTCTTCCCATGGATTGATCAGGTTTGTTATTGCCAAACACATCCAATGTCTAATCGCTCCTTTCCATCATACATCATTGATTACGAATTTCCATGTAGGTTGCTCCCACACTGGTCCCTTTGCTTAAGTTTTACTTTCATGAAGAAGTTAGGAGGGCTGCTGTTGCAGGTATCTTGTTGTTCTGCTACAATTAATTATGTAGATATGTCCCATTTTAAAATCTTTATACATCAATGCAGCAATGCCGGAACTTCTACGCTCTGCAAAATTGGCTGTTGAGAAGGGGCAGTCTCAAGGACGTGATGAGTCTTATGTTAAACAGTTGTCTGACTACATAATTCCTGCTCTTGTTGAAGCACTGCACAAGGTTTGTGAGAAGGCTTCTCAGTAGTTTGATGATTATTATGTTCCACATGCTAATGGCTGGAACTTCTTGCATCCACTGTACAGGAGCCAGAAACAGAAATGTGTTCATCCATGCTGGATTCAATAAATGAGTGTATGCAGGTTAGTTCTTTTGCTTGTCACCATATCTGCTTGATAGTTTCAAAAGTTGACCACTATTGAGGCTTCGACCAAGCTTTGCTTTGGGACATTGATCATTGACACTGTACTTTTTTTTACCAACATACCTACCCTGCTGAATAATTTACTGAAGTGACCTTTGTATGCCAATTTATAGTCTACTGTGCCATACTCAATTTATGTCAGGTGTATGTTTTTACTTCAAAAATTGTGCATTTATATACGTATGGGTGTGAATACTGATTTCCAGGAGTAGCAAAGTGAAACACTGCCAGGTTGGTTTTACTTGTACGTTGTAAGGAAATCATCTTTTGTTGGTAGAAACATCTTCTGCTGTTTCTGGTAAAAAATCAGTGCAAAGTTGGTATACAATTTGTCATCTTGCTGGTTCAGTTTTATAGCCCCAAATTATTGGTCCGTATTTTATGCAGAATTTTGAATGGTAATCTTAGGTCTCAAGATCTAATTATCAGAACTGTTGCAATCAGTTGTAACAGCAAATATTTACTACTAGAATGAATCAGGGTCATGAACTCTTGCTCAGCCAAGCAAAAGGTTTTGCAGTTTTGCTAAGAAGTTATGGGATTTTATGGTCTAGGCAGCTAACTTTAGGATGTTTGGGAGTCTGGATGAGTGCCCTTATTTGCAGGTCTTATGAAACTAAACACTCCCGTTGCCAATGCTGACAAACTGTGGGTGTTTCATGTTAACTAAAATGATTTGACTTCATTGTTATATCGTGGTGGTAATAATTGCCGTTAGTATTAACTTCCACTACCAAAATACTGTTGAGAAAAAAGAATTTACTTGAAACCAAATTGGTTGCACAGATGCATATACCTACTTGTAGCCATCACTGGCGCTGCTCCACAAACATGCATGTGTGGCTTTTATTTTCCTCGGTTCCTCATTGAAAATACTTGTGATCTTTTATCAACAAATTCATGATCATTGAGTGGTGCACTGTAGCCGTTACCTCTTAAATAGCATATCCCTCTGTTTCTTTCATGAGGCACTCACTATTCTAAGATTCATGTTTGATTAATAGTTTATCCAACCGTATGCTTATTGACAGTTTGACACAAAAGCAGTGTCATTAGGCTTCAATATGATCTTCATTTTGTTATTGTCAACCATCTTTGAAGATTTGAATGGTTAGAATCTAGTTCTAAACGTTCTGCTGAGTCTAAATGTGCCTTAACAGATATGAATGGGTGAATTATTTAGCTTTGTTCTTTGCACAGGGTAATATTCAGCTTTGTGATTGTCTTATGAATTCCTCATTAATGTCATTCTCATTGAGCAGCTTTCTGGCCGTCTCCTTGATGAAAACCAAGTGCGAGCTATTTCCGATGAGATTAAGAATGTCATTATAGCCAGTGCAACCAGGAAGAGGGACCGTACGGAGAGAACTAAAGTGGAAGATTTTGATGCTGATGAAGGAGAACTTCTCAAAGAAGAGAATGAACAGGAGGAGGAAGTATTTGACCAGGTTTGTTTGTTGTTAAAATGTTTCTTTTTATGACATTTTTTATATCCTGAAAATTGCTACAAGGATACTGTGCATTGTGCAAGTTATGTTGAACAATTTGCCTGTTGTTTTGATTTAATATTCTTTATATTACACTTTCAGGTTGGCGAGTGCCTTGGAACTTTGATTAAAACCTTCAAAGCTTCTTTCTTGCCGTTCTTTGATGAGCTCTCAGTGTACATCACACCTATGTTGGTAAGGCAACTGAACCCTGAATACTTGTATGCATGTAGGCTAGAGTTGATTTGCTGTGCACTGCTAAATTTTATGTTAATATGATTATTCCTCAGTAAAATAAATGTGGATTAAGATTTAGATAAGTTTATTTAGTCTGTCTTATTTATGAAATCTGAAACGTGGGCAGAGTTTCACACGAAGCATTGCTGCCTTCGAAATTGACGATTACTTGCAAGTAGATTTTCTTGCTCTTATTGTGATTCATCTCTAGCAAGTGCTTTGGAATGACTGTTACTGTTACTGCATTAAGCAAAATTGCAGTTGTTGCATGCCTCCAGACAGACCTTTTATTTTTGGTTGCTGACATTCTAAATGTTTATTTCTTCCTAATTATAGTTATTCACGAAATTTAAGTGTGCTCTTCCATTCATGTTTGTGCAGTGTGGCTCCTGTGCCAGTTTTCATGGTTGCTGATTTGGTTTCTACTCATTGTTGTACACTAAATTGTTGATTTACAGGGGAAGGATAAAACAGCTGAGGAGAGAAGGATTGCTATCTGTATCTTTGATGATATTGCAGAGCAATGCCGTGACTCAGCTCTCAAGTATTATGATACATACCTTCCATTCCTGTTGGAGGCATCGAATGATGAAAATTCAGATGTTCGGCAGGTCTGTTTAAAGAAAAGTTCCCTTAACCCATTCTTCTTTTTGTACAATATTACACTGATATTGCTTTTTTTATTATTATTATTCTAGGCTGCTGTCTATGGTGTGGGTGTATGTGCAGAATTTGGTGGCCATGTTTTTCGCCCTCTAGTTGGAGGTATTTCTTAGATCTGTTGAGGATGCATAATTGCATATTCAAGTATTTTCCCTCATTTCCAAACTAACTGAACAATTTGATGTTTACAGAGGCGCTGTCAAAACTGAACAATGTTATCAGACATCCTGAGGCACGGCATCCTGATAATATTATGGCATATGACAATGCGGTTTCAGCACTTGGGAAAATATGTCAATTTCACCGGGATAGCATTGATGCGACCCAGGTAAATACGGATTTCAGTTTGCGGTATTAAGATTAATATTTGGATTTTTAATAATTGGAGTAAACACATAGATCTGTTTGCACATAGGAGAAACTTTTTAAGGAAAAAAGAAGAATATGAAGGTGAGGTTCTACTTCTGTAGGCAACAGGTACAGTTCTAGGCCTGTTCAGGAACCCTAGCACCCTAAACCTAGGAATTGAAACATCGGGTGCCTACACGAGAGCGGTAGAGGGAAGGAACTGCTGAAAAACTAAATGCTCCTTTAACAGTGTGGGAATATGGCAAACAAGGATAGTTTGTCCTTTCGGGGGTGTGGCAGGCAGTATTTTCAAGTAGTCCGACTATTCGCGATTAGTCTTCCTTATCGCTCGGTGACCACAGTTAGGTCTGTCGACTCGATTAGGGCAACAAGAAACCTAGTAGACCAGATCGAAGGACTGGTGACTAGGATGCTCTGGCGATCAGCGACTTATTCGACGACAGTCGTTGCTTGGCCGCCGCCGCCGCGCCGTGCCGCGTAGGCCTTCGCCATCACATCCACACAATCCTTCGCCGTGCCGTGCAGGCTGTCTCCGCCGTGCCCGCCTCCTTCGTCGGGCCGTGCAGGCTGCCGCCTCCATCGTGCCGTGCAGGCCGTCTCTGCCGCGCCTGCCTCCGGCCTCATCCGCCGCATGTCGACTGGCTACCTCATGTCGCCAGACCGCTGTTGGTCCCTGTGCGCCTCCGCCCGCTCTCACCCCCCCCCCCCCCCCCCCCCCCTGATCGACGATTAATCGTCCCCGACTAGATGACTTACATTGGTGGCCGGGAGAGATGACCTTTTACGGCTCGAGTCCATTTGAGCCAACTTGGATCCTAGCGACTGATGGATGTATCAGCTGAGAAGTGACAGTATTGCTACTAGAAATTAGCTTATTATGCAAACCCACATTGGAGTGGGTAGGAGGCATCCTTAACATGGACCGTCACAAACCCAAATTTATTCTCTGCTGGTGGCTCACCATCTCTCTGTTTTCTCCATCCCCTTTCATTTGACGCCTTCCAATGAGATGGAGTTGATGGTGGCTGGAGCCATCTAAATTAGCATTGCACAGTTTGGTGACCCACTTTGCCTATTATAGTCCAACTGCGATTGCCGGGCAAACTAAACATTGGAACATCTGAAAACAAACTGGTTGGTTGACGTGTCAGGGATTCTTGCTTGTTAACATTCAAATTTGTTTATGAATTTAGTGAAAATTTCATGTCTTACACTCAGTTGAAACCAAAATTGAGGTAGTCTTTCTACATGGTGGGTAATCAACAATTATGAATTGATGTCTAGGCATATTCTACAGTGTCTGAAGAATGCAGGATTATTGTTACCAGGAGATCATTTCCTTTATGCATGATGCTTCATTCCAAACTGAGTCTACCCATGCTTCTCAGGTTATTCCAGCGTGGCTTGGTTGCTTGCCTATAAAAGATGACAAGATTGAAGCCAAAGTTGTTCATGAGCAACTTAGTTCAATGGTTGAGAGGTACACTTATTACTGGAAAACATGCCAACAAGGATAGTTTCCTTCACAATTTATAATAACCTTTTTAATTCAGGTCGGATGCTGGCATTCTTGGTCCTCAAAGTCAATATCTTCCTAAAATCGTTTCAATTTTTGCCGAGGTAATTTCTAATGATCACCCTTGCTTCCAGTGATAATTTTGGTGGACATCTAGATTGATGTGTCTGTTCACTATGTGTGTCGCCTTACTGGGTAGGAGCCATCGATACAGATGATCCACATTGGTCAAGCATCCAATTATTAGTGATTTCCTGAATTTTTGTCTTATCTGTATATGGTTTGTAGGTTTTGTGCAATGGAACAGAACTAGCTACTGATGAAACACGCAACAGGATGGTCAATGTTTTGAGGTGTTTCCAGCAGACTTTGCCTCCCGATTTTCTGGCCTCCACATTTTCCAATTTGCAACCGCAACAGCAGCTTATGCTACAGTCCATCCTATCGACATAGTTGTTTTTGATTGCAAGGTTTGGGCTTGCAATTTTCTTTTGATATTTCATCATTGTTGCAGTCAACCAATTCTTTGTGTTGAATCATTGTGGGTGGGTTAATTTGTGAATGCATTGCACGCTTCAAGGAGCTGGAGATTTGCCATCTCAAATTCTTTTGATGTAGAGTGTGTATATTATCATGTATTTAAATATGATTTTGAGACGCTCTGCAAGAGGTGCAAGGGGAAAAGTTTGTTGTTGGTCCAGTCGAACATAAAGCTGCATCAGTTTTGGTAACGAGATCAGTATACTTTGGGTGAAAATTTCCCTATTTGCTTTGCTCAGTTAATTTCCCATCCTTATCAAGTGTTTTAGGTGCCCTGTTTTAGAATGCCGATGCTTTGTGCATGTTCGTGTATCTGAGAAAAGAGGCATGCTGCTGTATGTACCAGGTTTAAGTAATCACCCAACTGGATGTGAAAGCCGTCGTGCGAGATTTGCGTTGACAATGAACTTTTTATAAACGCTCGCATGTACAAGGTCTTTCAGCTTGTGTAGATTATCACACGTGACGTGAATGAGTTTTTTGCAGATTTCTACAACATATTCAATTAGATTTATTAACTTAAGGATAGTAGGTTTATAGTTTACAATCCACGCTTTTGAACGATCCAATCTAAAGGACCAAAGCTGCAACAAATGGACCCTAAGTAGAGGACTCATGCAGCGGGTTAGACCATCCGCACCAGCGTACTCTAAAGCATACTTTATACACTATTCTCCTTTAGCTTTTATAATACGTACTCTAAATTACTCTGCGAAACAGTGTATCCAGTATGCTTTATAGTACGTCACTGCGGACACTGGCGTAGCCAGGTTCAAGGACCCTGGTGCACATGCACCAGGGCCTAAAACAACATGTCCTTGTTAATATCATAGATTTAATTGAAAATTACTTGAAAAAATATGCATGTATAAAGGTAGGCACCAGGTTACTTTGTACTCTGACTTCGCCACTGACTGCGGATGGTCTTAGTTCTGGCCGAACTGAAGATTCGTTGCACTTGCAGCTGGCAAGCTATACCCGTCTCAACCAAGTAGAGTTGTTCACCGAATGGCAGAGTATTTGCTTTATTTTGTTTACGTTGTCCACATACGTCTGGTATCAAGTCTGGTAGAACCCAAGATTCGCAACCGCTGGGACGCTACACTTGTCTCAACCAAGTAAAGTTGTAAAACCACCTATCTGCTTTTAGAGCCTTAGACCGTCTTCAGTTATATACCGTAAAAGATAATGAATATGTGAAAGTTTAGATAATATACTAGGAAAATAAAAAAATAGTATATAGATTACGTTTAAGAGGAAACGAGTGCGGATAGCTTTGGTCGTCTGTTTGGTTACGTCCCAACTCGATATAGTCCTTGTTTTGAATTTTCCTCAACTAAATGGCAGATGCAGGCGTCATTTGAAAACGAATCAACAAAAATAAGGCAAAAGGGACCTTTCGGATTGAATTTTCCTCAACTAAATGGCAGATGCAGGCGTCATTTGAAAACGAATCAACAAAAACAAGGCAAATGGGACCTTTCTCGGATAAAACTTTGCTGCAAAAAGTTTTGACGTCACAGGCTGAACTGGTCGCGAGAGGGTTACCTCCTGAAGCACGGCTGGTGGCGGCTGCGCACACACGACAATCTGAAACGAACTTAGAAAATCGATGCCAAGATGCCCCTTCTTGACCCTGCAGCCGCCCAAAAAGTGATCTTTTGTCTCGTTCGCGCAAGTAGCCCACCAAGCTCGGCAGAGAAATGCACTCTGACAACGACGAAGGGGCATCTCTTCTGTGGTATAGAACAAAATGCTACAGCACTTGGAGTTATAAATTAGTACTTCATCCGTTTTTAAATATATGACGTTTTGAGAATTGAAATTAGTTCTTAAAAATTGATATATTTGAGAACGGAGGAAATAGTATTTAGCACGCACGACAATCTGAAACGAACTTAGAAAACCGATGCCAAGATGCCCCCTTCTTGACCCTGCCGCCGCCCAAAAAGTGCTCTTTTGTCTCGTTCGCGCAAGTAGCCCACCAAGCTCGGCAAAGACATGCACTCTGACAGCAACTAAGAAGGCATCTCTTCCGTGGTATAGAACAAAATGCTACAAGCAAGAGCGCCTTGGAGTCTTATGGAGTTGTAAATTACTCCATCCGATCTTAAATATATAACGTTTTGAGTACTAAAATTAGTTCTAAAATTTTATATATTTGAAAACAGAGAGAATAATATTTAGCACGAAATGCTGTAGAAGCCCAGTGCTCACAAATAAGTCTTTGTCCAAACACGTTGGATATACTTAAACGTTCAATCAACATGTCCTAAATATAAAGTACGGCAAATGACAAAAAAGTTCAGGACGGCTGCCATGGTTGATAACGCTCTCAAAATCTCAAGGGCGCCCAAATTTGAACCAGCGAAAGACATGTACTTCATCCAGTGACGGAGAACGACTTGGCTGATGGCATTATCCGTCTCGAAGCAAGACAAACAACGCCATGTGGTCTGGGTTGATGAAAAGTTGATGTTTAGCCGTTTCTACTTTGTAGAGTAATTGTTCATTGCCATTCCCTCAAATCCTGCCATGTGGCGCATTATCGTGCAATTCAGACCTGGTCATCTGTTAGTGGTTTGACTGGCGTAGAACTAGTCCAATCAGCAGTGGCGGACCTAGGTTTTTGTTAAAGGGTATGCCACATAAAAAATTACATGCAATTCGGTAAAATCATTTACTAAATAATTATGAAGTTTATAATGTAATTAGATATATAGACAATAAATACTATGATAAAATTTTCAATTCAATAAATTACAATATAAAGAGTTTAAATGCCATACTTATAACTTCAGCTGATGTTTTTCAATTCACTAAATTATAATAAATTAAATCATTTATTATAATATAAATTCAGTCGGTACCTATACATTTTCAATTCAATAAATTACAATATAAATTCAGTGGATGCTTTCTAAATAACATAAATATCATAATATATCATCTTTATCCACTTCAAAAAAATGTACCCCATCGTTACAAAAAATTTGTCGTTCTGTAGTTCAAAAATGAACTATAAAACGACAAATTTTTTAGGACGATAGGAGCAGATAATAATATAAAGATCACCACCCTTCTTATTCAAATTCAGGGCAATCTTCAGAGCAGTCTCAAGAGCAGTTATTTATAATGAACTGTTTCTATAGGTTTGATTACCAAAATTCAAACGATTGTAGTTTAATTAATATTCTCTCAATTTTAAATTAAACGAAAAGAGTACTAAGATAATAAAAACAACGTGTTTATATTTAAGGTGTCACAACAAACAGTTTTTTTTCTATCAGAGTTGCATTATGCCATGGAGACGTAAAGAGATCAACTAAGATTAAATCCATTGTTGCCTGAATGCAGAATGCAAATCGGTAGGTAGCTGCCATAATGGATCGGCAGCAACAGGTGAAGGCAAACTGGTCCTGCTGTCGTCATGAGATGATTTGTTTCGACATCTACGTGTTTTCATCCATCGGTGACGGTCACCGTGTGACTGCAGATGGCCCAGGGTATGCCGGGGCCCACTCGGCATACCCTCTGGGTCCGCTCCTACCAATCAGTGCCCTAAAAGTTCTAAGGTAATAGTCGTACATATTGGTGAAGACTGAAGACCTAGAGATTCAAATCCTCTGCATTACTGCTGGTACAGTAGTGGTCACTAACAGGTGAGTCCCACGGGGCGTGGAGCCCACCTGTCAGTGACTACTACTGCTGGTGCAGTACAGAGAATATGCACCCGAAGACCTAGTAAGGATTTCACTAGGAGAAGTAGGTCCGCTTGACTCTTGCTTATTTGGTGCTTGGCATGTTCTTGCTCGACTCTAGCTTGTGTGTTGCCTGCAGGCCAGTAAAATTCAGGACACTTTGAAATTCAAATGCCAACATCTTGACATAAACTAAAATGATTATCTATAATATTTTACAGCACTGATTTGTCAAATTCAATAAAGATAAGATTCTTTTACAGCACTATTTGACTAATTTTGAGCCCTTCTCTATATATACAGAAAAAGCAGAGCAAACACTCGACACCTCTCTTAGTCTCTCTCTCCTATCCTGCTACCCTCTGTCCTCTGCAAGTGCAACCAAGGATTTCAGTCCGCAACGAAGGCAAGCCAACAGCACAAGCCAAGGAAAGCGCACATGGAGCTCAACTTCCAAGCGCAGCCACCAGTGCCGTTTCAGGTCGAGGACTACTGCTACTACTACTACCAAGAGGCAGCCGCCGCACAGGCCAAGCCCGGCAAGCCCCGGGGCCGGAAGAAGGGCAGCAACAACCACAGTAAGTTCGTCGGCGTCCGGCAGCGGCCGTCGGGGCGGTGGGTGGCCGAGATCAAGGACACCACGCAGAAGATCCGCATGTGGCTCGGCACCTTCGAGACCGCCGAGGCTGCGGCCAGAGCCTACGACGAGGCCGCGCGCCTGCTCCGCGGCGCCGACGCGCGCACCAACTTTGCGCCGCGCATCTCCCCGGACTGCCCGCTCGCCGTCCGCATCCGCGGGCTCCTCCGTCACAAGAATCTTAAGAAGCAGGCGCCCAAGTCCGCCGCAGCGAGCTCCTCGTCCGCTGCCGGCGCCTCGAAGCGAAAGGCTTCGAGCTCCCCTGCGTCCGCCACGAGCAATAGCAATAGCAATAGTGAGAATAATAGCACCAACAGTGCTTGTGGTGGCTCAAGCAGCAGCAGCAGTCTGAGCAGCGCGGTCAGCCGCGACGACGTCATGAAGCGCGCCGGCAGTGCGACTGACGTCGGCGACGTGTACAGGCCGAACTTCGCCCCCTTGGCCGCGGAGGAATTGGATTCTTGGATGTTTGAGTCGACGTTCGGCCAGTTCCCGGCCGCCATCGATAGCGCCGTACCTGCTGGGCCCGTGTCGGAGGAGCCAAGGCCCGCTGCGGCGGCGCCGGGCGAGATGGCGGAGTTCGAGCGGATCAAGGTGGAGCGGCGCATCTCGGCGTCGCTGTACGCCATGAACGGGTTGCAGGAGTACCTCGACCGGGTGTTCGACGCGTCGTCCGCCTGCGACTCGCTCTGGGATCTCTCGCCGCTCTGCCACTAGCCTAGCCCGACCTCCTGTGTGTCGTTGTTCTTGATCTTTTCGCCGCCTGGTCTCCTGGATGTTATTAGCAATTGACGGAGAAGAAACAAGTGTCAGGTGTACCTTACATGCGTGTGCGGTCGTAGAGGACGATGATTCAACTCATAGTAGCCAGTGAAGTGAATGCAAATTTTTTTTTTTTTCCAAAAAAATGCTTCAAATTTGCTGCGTGACAAAACAAAACGGATCATCGTTCGTTTCGATTTCCCGGGTAGAGTAGCGCTTCTTTCCAATGGAACGATCGAGCAGGGAAACAGCAAGGCAACAGAGGTCCAAACAACGGAGACGGCAAGAACAGAACATGAAGTCAAAGGGAAAGGAATAGGAGGAAGGAAGGGGACACACCAGCGCGCGGCTGTTAAATTACTATACACTAATCAATTATACTTAAAAGCTTAACCTGATGAGAAGGGTAGACAATTCATTTATACACTCCAACACTCCTCCTCACGTAAGGCTCTCTTGGGTCTCTGACGTGGAAAATAGGAGTGGACTTGCGTCTGCTAAAATTTAAACTCGAGGCCTCTGACTCTGATACCATGTTAAGCTACCATGTGCTGATCAATTGCTTTCAAAAGCTTAATCTGATGAGGTATGATATGCAAAATGCGATACCTGGTATGAATTGCAGAATCCCGTGAACCATCGAGTTTTTTGAATGCAAGTTGCTCCCGATGCCTTATGACTGAGGGCACGTCTGTCTGAGCGTCACTTCACTCCTATTTTCCAAGTTAGAGATCTAAAAGAGCCTCACGTGAGGAGTGTTGGAGTGTATAAGTGAATTGTCTACCTGTTGGTACTCTGCGTACCGGGTACCCCATGATAACACAAGAATTGCAAGGGAGTTCCACCTGTCAGAGTTGAAGACCTACGTAGGCCCCACGTATCACATGACACTGGACCCACCTCCTTCATATAGATAGCTCCGGCAATATCACATGTAATATAAGACCGAAGCTAAACTCCCTACATAGGGAAACTCCGTGCTTAACACATGTCCAGTGACCCCGGACCTAACCCCGAGTAGAGGAAAGCTACGGCGCCGCCACGTCCTTAAAAGCTTAAGCTGATGAGAAGGGTAGACAGTTCACTTATACACTCCAACACTCCTTCTCACGTAAGGCTCTCTTGGGTCTCTAACGTGGAAAATAGGAGTGGACTTGCATCTGCTAAGATTCGAACTCGAGACCTCTAGCTCTGATACCATGTTAAGCTACCATGTGCTCACTAGTTGCTCTCAAAAGCTTAACCTGATGAGGTATGATATGCAAAATGCGATACCTGGTATGAATTGCAGAATCCCGTGAACCATCAAGTTTTTTGAACGCAAGTTGCTCCCGATGCCTTATGGCTGAGGGCACGTCTGCCTGAGCGTCACTTCACTCCTATTTTCCAGGTTAGAGATCTAAAAGAGCCTCACGTGAGGAGGAGTGTTGGAGTGTATAAGTGAATTGCCTACCTGTTGGCACTCTGCGTATCGGGTACCCAATGATAACGCAAGAAGTGCAAGGGAGTTCCACCTGTTAGAGTTGAAGACCTACGTAGACACAATAATAACCGCCAGGGTCACATGTCGAGCCAGGCAATTGATGTAACAGTCATCCCTTGGTCTATAAAAGGGACCGTGCTGCACGACACAAGACAACCCAAGCTCATACGCTCGTAAGCACCAGTGAATCCCCAATACAACAATACACACTCCGTGGAGTAGGGTATTACGCTCAGGCGGCCTGAACTATGTAAATCCTCTTTGTCATCATCCTATCTTGAGTCTCCGCGCACCCAAACTGATCAAAGAACCTCTACGGGATACAATTTAGTAGTACCGAGGGAAGTGTCGTTCGTACGCTTCGAAATTTGGCGCGCCAGAAAGGGGGCGCCTGAGATCTTAAGATGGTGAACTCTGCCGCATGATCATCCAACGACAACCACACTGAACAGCCTGCTGGAGGGAATCCCTCCAACATTCAACAACTAGGAGCCGCCGTTGTCCCGGTGGGCGTCATGCCACCACCACCATCTGTTCGACAAACAATGCTGGACAACAGGATGGAGTAATCGCGTCGGTCACAGCATCGGCAAACAATAACCCTGAGCACGCGCTAATTGTTGCACGTACTCTCCTCCAACGTCCACCACCTCCAGGATCACCCCAGGGTGCGATGGAGCAGTGGAGGACTGATGTTGAACATTTGGTTGCAGCTGTAGCTGATGGCATCAGCAACCAAGGCCCTCCCCCTTCGGGGCGGGCACCTTCACAGCGCAGGATCTTGTCGGGGAGACTTGGTCTGCAAACTTCACAGCACAGAAGACGTGCTGTGTCCCAACAGATGACGTTGCTGCCCTCCGGGGCATGACGTACCCATACTGTGTCGAGACTCTCGACACACGATCTGCGCCCGAAACTCGACCGTCGTTACCGATAGCAAACGATCGTGTCCACATCGAGCGTGCTCGAGAAAGGCGAGAGGCTCGGGACAACCCTGCTCCAATGGGAGTAGGATGAGGTTGTTCTGTCCTGGCTATGCATCTACACATGGTTAGGTGGCCACAGAAGTTCCGACCTCATTTATCGGAGAAATTCGACGGGACTGTCAACCCCGCCGAATTCCTTCAAATATACTCCACCGCTATACTTACTGCAGGAGGCAATGAGACCGTGATGGCCAACTACTTTCTGGTGGCTCTGACTAGGACCGCCAGGTCTTGGTTCATGAGTCTGCCGCCCGACTCTATAAATAGTTGGGCGGAGCTATGCCAACAGTTCACCACCAACTTCGGGAGTTCTTACAACCAACCAGGCACTAAACTGGATCTGTTTGCTATGAAGCAAACATCGGGAGAATCGCTGCGGTCCTTCATCCAGCGATTTTCTCAGGTACGGAATACCATTACCTCCATCTACAATGCTTCTGTTATCGTGGCATTCAGACAGGGTGTTCGGGATAAGAAGATGCTGGAGAAGCTGGCGACAGAAGAAGTCACCAGTGTCACGGAGTTGTTCAGCTTGGCTGACAAGTGCGCATGGGCCGCAGAGGGCTGGGAAATGCACTCCAAGCCAGCTCCGTAGGCTAACAAAAAATCCTCCAAACCTGAAGCCACTACCTCCGGGGGTGGCAAAAAGAAGAAGAAGACCAACGACAAGAAAAAGCTGTTGGTCGGCGCACCTACTGCTGCTGTAGCTCCGGGTGATAGGGGGCCATGCCCCAAAAAACGACCTCGACCTTCGTCAGAAGACGGTGACAATTCCAAGATGTGGTGTCCAATCCACAAGACGGACAAGCACAGTTTGGAGGATTGCCGGGAGTGAAAGTGCATCTAGGATCCCCGTGGGTTTTCGATGATTGATGATGACAATTAAGTAACTAATGAGCTCAGTGATCTTAAGCACAAGTGTGGACTCAGGTGGAAACACAAACCCTCAAAAAGGAAAAGGATGAAAACGGCGATGTCGACTCGAAAAGAAGAAACTAGGGTTTCTAGCATGTCAAGTTTAGACTAGCCATATGTGTATGAGGATGTGTGCATAAAGTGCATTGAGATCAAGTTGGGAGCTCAAAGCGGTTTAGAGATCAAAACCTATTGAGAGAAGAGAGTTGGAGGAGTCTGGCAGGAGTGGCCGGAGTAGTCCGTGCAGGTGGCCGGACTAGTCCGCTCCTGGCCGACCAAGTCCGTTTTTAGCCAGACGAGAAGGGTCTGACTGACTTCGGACTAGTCTGTAGTGAGACGGACTAGTCCGGGTAGTCATGGAGTGGGTTTTTGGGACTAAGTCCCAAAACCACGGACTTGTGCATTTTAGTCCGGACCAAAAGGTCCTGACTGAGATCAGACTAGTCCGCCCCGTGGGTCGGACTAGTCCGGATTGGTGAGAGAGTTGGTGCTTCAGCGACTAAGTCTAGGAGGCCAGACTAGTCTGCCCTGGGGGCCGGACTAGTCAGTGGTCTCCAGACTAGTCCGATTTCACACGGAACAAAAGGTTCTGTGTGAGATCGGACTAGTACGGTCTGGACCGGACTAGTCCGTTTTGAAGTGACCGTTTGAATTTGAAGTTTGGCGGGTAGTGTGATGGCTGCCGCGCAGTGGGACAGTTGTCAGGGACGCCAGTGGTCCCAAAGACCGGACTAGTCCATGCCGTAGGCCGGACTAGTCCGCCCATCTGCTGAAGTGAGCAGTATGGGCTGGGAACCTCTATAAATAGAGGACCCCTGGGTTCATTTGAACCAACACTTGAGAACTTTGAAACCCTAGCGCTGCCACAACAAACTTTGAGCCTCCAAAAGCCTCCTTCTTGCCTACCTTCCCTCTAAAACTAATTCTTGTGTGGATTAGGGTTTGATGAGCTGAAGAAGAGGAAGAACATCACTCTAGGCTCTCGGTTTGATCTCTTGCACTTGTTGAATCTTTGTGATCTATGGCTTGAGTCATTCTTTGTGATTTGAGATTGTATTTGTGGTGGGAGCCCAAGATTGTGAGAAGCCCCAACGAATCTTGTATTCACCCTTTGTGATAGTGGAGAACCAAGTTAGGCCCTTGTGGTAAACTTGGTGAGGGAAGTGTCATTGGTTTGGATCCGGCAGATCTCCCGACACTGCTAAAGTGTTAGAGGATTTTGATGTTCGGTGTGGGCGCGCGGAGATTTAAGAAGTTGAATTGTAAATGGCACAGAAGACACAGAGGTTTACGTCGTTCGGGCCGCTTGAGTGTAATATCCTACTCCACGGGTGAGTTGGTGTTGTATTAGCTGTATGAGCTTGTACCGAGCGTCTATGGAGCGTGTGTGTAAAACATGTCTGAACGTGTAGAGTCCGTCGTCGGCCTGTCCTTTTATAGTACAAGGGCAGGCCGTTACAAGTTAGCCTGGCCCGACATGTGGCCCCGGCGGTTACTAGTATTGATACTCATTCAATCACGTTTAATTGCCCTTAATGACCGGGTAATGGGCTTTGACAACACTGTTACTGGTAATTAAGGTCGTCCGATCATGTGTCATTAATATGGTATTAATGACACTTAATCGGGTCTTGAAGTCCTTAATTCCCCTTTGAAGATCCGGAGCCGTTGTGGAGTCTTCCGGAGGTTAGAGACTGAAGACCCGACGGTTGGACACGTGGCAGCACCAGAGCACGCTGTGGAGAACAGATGGCTCCGGTGTTACCCGACACGTGTCAGCACCGGAGCTTCCCTCGGTCTGGGGTTAGGTCCGGGGGTGCCACTTCGGTACGTAGCCCAGAGCTCCCCCCCCCCCTTGCGGGCGGTAGCTCTGGTTTGATAGTACACGTGGTGACCCTGGGACTAACCATGTTGGAGAAGCGGGTGCGGACATGTCTGACATGTGGGCCTCCGAAGGTCTTCAAATCAAGTAGATGACTTTCCCTTGAGATCTTTGCAATCCCAAGGGGTATATGGTGCCCAGGGTACCGATAGTGGCCCCCTGGGCCCAGTTCCGGGGAAGACCCCTTGGATGAAGTCATTCTGCCGGAGGTGGGTCCATCCTTCGACTTTTGAAATGAGTCTTCAAAGGTCTTCAGATGTGCCGTTGGCGATGGTTTGGAGTTAAATCCTCGCTGCGTGACGTATCCCGTGTGTGGCAGGTGAGATCTTTGGCGTGCGGATCTCACGCAATTGAAGGTCGCCGGTTCCCGATACAAAAATCATATCGGTTCCGCGCGCCTTGTCAGGCCGCTGCCTTAGGGCTTCCCGCCTCATGATGGCAACCGTTCGCCTGGGTAAGAACCTCGAATTGATCGTCGGGGTAGTCCCAGGCCCTCTTGTCATCGACTGGGTGGAACTTTTGAGTGGTATCTTCGACTTCCTTGCGGTTTCCATCCAAGCGTCGTAAGGGCTTACTTATGAAGGAAAGTGTGCACCGTTTGGGGTTCTTTACGCCTCTCATCTGATCTTGCGCTCAAACTCCCAACTTGTGCTTCGCTTTTCTTCTCTTGCCTTGCCGTGCCGCGATGGAGTTGGGTCTCCGCGAGAGTCGTTTGAAGACCGACGGCGACCTGAAGAAGGTTCGGGCCCTCATGGGATGGTCCTCGGACTTCTTCAACCGCTCGGTCCGCACTGGTGGAGAGCTCCCGTTTGAGAAGGAGCACACCAGCGAAATGGTGTACTTCTCCTCGTACGCCATGGTGGGGTTGATCCCACCTTTTTCCTCCTTTTTCTTGATGCTGCTAGACTTTTATGGTCTGCAGCTGTATCACCTTGGCCCCCACTCCATTCTTCTTGTGTCTATCTTCGTCCACTTTTGTGAGATGTGGGTGGGCATCCCCCCTGCATTGAACTCTTCCGGACCTTCTTCACCGTCCATACCACCGGCAGGAGCAATGAGTACCTTGACTTCTACTACTTTGTGAAGCGCAAGAAGTGCCCATTCAAGTACCTCCGGTCGTTTCCCTCTGGGAAGTGGGATGACTGGAAGAAGGACTGGATAGTCGTCCGGGTGGAGGAGCACGAGAGGCTGGAGCTGCCCGAAGGCCTCCCCAACATCGACACGACAATCTGGAGTGAAGATCCGGTGCTGGCGGAAGCCTTCAACCTTGCTTTGACCAGGATCCGCCAATGCGTGGAGGGAGGATTGACTCCTCAGGTGGTGTTTTGCAACTTCCTGGTCAACAGGTGGGCACCGCTGAAGAGGAGAGAAAAACTTGCTTGGGCCCTCAACAGCGTGATGGACGACGACCGGGTCGAGACCGGGCTAAAGTCCAACATGGTGGGGACGACCTTGGAGTTCCACCTCAAGAAGTTCCAGCACGGCATCGACATCGCGGGTGATGACTTGACTCCGCCATTAACTTTTCTCCCTCTGAACGTGGAAGTAGAGTTCAACAGGGAGCTCCAGCGGAAGATGCCTGTGCTTGACGACCTTGGTGTCGTCGAGAGAAGATCAACCACAAGGGTGGCGATCCCTGGAGCTTCCGAGGGTGGCTCCGACCCTGCCCCGAAGCCAAGGGCCGAGGTCGTCGGCAAGGGTAAGGAGCCGGCGGAAGAACCTTTGAGCCGGAAGAGGAAGCTGCATCATGCTGACGGAAGGTCCATCAGGCCTTCCACCTCTGCATCGGCTCCTTCTCCCCGGAGGGGGAGGTCTTCTACAACCGCGACGACTGTACCCGCAGCGGGGTCCTCCCGGGGAGCTAGCTCCGGGCATGCGACTCCAGCACCAGGGCCGGTGGAGGACTCTAGGTCCGGAGGTTCTTCCCGATCGAGGGGGGCCTCGTCTAGGGAAACGCCCGTGGCTGCAACAAGTTCCGGGGGGCCTTCCGGAGCTTCCATGCCGGCTATGACCAGCCCAGAACGCCCGGGAAAGAGGTTCCGCGCAAGCTGGTGCGGAAGCCTCCCAAGGTAATTTTTAATCTTTACCTTGGACAGTTGTTTAGTTGTAGTAACTATTTTTTTAAGTTTCTTCGTCCATCATCTGCAGCGTTCCCAAGAAGAGGATTGAGGCTCCACCCTCAGCCACAACAGCTGAAGCTGTGAGGGCGAAAGCTTCTACTCTTGTCCCGGTGCCGCCCCAAGTGGTTGCTGAAGCTACGACAGCTCCGGCGCCAGCTGTCGTGGTCATGGACCTCGACTCATCCCCAGAGACTCCCGCGGTAGCGCCGGACCGTGGGAGAGAAGACGCGCCAGCGGCACCTGTCCTGGAGGTTGAAGCTCCGGGTCCTGGTGCTGAGATGATGGAAGCTCCGACCGTTGAGTCGGAGGAAGCAGTAATTCCGGCCCCAGAGCCGGGAATTGTCGAAGCTCCGGCGGTTGAGACGGAGGTGATTGAAGTCCCGGCGTGCGCGTCGGATGTTGAGGAAGTCCCGGCAGTTGGGCCGGCTACCTCAGAAGCACCGACCACAGAGCCGGTCGTTGTTGGAGCTTCGGCCGCGGGGCCGGTTGAGGATGAAGATCTTCCGGCTCCCGAGCCGGTTGTTGCAGAGGCGTTGGAGCTCGAGCCCCGATCGGAGGATGTGCCCAGGCCGGAGCCAGAAGCGGCCCCTGCTCCGGAAGTGACAACGTCAGAGGTACCCGCGGCTGAGCCAGATTGCCCTGGTGAAGTCACTGGCCCCCTGCCTGAGGGGGTGAATGATGACCTGGCGGCGAGGCCTTCCTCGATGGCGACTGAGGCCATCCCGGAGGACGGCCCTAGTGCCATGGAGACCCAGGGGACCATTCTTGTGGAGTGGGACCCAATTTTTGTATCTGAAAACCCGCTGGAATCAGCAGAGGAGACCCCAGCAGTTCCGGAACCTATCCCGTTGTCATTGTCTATTGACAACGCCCGTTCCAGTCTGCATCAAGTTCAACTGGACTTCTTCCACGACAGCAAGGCTCTTGAAGAGGAGCGCCAAACCCTTAGGCGGTGGCGTAACTAGCTCTACTTCGAGACCAAGCTGGCGCAGTCGAGGCTAGCGGATGACAAAGAGTGGATCAAGCGGGAGAAGGTCCGCCTGGAATACTGGGGTAAATTATTGGATGACAGGGAGAGTATGACTCGCGCCCTCGACGCTCAATCCCGGGAGATCTATGAGCAGACCAAAGCAGCTAACAGTGCGGCCGATGAACGCAACGAAAGGCTTGAGGCCATTAACACTACACTCATCAAGCGCCGGGAGGCACTTGAGGAGAGGGAGAAACGGCTCGAAGATGAAGAGCAGAAACTCCTAGAGCTGTGGGATGACGTCCTGAGGAGGGAGGAGGAGCTCACCGAAAAGGTGGCTCTAGCTGACAAGGGCCTTGAGGAGCGCACCAAGAAATTGGAAGAGCGCTGCATTGAGGAGGAGGAGAAGGCCTGGGTGCGAGGGCAAGAACTCTACGAGCAAGAGTGTGCCCTTGTTGCCAGGGAGAAGAAAGTGAGGGGCAGGGAGAAGGACCTGGTTGACCGTTGGAACAATATCCACCTCCGGGAGGAGGAGCTCAGAAAACTCGAGAAGCGGGTTGCTGAGAAGATTCAACAAAACTCCAAAGAAGTTGAGCGCCTCGCCCGTGAGAATTCCGAACTAGTGGCGGCCAGAAGATCCTTGGAAGAATTGGAGGGCTTGAGGACTGCGGACTCCCTACAGATTTGGGAGTTCCTGGGCAAGGCCAACGACACGCTGACACCAATGGGCTTCAGTCCCGTGCGCCCGGATGATCCGGAGCCGGAGCCGGACCTAGCGTTGCAGGAGTTGAGCTCGGCAGGTAACAAACTCTCCAAGGTGGGCGACGTCATCGCGGGCCAATTGGAGGTTGAGGGGCAATCCCTGGCGAAGAACATCACAAAATATGTGCTGACGTGCTACACCATCCGGAATCCCCAATTCCCTCTGGACCCGGTGCTTGAAGGTCCCGTTGAAGGAGAAGGCGGAGCTGCCCGAGCCAACGTGTCGGAGGTTGCCCAGAAGGTCGCCCAATGCTTCCATAGGGTCTAGGACCATCTCTGTAGTTCCCACTTGTATTATCTCTTCTTCTTCCTCAATTTTGTAATCCCTTATCTCCAGATGAATGAAATCCCCAAGTTTTTGAGAATTTCACTTTTTGTCTTCAACACTTTTGTCTTCACTTGGCCCCCTGGTACACAATTTGATTGTGAACATGTACCAAGAGGATATTGTGTTTCGTTGAAGACTCATTTGCTTCGAACTTGTAGAGTGTAGGTCCGAAGTCTTCGATAGTGAAGGCCCCCTGAGGTCAAATTGACTACCGTCGGAGCTTAGTAGCTCCGGCAATAATCCCTATCAATGCATAGAGCATCGATAGTTAGCCCTCCGAGGTGTCGGAGCTTAGTAGCTCCGGCAGTGACCTTTGCCAATGCGTAGCTTGTCGGCAGCAGACTCCACTTGTGGGGTCTTCTCACCATCTTTTATCAACGGCTGCCCCCCTAGATTTACCGGAGCTTGGTTGCTCGGGTGATCTCGTTTTCAATGCTTAACATCGATTACAAGCCATCTAGGGGAGTCGGAGCTTCGTTAGCTCCGGCTTTTCTCCATCAACATGGATTTTATTTTTCCTGCACACTGAAGCCAAGAAAAATAGTAAAATTCATTTCTTGCCTTTAACTTCATCGCGGCTTACGACTCTCGAGAAAATTTTAGGTCAAACACGATTCTAAATACAACCGAATGCGTTGCCTTTTCTTCCAGGTCCAATTGTACTTGGACCCGCCTTACTTCGGCCTGCCGGGGTGTAGGTAGAGTGGTGTACTTAGGGTGCTTGACCAGGCTAAGTCGATAGCACACTCCGGCCCTAGATTGGCTTGGCGGCATTCAGGCGAGTGGGCCATGAACAATATTTGAATCCAAAAGAATCGACAATACAACTCGAATCGTATATGAACCGGTCGAACTAAAATTTCTTAAGAATTGCACGTCTTTGTTATAGACAAGAAAGAGAAAAATAAAAAATGTTGAGCCTGTACAAAATGAATGCACGTGGAGTCTGTTTCACCTGAAGATGTCTTTCATTATAGGTCCGGGGTACAGGGGAAACAAGTACACTCTTAGGGTACGGAACCAGACTAAGCGTGTTTAATTTCTCGTTTGACCCAGGGTAGCTAGCCACACTTTTAGTTCTGGGACTGTGACAAGTGTTGCATGAACTTTGCGGACCTTTCGGGGAAGGTCCGGCTGTTCTCCCGGAGGAACTACCCGACTCTGTACAATGACTCTATAACATACACCTCAAGTTACTACAGACTCACCTTCGTGATATTAAGTGTAGAACTTACAGAGGTGCTCAATGTTCCAAGGATTTTGGAGAGGTGCCCCATCCTCGGTGGCCAAGCGAACGCTTCAGGGACGGGATACTTTAATCACTCGGAAAGGTCCCTCCCAGCTGGGGGAGAGTTTGTTTAACCCTTCTCTGGATTGTATTCTCCGTAGCACCAGATCGCCTTCCTCGAGCTGTCGGTTGTGTACATGCCGCTAATGATAGCGCCGAAGGGCTTGGCGGTATCGGGCATTCCAAACAGCTGCTTGACACCTTCCCTCCTCAAGGAGGTCTAGGTCTTCACGCCGGAGCTGGTCCTGCGTGGCTTCGTCGAAGGTCCGCACCCGAAGTGAACCCAAGGTGATTTCTGGAGGAAGGATTGCTTCAGCTCCATACACCAGGAAGAAGGGTGTCTCTCCAGTTGACCGGTTTGGAGATGTCCTGTTGGCCCATAAAGTGGGCGAAAGTTCTTCAATCCAGTTGGCTCCATGTTTTTTCAAGCGCTCATAGGTGCGCATTTTGAGTCCTTTAAGGATTTCAGCATTTGCTCTCTCGGCTTGGCCATTACTTGCTGGGTGAGCTACGGAGGCGTAGCAAACTTGAATGCCGAGGTCTTCGCAATATCCTTGAAATGCAGAGCTTATGAATTGGGTCCCATTATTAGTGATGATTTTGTTTGGGACTCCAAATCTGCATACAATGGACTGCAAAAAGTTGATAGCTGACTGCTTGTTGATTGTCACAACTGGAGTTGCTTCCGGCCACTTGGTGAACTTGTCAATGGCAACGTACAGGAACTTGTAACCTCCGACGGCTCTTGGGAAAGGTCCCAAGATGTCCATCCCCCACACAACGAAGGGCCATGTAGGAGGTATCATTTGTAGGGGCTGAGCCGGTGTGTGAATTTGCTTTGCATGAAATTGACATGCTTCGCATTTCTTCACCAGCTCAGTTGCATCCTGGAGTGCTGTAGGCCAGTAGAAGCCATGCCGAAAGGCTTTACCAACCAGCGTGCGGGAAGACGCGTGGTTCCCACACTTGCCTCCATGGATTTCTGCGAGGAGCTCGCAGCCTTCTTCCCTTGTGATGCACCGCATTAGGATGCCATTGGCACCGCGCCGGTAGAGATCCCCTTCTACTAACGTGTATCTTTTAGCCAATCTGACTACCCGGTCAGCAGATACATCATCGTCAGGAAGGATGTTGTCTTTCAAGTAGCTCCGGATCTCCGAGATCCATGCACCGGAACTAGCTTGAGCATTTGAGTCTTGCGTGCTGGGTTGCTCGGAGCTTCTGGCAGCACCTACGACCCTTGATGGATGCCATGGTAACAGGGCCATCGAGACCGTCAGCTTCGGGATGCTGATCCCGCCCCCTTCGCTCAGTTCGGCAGGCTGAGCTATGGGTTTTGACAACCTCCGGACAAAAGTTCCGTCAGGAGCCGGAGCTCCAGTTGACGCTTTCGTCGAGAGTTCGTCGGCTTCAGCGTTGTGGGCACGCTGAACATGGTGGAGATCTAGGACTTCGAAGTCCTTTTGAAGCCTCTGGACTTCAAGGAGGTAAGCAGCTAGCTGGAGATTGTTGCAGGAGCATTCACCCTTCACTTGCTTAAAGATGAGCTGTGAATCTCCCTTGACCAGCAGTTGCTTGACACCATATGACAGTGCCACCTTTAGTCCGTAGATGAGTGCTTCATATTCTGCCATGTTGTTGGTCGCCTTGAAGTCAAGGTGTACCATGTATTTTACCTTCTCTCCGGTTGGTGCGAGGAGAAGGATTCCAGCTCCGGCCCCCTGCTTTTGCATGGAGCCGTCGAAGTAGAGGGTCCAGTGAGGCTCGGTGAAGACCGGATCCTTGTGTTCCGGCTTCTGCTCGCTGGGGCCCCCAGGGTTTGATGGAGAGGGAGTCCATTCCGCCACGAAGTCTGCTAATGCTTGACTCTTGACTGCTTTCCTTGAAATGAATTCAAGATCAAATTCGGCCAATTCCGCTGCCTACTTTGCAATATTCCCAGTTGAATTGGGATTATGCAATATTACTCGAAGTGGGTAAGGAGTCACCATTGAGATCTTGTGAGCTTGGAAATAATGGTGAAGCTTCCTGGAGGCAATAAGAACTGCATAGAGCAGCTTATGCACCTCTAGGTATCGAGTCTTGGCATCATGTAGTACTTCACTGATGAAGTACACCGGGTGCTGAATGGTCCGGACCCTCTCGGAGGGGCCCGAAGCTTCCTCTCCACTAACCCAGATCCTCCCGGAGGGATCCGGATTTTCTTCGAGGACCTCCGGGTCCTGGCTGGAGGAACCTGGAGCTTCTTCAAAAACGACGTGGACCCTTTCGGAGGGGTCTGGGTCTTCTGAAGTAACTTCTTGTGGATTCGAGTCTGGGACCTGAGACCCAGACTCGTTTTCAGGGACCTCCGGACCCTCCCGAAGGGGTCTGGATTCCTGAGTATGGGGTAGCTCTGGTCTCTCCGCAACTAGAACCATACTGACGACTTTGTCAGTTGCTGAAATGTAAAACAACAAAGGCTCACCAGGGTTCGGAGCTACCAGAATTGGTAGGGTGGTGAGGAACTGCTTCAGCTCCTGGAATGCCTTTTCTGCTTCTTCAGACCATTGGAATGGTCCGGACTTCCTCAATAACTTGAAGAAGGGGAGTGCCCGTTCCGCCAGTCTTGAAATGAACCAGCTGAGGGCTGCTAGACATCCAGTTAGCTTTTGGACATTTTTGATGCGGCTTGGTGGCCGCATGTCTTCAATGGCCTTGATATTCGCCGGATTAGCTTCTATACCCCGGTGACTTACCAGGAAACCAAGAAGTTTTCCGGAGCTAACCCCGAAGACACACTTGTCTGGGTTTAGCTTTGTGCGGGTGGCCCGCAGCTTGTCGAAGACAGCCTGCAAGGTGTCAAGAAGTGACTCCTTGCTCTTGACCTTGACCACGATGTCATTGACGTACACTTCCACTATGTCTCTAATGAGTTCTTCAAAGGTTTTGTACATAGCTCGTACAAAGATTGAAGCTGCATTCTTGAGACCAAATGGCATGGTTGTATAACAGTACAATCCATCTACTGTGATGAAAGAGGTATGCTCTTCATCTTCCCTAGACATCCTGATTTGATGATACCCAGAATATGCGTCTAGGAAACACAGTAATTCACACCCGGAGGTGGAATCCACTATCTGATCTATTCTAGGTAGTGGGAATGGATCTTTTGGACATGCCTTATTTAGTGTAGTGTAGTCGATACATATCCGAAGCTTCCCACCGGCCTTAGGCACAACAACTGGGTTTGCCAGCCATTTTGTATGGAAGACTTCTCGGATGAATCTAGCTTCGAGCAACTTCTTTACTTCTTGTCGGATGAAGTTCTGTCTCTCTACGGATTGCTTCCGAGGCTTCTGATGCACAGGCCGGGCGTCGGGGTAGATCTTCAGATTGTGCTCAATCACTTCCCTGGGGATCCCAGGCATTTGTTATGGTTGCCAGGCAAACACGTCGACATTAGCCCGGAGGAAAGTGATGAGCGCAAGTTCCTATTTGTCGTTCAATCCTCCCAATATACGGGTGGTTTGAGCGGCAACAGAACCAATTTGGACGACTTTGACGGGAATGTCGGTGTCGCCGCTTGGTTGCACACGAGGTGCAGATGTCGAGCCTCGTTGACGAATGCTCGGGGGTTTTGGAGCTTGCTCCTGCCTGAAGTCCTCCTCTTGTGCGGTGGTAAGTGCATGGAGTTCTTCCAGAGCAGTTACTCCGGCAGTACGATCTCCGCGAATCCGGAGAACGCCTACTGGTGTTGGCATCTTTAACACTAGGTAACCATAATGAGCAGCTGCCTTGAATTTGTACAAGGCAGGCCTACCCAAGATGGCATTGAAGGGTAAGTTGATCTGAGCAACATCAAAGACCAACTTCTCGGTGCGATACTTCTCTCGGGTCCCAAAGGTAACGGGGAGAGTAATAGCTCCGAGTGGGGTAATGGCTCCCGGACCTACTCCGGAGAAAGGTCGGGAGGGGTGGAGATCCGAAGGTCAGAGCTGAAGCTTGGTAAAAGCTTCGAAGCTTATGAGGTTAAGCCCCGAACCTCCGTCTACCATGACATAGTGGAGCTGGATGTTATTGATGGTAGGAGATACCATCAAAGGTAACTGACCTGCTCCAACCATGCTTCGAGGGCAGTCTGAAGCATCAAAAGTGATGGCTGTATCCATCCACTTCCGATGAGGTTCTGCCCTGGCTGTAGGAGCCACAACAGCCATGTCCCGTCGCATAGTCTTGATGACGCGGCGGGAGGTGATGTCCCATGATCCACCAAAAATGGTGTTCATGGTCTTCCGACGCTCGTTGTCAGAGACGTCGGAATCGTCGTCGACGGAGGTGTAGACGGCCTTCAGGACCTTTTTGGGATCCTGAAAACCTAACTCTTCTTCAGCCGGAGCTTCGTCGACTTTTTGTTTTCCTTCCCTCTGTCGGAAAGGAGATTCTTCCCGGCGCTTGTTGTAGCGCTCGACAAGGTTTTGGACCTCTCGGCAGTCTTCCAAACTGTGGCTGCCCGTTTTGTGAATTGGACACCACACTTTGGGTTTACCACCGTCTTCAGAATACTGTCTGGGTCGCTTCTCAGGGTGTGGCCCCCGGCCACCCGGAGCTGCAGCAGCTGCAACATTGGATGTACTGGCCGACGACTTCTTCTTGCCGTTGGACTTTTTCTTCTTCTTGTCGTTCCCGGAGGTAGCTGCTTCTTCTTTGGAGGATTTCTTGTGACCCCCCGGAGTTGGTTTGGAGTGCATCTCATGGCCCTCCGCAGCTCTGGCACATTTGTCGGCCAAAATAAAGAGTTTCGTGACACTGGTGATCTCCTTGATCGCCGGTTTCTCCAGCTTCTTCTTGTCCTGTACACCCTGTCTGAATGCCACAATGACAGAGGCACTAGAGATAGAAGGGATAGTGTTTCGTAACTGAGAGAATCTCTGGATGAATGATCGCAGGGATTCTCCTCCTTTTTGCACAACTGCAAAAAGGTCCATTTCAGTGCCTGGTCGGGTGTATGAACTCCCGAAGTTGGCGGTGAACTGTCAGCACAGCTCCTCCCAACTGTTGATGGAGTTGGGTGGAAGGCTCATAAACCAGGACCTGGCGGTCCTAGTTAAAGCCAATGGGAAATAATTGGCCATTACAGCCTCATTTCCTCCGGCTGCCAAAATAGCTGTGGAGTAAATCTGAAGGAATTCGAAAGGATTGACGGTCCCGTCGAACTTCTCCGGTAGGTGAGGCCGGAGCTTCTGTGGCCACCTGACCATGCGCAGATGCATGGCCAGGGCTGAACAGCCTCCTCCTACTCCTTTAGGAGCAGGGACGTCTTGAGCTTCTCGTCTTTCACGAGCTCGCTCAATATGGACTCGGCCGTCCTGTTGGCGGTATCGGCGATCAAGCTCCGCCCGGAGGTCATGAGTTGAAAGCCTTGATACCGTGTGGGTGCGTCGTGCCCCGGAGGGCAACGACGTCACCTGTTGTGATGCAGCACGTCTCCTGTTGTTGGAAACGTGCGGACCAAGTCTGCCAGACAAGGTCCGCTGCTGTGATGGGGCCCGTCCTGAAGGAGGAGGACCCTGGTTGCTGATGTGGTCAGCTGCTGCTGCAACCAAATGTTCCACATCGGCCCTCCACTGCTCCATTGCATCCCGGGATGCGTCTGGAGGTGGTGGGTGCTGAAGAAGAGCACGTGCTGCATGAAGTGCGTGTTCTGGGTTGTTGAGATTTGCCGACGCAGTGATTGATGCCGGTGCACCATCGCGTTGTCCAGCTTGATTTGCTGGAGGAGGCGGTGGTGGTGGGAGTGTGACTCCTGCTGGCGCTAAGGCTCCTGCTGGTGGCTGCATATTGGAGAGATTGCCCCCAACAGCTTGAGTAGCAGGATGACCGTTGGACGATCCAGCAGCTGAGTTCACCATTCTTGAAATCTTAGGCGCCCCTACCTGGCGCGCCAACTGTCGGTGGTTTGGATCCGGCAGATCTCCCGACACTACTAAAGTGTTAGAGGAGTTTGATGTTCGGTGTGGGCGCGCGGAGATTTAAGAAGGTGAATTGTAAATGGCACAGGAGACACATAGGTTTACGTGGTTCGGGCCGTCTGAGCGTAATACCCTACTCCACAGGTGAGTTGGTGTTGTATTAGCTGTATGAGCTTGTACCGAGCATCTATGGAGCGTGTGTGTAAAACGTGTCTGAACGTGTAGAGTCCGTCGTCAGCCTGTCCTTTTATAGTACAAGGGCAGGCCGTTACAAGTTAGCCTGGCCTGACATGTGGCCCTGACGGTTACTAGTATTGATACTCATTCAATCACGTTTAATTGCCCTTAATGACCGGGTAATGGGCTTTGACAGCACTGTTACTGGTAATTAAGGTCGTCCGATCATGTGTCATTAATATGGTATTAATGACACTTAATCGGGTCTTGAAGTCCTTGATTCCCCTTTGAAGTTCCGGAGCCGTTGTGGAGTCTTCCGGAGGTTAGAGGCTGAAGACCTGACAGTTGGACACGTGGTAGCACCGGAGCACGCTGTGGAGAACAGATGGCTCCGGTGTTACCCGACACGTGTCAGCACCGGAGCTTCCCTCGGTCTGGGGTTAGGTACGGGGGTGCCACTTCGGTACGTAGCCCAGAGCTTCCCCCCTTGCAGGCGGTAGCTCCGATTTGATAGTACACGTGGCGACCCTGGGACTAACCATGTTGGAGAAGCGGGTCCGGACATGTCTGACATTTGGGCCTCCGAAGGTCTTCAAATCAAGTAGATGACTTTCTCTTGAGATTTTTGCAATCCAAGGGGTATATGGTGCCAGGGTACCGACAGGAAGGGTTGTTGAACCTGGTCCTTCGTGGACTCCTCAACGGGGACGTAAATTCCTGTGTGGGATCGAACCTCGGGATAAAATCCTTGTGTCCCTTGTGTACTTCGCTTTCATTTATAGCACAATGCTTCTAGGGTTAGCTTTACCGTTTTTGTTCATCACTCTTGTTTCATTGTGATCCTTAGCTTCATACTTGCTATATAACTTGTTGAGGTTCACTAAATCATTCTAACACTTTTCGCATCACGAAAGTCCAACTAAAACTTGTTAGAAACACTTTTTAGACTTTCCCTGCAGGTGGACCGGACTAGTCCGCCCCTGGACCGGACTAGTCCGCCCCCTGAGTACTGATCTCATTTTATTAAGTCATTTTAGGTCGATTAGCCTATTCACCCCCCTCTAGGCAACTTTCAATTGGTATCAGAGTAAGGACTCTCCCAAAGAGTCTAACAACTCGGAGAGAAGATGGCCGGAGTGGGGTATGATGAAGTCTCGACCAATGAGATCCAAGCAACCCAAGAGGAGATGATTGTCTACCAAGACAAATCAACGGATGACGAAGAGACTCGCCAACTCAAGGCGAAACTTCGAGAGAAGTTGAAGATTCCAAAGGTTGACACTTCAACCTCCACAACGGGTGGCACGACCAACTACAACCAACGAGGCTACAACTATGAACGCCGTGTCTCCAACAACCACTACCTTTCCATCCCATTGGGGAAGCCTCCCCAATTCGATGGAACCGACTACGGGATGTGGAAGCACAACATGAAGATCCATCTCGTGTCACTCAACCCCTCTTTGTGGCAAATTGTGTTGACTGGGGTGCATATCCCGAAGAATGAAGAAGATATCACTCTGGAGCAAGCTGTGCTCCTTCACCGCAATGCCCAAGCGGCCGGAGTGATCATGTCGTCTCTCTCAAGAGATGGGTTCAACCGAGTAGATGGACTTGAGGTGGCCAAGGATATTTGGGACACCCTCAAGACGGCTCATGAAGGCAACTGAGTCGTGAAGGAAGCAAAGATTGGGCTCATTGAAGGAGAGCTCGGGAGGTTCGCCATTATGGATGGTGAATCTCCCCAGGAGATGTACAACTGCCTAAAGCTACTCATCAATAAGAGTAGATCTTATGGCTGCAACAAGTGGACGGACCACGAGGTGGTAAGAGAATGATTCAGGCATTCATGCCTAGGAACGTCTCTCTTGCTCCATGATAAGAGAAAGCCCAGGGTTTGCTCAAATGACCCTGGAGGAGGTCCTAGGAAGGATCATCAACCATGAGATCATGGAGAAGGAGGCGCTCTTCCACAACGACCTCCAAAGGTTCACCGCCTCGAAGATGAAGGATGTTGCACTCCAAACGACATCCTCCTCAAAAGAGCAAAAAGAAGATGATGAGGAGAGTCTCGACACCGATGAGGAAGAGGCCCTCTTCATCAACAAGTTCAAGAGGATGATGATGAGAAGGAAAAAGGGATACAACCACGAGAGCAAGGGCAAAGAAAAGTCAAAGCCCAAAACAAAGAGGGCTTGCTACAATTGTGGCGAGTACGGGCACTTCATTATGGATTGCCCACATGAAGAAGGCAAGAAGAAGAAGGAGGGCAAGCCTCAAGAAAAGAAGTTCTTCAAGAAGAAGAGGCCCTCTGGTTAGGCTCACTTGGGCAAGGAATGAGACTCTAACGATGAGTCCTCCTCTGAAGACGAGGAGAAGGTGGCAACAATAGCCATCGGGGGGAGCTCCAAGGGAAGCAAGCTTTTCCCCAACCTCAACGACCACAAGCCAACTTGCCTCATGGCAAAAGAAGGAAGGAGAAATGTTACTTCTCGCTCATCCTCCTCCATATCCTCTCATGATCAATTTGATAGTGCTAGTGAAAATGAACACATGTTTAAGGATATAAGTAAAAGCACTTTGCGTAGAATGAAATTGCTTTCGGATGAAATTTTTGAGAAGGAGGAGCTCATACATAGGCCAGAGGACATGCTTATCCATGAAAAGGAGAGATGTCAAGAGCTTATTGAGCTCCTTGAGCTTGAGAGAGAGAAGAGCAAGGCATTAGAGCATGAACTTGCTCTAAGCAAGAAAACATGCTCAAGTCTTGAGGAGACAACAATTGATCTCAAGGACGAACTTGGCAACTTGTCAAAAGTTAACAAGATCCTTGAAACTCAAGTTGAGTCCCTCAAGACTAATGTAACCTCTTCCTCCAAAAGCTCACACTCCTCAAAGGTTGCATCCAAAACAATCTCCACTTGCAAATGTTCTAACTTGATTCTTAAATTAAAGGGTGAGCTTAAGTTGACTCAAGACAAACAAGCACCTAAGGGTGGCATCTTTGACAAAGAGAAGGTGGCGTATGCATGAAGTGCATACACCAACACAAGATCTCCCTATGTCAAAGATTGTCTTTGTTATACTAGAGGCAGAAAGCAAAATACTAAAACCTCCAAGTATGGCAAAGACTTGATTGTCTTTGTCATGGGAAGCACATCCCCAACTAAAATTGGGAAAAACATTTCAGCTAGCAATGATATGCCTAAAACTGAACCACATCCTCTCTTTCATGATTTTGATGCATCGTATGTTCTAATGAGGAACAAGTATGGCAAAATCTTTGCTAAGTATGTCGGGCCACTCCGCAAGAGCCCCAAGCCTTGCGTGTGGGTGCCCAAGTGCCTCACTACTAACGTCAAAGGACCCAACTCCGCTTGGGTACCTAAAAGGAAGGCATAATCTTGTTTTGTAGGCATACTCCTCCGGTAGATCCAAATGGGTGCTCGATAGTGGATGCACCAACCACATGACCGGAGAGAGAAAGATGTTCGTGGAGTATGAAGAAAACGATGATCCAAGTGAAGGGATCTTCTGGGGACAATAGCCAAGGAAGATCCTTGACTCCGATAAAATTGCTATTTCCCCCCAACATACTCTTTATCATGTCTTGCACGTTGATTCTTTAGACTATAACCTTTTGTACATATCACAACTATGTGACAAAGGTTATAATTGTGTTTTTACTAATGAGGGTGTGAGCGTCCTTAGAAGAAGCAATGACTCAATCGCTTTTAAGGGTGTGCTCAAAGGAAAGATTTATCTTGTGAATTTTACCATGAATAAATCCCAACTTGACACATGCTTAATGGCGAAAACTAACATGGGATGGCTTTGGCATATAAGGCTAGCCCATGTCGGGATCAGGAACTTACAAAAGCTTCTTAAGGGCGAGCACATCTATGGCTTGAAAATGTTGTGTTTGAAAAAGATAGGCCATGTAGCGCTTGCCAAGCGGGGAAGCAAGTGGGAGCTCAACACCCCTCCAAGAACATCATGACGATGACAAGACCATTGGAACTGCTACACATGGACCTTTTCGGACCAATAACCTACATTAGCATTGGCGATAACAAATATGGTCTTGTTATTATTGATAATTTTTCTCGTTTCACTTGGGTATTTTTCTTACATGATAAGGGTGAGACTCATGGTGTACTCAAGAGGTTCTTAAGGAGAGCTCAAAATGAGTTTGCCTCAAGAATCCAGGCTATTACAAGCGACAACGGCACCGAGTTCAAGAACACTCAAGTGGAAGAGTTCTTGGATGATGAGGGCATCAAACATGAATTTTCAGCTCCCTACTCCCCTCAACAAAACGGGGTGGCGGAACGGAAGAATAGGACACTCATCGAGATGTCAAGGACGATGCTTGACGAGTACAAGACATCAGACCGGTTTTGGGCGGAGGCGGTTAACACTGCTTGCCACGCCGTCAACCGATTGTACCTTCACTGCCTCCTCAAGAAGACCCCCTACGAGCTTCTAGTTGGTAAGAAACCCAATGTCTCTTACTTTCGTGTTTTTGGGAGCAAATGCTATATTCTCAACAAGAAGCCTAGGACTTCGAAGTTCGCTTCAAAGTCCAATGAAGGTTTCTTGCTTGGTTATGATTCAAACACCCACGCCTACCGTGTCTTCAACAAATCCTCCGGGATTGTTGAAATAGCATGCGACGTGGTGTTTGATGAAACTAATTGCTCCCAAGTGGAGCAAGTTGATCAAAGTGTGTTAGATCAAGAAGACTCTCCACAAGAGGCTCTTAGGAGGATGGCACTTGGAGTATTCATCCACAAGAACAACCTCAAAACTCAAGTGATCATCCTCTAGATGATGCAAGTCAACCCCCACGTGACCAAGTTGAAGATGGACAAGTGGCACCTCAACATGATAAATTAGACGAAAGTCAAGAGGGAAGCATACATCAAGGGGGAGACCAAGAAGAAGAAGAGGATGATGATGACTCAAGAGTTCAACCTCAACATCCTCGTGTGCATCAAAGTGTTCAACGAGATCACCCCGTTGACAACATTCTAGGATACATTACAAAAGGGGTAATCACTCGTTCTCGTGTTGCTAACTTTTGTGAGCATTACTCTTTGTCTCGTCTTTGGAGCCCCATAAGGTTGAAGACGCATTGAGAGACCCGGATTGGGTGGTGGCCATGCAAGAGGAACTCAACAACTTTGAGAGGAACAAAGTTTGGGAGCTTGTCAAGCGTCCACAAGCAAATGTTGTGGGCACCAAGTGGGTGTTCCGCAAAAAGCAAGATGAGCATGGCGTGGTGACAAGGAACAAGGCACGACTTGTGGCCAAGGGGTACTCATAAGGCGAAGGTTTGGATTTCGATGAAACCTTTGCTCCCGCAGCTAGGCTAGAGTAAATTCGTATATTACTTGCCTTTGCTACTCACCATGATTTTAAGCTTTACCGAATGGACGTCAAGAGTGCGTTCCTAAATGGTCCAATCAAGGAGGAAGTCTATGTGGAGCAACCACCGGGCTTTGAAGACCAAGACTTCCCAAACCATGTCTTCAAATTGCGTAAGGCTCTCTATGGCCTCAAACAAGCTCCTAGAGCTTGGTATGAGTGCCTTAGAGACTTTTTGATTCAAAATGGTTTTAATATAGGAAAAGCTGATTATACTCTCTTTACAAAACACTTTAATGATGATCTCTTTGTGTGCCAAATATATGTCGATGAAATCATATTTGGTTCTACTAACAAAGTGTTTTTTTGATGAGTTTTCTAAGATAATGACAGAGAGATTTGAGATGTCCATGATGGGTGAGTTGAAGTTCTTTTTAGGTTTCCAAGTTAATCAACTCAAAGAAGGCATGTTCATAAGTCAAACAAAGTACACTCAAGATGTAGGATCGAAACCCGACTCATCCGTAGCCTGAGTCCATAACCTAGTCGGTTGGACCTTTCCGACCAATTCTTTACGTCCACATCTCTTCATCACGTCTCGAAACCATGTAGCCACGTCCATGCACTCCTTGCATACGTGCATACATCTTCCAATGACGTCCACGATACCTTCATATGCATTGTTCTTGATTCAATCATGCTGCGCAACCTCCTGATCAGCTCAACCACAATTCCTCCTGAATTTGGTTGTTGGAACCTCATCTCCTCCCTGAGACTAGTCCAATGGATCCCGTCACCAGCCATGTCTTGAACTCAAGCAACACCTTCACATGAATAAACAACCAATCCATACGAGCCCAAGTCCTCGACTTGACTCAAGTTAGTTCCGAACACAACACCCTACGTGAGAACCTCACATAAGCATGTTGCAAAACCACAGTAACACGATATCATCCATATCAACCAAAACGCACCAAAAACTTAGCAAATGAATACTAAGTAATCTTTCCAACAATGTAAAGCAAGTACGAAACATTGCAAATGAAAAGCAGAAGCACTGCGATCAAGTTCCGGACCATCCCACAGCAAGCCGGAGCTTGACCCGGAGCTTACCAAAACTAGTACAATGAAGCACCTGCCGGAGCTTACCAAAACTAGTAGATCCTAGCACCGGAGCTTACCAAAAACTAGTCAAAACTATTCAACCCAAAACCGGAGCTAGACAAAGTATGTCGGAGCTTAGCAAAAGCATGCCGGAGCTATCAAATATATGCCGGAGCTAACGAAGACATGCCGAAGCTAAATATAAAGCTCACCGAAGCTAACCAAAGCTAGTCGGACCTTACCAAGAAGTTGGACCTAGCATCTAACGTAGCCGGAGCTACCCAAAACAAGTCGGACCTATGGTCGGACCTTGCTGTAGCTCAGAGCTAGAGTCGGACCTTGATAAAAAGGTGTTTTGGTGATATTCAAAGCTTTTATCATCAAAGCCAAATGTATTCACTACAAGCCAATGTATTCAACACACATAGGTCTTACAATCTCCCCCTTGATGAATGCATTGGCAACACCATTTAAAACCTGAACATTTGCTTATTCACATAAAAGTTTTGAAGACAATTTCTCCCCCTTTGTAAATCAAAAGTAAATGAGAAGAAAAATTATCCCATATTATCTCTCCCCCTTTATTATCTCTCCTTATGCACATATTCTCTCTCTGTTCATGCTTATCTCTCCCCCTTTGACAATATATTCAGCAAGTCATGAGATATAAACAAATTATCTCTCCCCCTTTAGTTTTTATGAGCATATTATAACATATACATATAAACAAAGCTCATCCAAGTCATACTATCAAGTACCTTACATTATCACATCAATGAAATACATAAAGTAGTGTAAGCCATGCTAGAGATCAAATGTAATTTTTAATTTAATCAAGTCATGATCTCACAAACTTAACTATTTCAAAACCTGAAAACATGACACTAGTTGCTGAATTTTATTATTTTCCAAAGCATAAATTTGGATCATATGATATTTGCAAGAGATTATATGCGCATCTGCCTTATTCTAACCAACCAAGCCAAGCCTATGTCATTTGACAATCAGAAGCTTAAGGACATGGTTTTAGTCATACACAACTTCTTCCAAGTTCATATCTAAGTGCAATGATAAGCCATCTTAAAAGAAGAAGTGCGATGCATGCATATTCTCTTGATCTTTTCTCAATTTATATTCGTTCATAAAAACTCAACATGTGAGTTGATTACTTGATTAATTCTTAATGATTAAAAGCACTTGTGAACATGTAACAAGTTCAAAACAGCAAGAAAGTTCGACCATGACCAGTTTTAGTGTAAGTAATTATTCCAATTACTAGACATGGCAAAAACTACAAAATGTATAACACGGGTAATGTAGTAAGAACTTTCAGCATGTAAAAGGAATCACAAAGTCATATATGAATGAAATACTATGCTCATATTATTTTAATTTCAGATTCACACACAAACTTCCCAAGTTTCAAAAACTCCCCCTCAAATTAAGCCATGAGGATGCATAATCCCTATTTCACTACGAATGTAACAAAAACGAGTGAAATCCAAAGGTTTTGTAAAAATGTCAGCCAATTGTTGTTCGGTATCTACATGGTAAAGCACAATGTTTCCTTTTTCAACATTATCTCGGAGAAAGTGATACCTAATGTCAATGTGCTTAGTTCTAGAATGTTGCACGGGGTTTTTAGCAATGCAAATGGCACTAGTGTTATCACAGAACAGTGGAACACTATCTAGATCAACCCCATAGTCCTTAAGTGTTTGAACAATCCAAAGAATTTGTGAGCAAGCACTAGCAGCAGCTACATATTCAGATTCGGCTGTGGATTGTGCAACTGAATTTTGTTTTCTAGAGGACCAAGCAACAAGAGAATTACCAAGAAAATGACAAGCACCGGAAGTACTTTTCCTATCAATCCTACAACCCCCAAAATCAGCATCAGAAAAGGCTTTCAAAGTAACGGTTGAGGAAGAAGGAAGAAAAATGCCAAATTCTTGAGTTCCATTTAAGTACCTGAGAATCCTTTTGACGGCTTGACGATGTGAAACACGTGGGGAGGCTTGAAACCGTGCACAAAGACATACGCTGAATTGTATGTCCGGTCTTGATGCCGTAAGGTACAAAAGTGATCCAATCATGCTTCTATATTCTTTTTGATCCACGGGTTCACCATCTTCATCAAGTTCAAGTGTTGTTGCTGTTCCCATTGGTGTCCGAAGAGGCTTGCTTTTGTCCATGTTGAAGCGCCTTAGGAGGTCTTTGGTATACTTCGTTGAATGCACAAAGGTACCCTCCTTGGTTTGCTTGATTTGCAGCCCCAAAAAGTAAGTGAGTTCACCCATCATACTCATTTCAAATTCGGAACTCATCATTGCTGAAAACTTGGACACAAGATCATGAGAAGCACAACCAAAGATAATATCATCCACATACACTTGAACGAATAATGAGTCATTGCCATGTTTAAGCACAAAAAGAGTTTTATCAACCTTGCCCATGGTAAACCCCTTTTCAAGTAAGAATGTTTTTAGCCTATCATACCATGCTCTAGGGGCTTGTTTGAGACCGTATAAGGCTTTGGACAGTTTGTAAACATGATTAGGAAAATCTGGATTTTCAAAACCTGGTGGTTGTTTGACATAAACCTCCTCATCTATGTAGCCATTAAGAAAAGCACTTTTAACATCCATTTGATATAGCTTAAAACCTTTAGATGCTGCAAAAGCTAACAAAATTCTTATGGCTTCTAATCTAGCGACAGGAGCAAAAGTTTCATCAAAATCTAGACCTTCAACTTGAGTGAAACCTTGAGCAACCAACCTAGCCTTATTCCTAACCACAACCCCATCCTCACTTTGTTTATTTTTAAATACCCATTTAGTTCCAATTAAAGTGTGACCTTGAGGTGGAGGTACAAGTTTCCAAACATTATTTCTTTCAAAATTTTCTAACTCTTCTTGCATGGCAATAATCCAAGATTCATTAGTGAGTGCGTGTGATACATCTTTGGGTTCAAAAGAAGCAACAAAAGCAGAATGAGCATGAGAGTTTGGATCGCAAAACCTGGACCGTGTGACTCATTCATGCAAGCTTCCAATCATCTGTTGTGGGGGTTGATCTTTGTAAAAACATAGGGGAACAGATGTCTCACAAGCTTCTTCTTCATTAGATTCATCGTAGATTGATGAGCTTGTGACTTGTGGACGATCAGGACCAGCATAGGTGATAGCCGGAGCTTGTTCAATGTCTGGAGCTGGACACGTGTCAACTTCGGAACTACCAGGCAGTATTACCGGCTCTTCTTCATCTTCGAAAATACCCTCCCCCTGAGGATACAGATCTGGTCCTGCAACACCGGAGCTAGTACCTGGGCTAGCTTCATCAAAAGACACTTCACAAGTCTCCACAATTTTGTTAGTGTCAAGTAAAAGCACACGGTAGCCTCTAGTATGAGATGGATAACCAAGAAACATGCCATCAATGGATCTAGGTTCAAATTTATCAAGATTACCATGTTTCTTAACAAAGCATTTGCAACCAAAGACCCAAAAGTTGTGTAACACTAGGCCTATGTCCAAACCGGAGCTCATATGGTGTTTTACCTAGCTTAGCACGCAAGAAAACACGATTTGAGACATAACAAGCGGTTGCTAATGCATCAGCCCAAAATTTCCTAGGAGTTTGATATTCATCAAGCATAGTCCTAGCCATCTCAACTAAGGTTCTGTTCTTTCTTTCTACAACACCGTTTTGTTGAGGTACATATGGTGAAGAGAATTGATGATCTATTCTATTTTCAGCACAAAAGTGATCAAAAGATTGATTTTTAAATTCAGTTCCATTATCACTTCTAATTGCTTTTAATGATCCTGGGTGATCAATTGATAATCTAAGAAATAAAGTTCTAAAGTGACTAAAAACTTCATTCTTAGACGCCATAAAGTAAACACAAGAGTATCTAGAATAATCATCAACGATAACAAGAACGTACCATTTACCTCCGAAGGATTGAACACGTGAAGGTCCTACGGTGTCAAGATGCAAAAGTTGACATGGTTCAGTTGTCATGATCATTGTGAGAGGAGTATGTGAACCTGCAACCATCTTAGCATGTCTACAAGAAGAGCACACAATTTCTTTGTCCCCTTTAAGCTTAGGCAGCCCATGTAAGCGAACAAGAGCACTAACACGCGTTAGGTGATCAAAGCCTACGTGACCAAGTCTACGATGCCAAAAATATAAGTCCTTTGAATCATTAGCAACTAGACACCTATGCTTAGAGGAAGACATATCAAAATTAGCTTTAAAAACTCTTCCAAACCGAGACATGTTAAAAATAAGCTCACTATTTGAACCTACAACTTTGCAGCAGTTTTTATTGAAAATAATTTCTAGATTTTCATCTAGCAATTGTGCAACAGAAAGCAAGTTGTATTTCAAATTTTTGACAAGTGCCACATCCTTCAAAGTGTAGTGATCATTTACTCTAACCGAACCCTTAGCAATTATAGGAGTTGAAGAATTATCGGCAAAAGTAACATTCTCTACACGTGACACAAAAGAGATGGAGGAGAACCAATCTTTGTTACCGGTCATGTGGCGTGAGCAACCTGAATCCACAATCCAAATGTTCTCCTTCCTCAAACGTGTAACCTACATAAAAGCAAAATACGTCGATGACTCAATACTGGGGTTAGTCAAAAGGCATTTAGGGATCCAGTACTGAGTCACGCGACGTGCAGCAGGAAAAACATGCGAAAGCTGAGACAAAACAGCAGGTTTATGAGTCAAAATTTGAGATTTTTTTATTCTTGACTACTGACCTATAAGGTGTTACTTGTGTAGCACAAAAATCAGTAGCTCCGGGGGCAAAAACAGAAGGTACGGAGGTAAACTTTGAATGTTTTTGACTCAAAACAACAGGTTGTACATTTGGTTCAATGTGTGCAGCAAATTTTGCAATTGGAACAAAATTTAACTTCATGAGAACGTAAAGCATTGTTCAATATAGAAATTTCATTCATAGCATCCTGTAGTTTCTTATCAAGATCATCACAAGTAGAACAATGCAAATAAATTGTAGAACAAGAAGCATCTTTCAAGTTTTTATCATTAAGTGCAGCAAGCTCTTTGTTCTTTTCAATTTCTAACTCAAGTTTATCAAGTGTGGAGGTGTGCACACTTCTTAATGAGGACAATTGTTCATATATTAAATCACATGAGAGACATGCATCATCATTAGGAATCAAGGTTTTTAAACGACTGATTTCAGATTCTAGTGATTCAATTTTAGCAACACTATCCCTAAGTTTTTTGTCCTTTTTCTTAACAATAACAGTGGCACGAGAAATAGCATCACACATTTCTTTGCAAGTAGGACATACCTCTTCATTGTCGCTGTTGTGTTCTGCCTCCTCCATACTTGATCTTGACTTGCCCGCCATAAAGCACAAGTTTGCCAAATCATCTTCATCTTCATCACTTCCAATGTCCACGTCGCTTGAACTGAACTCTTGAAGCGCGGTGATGAAACTGTTGATCATCTTGCGTCCTATAGTACCTTTCTTCTTCTTGTTGAAATTTCCAGAGGAGGTCCGAACCTTTCTTTGTTTTTCTTCCCGGGTGGTCGGACCTGAATGGTTAGGGCATTCTGTATGAAAGTGTCCTGTTTTACCACATTCAAAACAGCGTTGAGGTCCGGAGCTTCCTCTCCTTCTAGTTCTCACATTTTGCAATGCTTTTGAGAATCTAGTAGAGATGAGTGCCAACTCCTCTTCTGGAAATTCTTCGATCTGCTCCACGGTTAGTGAGGACAACAAAACAAGAGTATTGCACGATGATGATTGGCCGAAGCTAGACATATCACGTTGTGAAACAAATGCAATAGACTTATTGGGGTTCTTACGTGAGATTATGTCAATTTCATGAGTTTTTAACTTGGAATATAGCACATCTAAAGTAAGTGAACTCATGATAGTAGATTCACGAATAGATGTGACTTTCATCTCCCAAATTGACATATCTAATGCACTTAGCAATTGCCTAGCATTTTTAGCATCTGGAAAATTAACATTGACACTACGCAAGTTGCTGAGAATTTTATTAAAGCGAGCAAAAAGGTCATCAATAGACTCACAGGGTTGCATCTCGAAGCGCATGTATTCCTTTTTGAACATGTCTTGTCTTACCTCTTTGATCCTGTTGGATCCTTCGTGGTAGTCACAAAGTGCTTTCCACACATCGTATGCAGATCGGAGGTGTGCAACACGGTCGAAGTCGCTTTGAGTTAATCCTTGTATGATCAAGTTCCGAGCCTTGTTGTTGTTGTCGACATCTCTCAGATTTGTAGCTGTAACTTGATAGTTTGATGGCACTTCGTAAGGCTTGTATACCTTCTCCCATATTGCAAAGCCTTGTGCCTGGATGAAAGCCTCCATGCGTGCCTTCCAAACCTGGAAATCAATACCAGCAAACACACAAGGTTTGGCGGAGTACTTCTCCATGATGATTAGTCAAAAACACGTTCAAATCACAAAGATTATACACCGTGGCTCTGATACTAATTGTAGGATCGAAGAGTACGTGAAAAGCTACCAGAGGGGGGGGGGGGGGGGGTGAATGGTAGATTTAAAAATCTTATGCAGCGGAAACAATTAAACCCCAAACGCTTTCGACAGAAAACAATCCATTAAATAAATCGTGTGTGAGACTAATCTAAACGCGTTTCACCGTGACAAAAGTGATAGATATCATAGAGAATCAAGTTACGAAGACAACACAATAAGAATCACTCAAATCCGTCAAGAAAAACTCAAGTTATGATCGAAAGATCAAACAATGGTCAATCTGCCCTACCCGAGAAAAAAACAGTTCTGGAACGCTGCAAAGAAACTCGTGTAGATCATAGACCACAAATACAATGACCGTGAAATTTTGACAGATGATATACAATCAAGTTTTGAAGACAACCCAAAGGGAATCACGTCAATTGGATCTGTAAAACTCGGGTTATGATAAAACCACCGACGAAAGGTAGTGCTGTCCAGAAACTCGATGAGTAAAACTTGTCTGGAACAAGTCCGACGAACAAGGCACAAAAGTTCCTTCAAACTTCGAATTTTATTCAATAGAACATAAGAGGAACAGCCCCAAAGTCGTGCACCACGAGCTCTGGGCTCCCTTGCTTATATAACCAGCCCTTAGGCCAACCCAATATCAACTAGGACTCCAATCCTACTCAGATCACGAGTCGTAACTTTCCATAACTGCTTAGGATTCTTCTATACACAGATAGAAGCAATCTTAAGACTTCCAAACACCTTAGGAATGTATCCCACATTCCTAAACAACTAAAATTCGTGACCCACACGAAATCCTATCATAACCAACTCAAATCTTTCCATATTTGAGTCAAACCTGACTCAGCCGCAGCCTGAGTCTATAACCTAGTCGGTTGGACCTTTCCGACCAATTCTTTACGTCCACATCTCTTCATCACGTCTCGGAACCATGTAGCCATGTCCATGCACTCCTTGCATACGTGCAAACATCTTCCAATGACGTCCACGATACCTTCATATGCATTGTTCTTGATTCAATCATGCTGCGCAACCTCCTAATCAGCTCAACCACAATTCATCCTGAATTTGGTTGTTGGAACCTCATCTCCTCCCTGAGACTAGTCCAATGGATCCCGTCACCAGCCATGTCTTGAACTCAAGCAACACCTGCACATGAATAAACCACCAATCCATACGAGCCCAAGTCCTCGACTTGACTCAAGTTAGTTCCGAACACAACACCCTACGTGAGAACCTCACATAAGCATGTTGCAAAACCACAGTAACACGATATCATCCATATCAACCAAAACGCACCAAAAACTTAGCAAATGAATACTAAGAAATCTTTCCAACAATGTAAAGCAAGTACAAAACATTGCAAATAAAAAGCAGAAGCACTGCGATCAAGTTCCGGACCATCCCATAGCAAGCCGGAGCTTGACCCGGAGCTTACCAAAACTAGTACAATGAAGCACCTGCCGGACCTTACCAAAACTAGTAGATCCTAGCACCGGAGCTTACCAAAAACTAGTCAACCCAAAACCGGAGCTAGACAAAGTACGTCAGAGCTTAGCAAAAGCATGCCGGAGCTATCAAATATATGCCGGAGCTAACAAAGACATGCCGGAGCTAAAGATAAAGCTCACCGGACCTAACCAAAGCTAGTCGAACCTTACCAAGAAGTCGGACCTAGCATCTAACGTAGCCGGAGCTACCCAAAACAAGTCGGACCTATGGTCGGACCTTGCTGTAGCTCAGAGCTAGAGTCGGACCTTGATAAAAAGGTGTTTTGGTGATATTCAAAGCTTTTATCATCAAAGCCAAATGTATTCACTACAAGCCAATGTATTCAGCACACATAGGTCTTACACAAGACATATTAAAGAAGTTTGACATGGACAAGGCAAAACCCATTAAGACTCCAATGGCAACTAATGAACATCTAGACCTCAACGAAGATGGTCCAAGTGTGGACCAAAAGGTATATCATTCAATGTTTGGTTCTTTGTTATATCTTTGTGCATCTAGACCCGATATTGTGCTTAGTGTGTGTATGTGTGCACGTTTTCAAGCTGCACCTAAGGTGTGTCATTTGACCGCCGTCAAGAGAGTTTTGAGATATTTAGTTCACACACCTAGCCTAGGATTTTGGTACCCCAAAGGATCCAAGTTTAACCTCATTGGCTACTCCGATGCGGATTATGCGGGGTGCAAAGTTGATAGAAAGAGCACATCTGAGACATGTCAATTCTTTGGTAGATCTTTAGTGTCTTGGTCCTCCAAGAAACAAAACTCCATTGCTCTTTCCACAGCCGAAGCGGAGTATGTCGCAGCCGGAAGTTGTTGCGCACAACTTCTTTGGATGCAACAAACTCTAAGGGATTATGGTATAAACTTGCACCATATTCCTCTCCTATGTGATAATGAGAGCGCCATCAAAATAGCCCATAATCCGGTTGAGCATTCGAGGACAAAGCACATAGATATTAGACACCACTTCTTGAGAGATCATTCCTTGGAATGGGACACAGTGATTTCCCATGTAAGAACCGAGAACCAACTAGCCGATATATTCACCAAGCCCCTAGATGAGAAGCGCTTTTTTGAGCTTAGGAGTGAGCTGAATATCTTAGATTCTCGAAATGTATCTTGAAACATGCACATCTGAGTGTTTACTTTACACCCTATTCAAAAGAACGCATGTGTTTGAGAAATTCTTCTCTATCTCAATTTTCTCCAAAAATATTTGAAAAACTATTGACTTTGTGAGTTATGGTCATAGTTTGATTGTTGATTGCTTACTGACCATATTCATAAAGTTTTGTTGTGGCAATATGTCCAAAAGGATCTATGATAGTGGCTAAAACTCAAATATATATGTTTTCAGCCTTTTAGGACCGGACTAGTCCGCCCTATGGCCGGACAAGTCCGGATCCGGACTAATCCGGGTCTGGTCCGCTGACCGGACAAGTCCGGCCCCTGTACCGGACTAGTCCAGCCCCTGGGGACTTAAACCCCCAGGAGGCAGCCCGACCCCTCCTCTCCCGCTCATTTGCTTTTCTCTCTCCCACACGCGCACAACTTCCCTCCTTGGGCAATTTTTGATTCTATCCACCAAAAACCGTTTCCAATCCACACATTGGAAGCCCCAGAGGCGTGGGAGACTTTTTCCCAATCACCCCCGACGCGATCCATCTGTGATTTCGTTGATTCGTCAAGATTTGAAGAGGTATCTCTCTCTTTTCAAAAACCTACCTCATTCTTGATTCATATGGTTTTTGATAGGTCCCTCTTCATTAAAGTTGCTCCTAGCATCCTTGTGAACATCACCTAGGAGTATTGCGACTTGTTTCCAAGATTTCTCGAGAAATCGTTAGAGTTAGGGTTTATCTTGTGTAACCCGGACTAGTCCGGTGCCAGGCGGACTAGTCCGCACCTGGGGTGGACAAGTCCAGTGTACACAGGCCAAACTCTAACTTTGGCCATTTCTCGTGATTTCTTTCGCACTATTCCACTTCTTGAGCTTCTATCTTATGCATTCTCCCTTTTTCAACAGAAATGGTAGCTCCTCGTGGTTCCACTTCTCCACCCACTGACCCCGAGCCAAACTCTAACTTTGGACGTTTCTCGTTATTTTTTTCGCACTATTCCACTTCCTTGAGCTTCTATCTTATGCATTCTCCCCTTTTCAGCAGAAATGGCAGCTCCTCGTGGTTCCACTTATCCACCCACTGACCCCGAGTGGGAGGCCGAGCAGCTTCACCTTGGCGAGGAACGGGCACAGGCTGAGGTTGAGGCTGCCAAGAAACATCTCGAGCAGCAAGAGCGAGCAAAGGCAGCCAAGAAACAACAAGCAAGGGCCGCAACTACGGCCTATAATGAAGATGAAGCAATGGCTCATGCCATTGAGGAGTCCCGCAAGGAACTCCGCAAGAAGAAGGAAGAGGAGCGCGAGGATCACAACTCTCAGGCTGCCGTAGCACAAGTCTCCAAAAGGAAGAGACTTGTGACCATGGGAGAGAAATAAATGGGTAAGGAGCAAGCCCAAGAAGAAGTTGCCGAACGCCGGATCGAGAGAGATCCAAAGAAGGTCAAGGCACCAGCGCCTGTCGAGCCCAAGAAAAGGAAGCCCTCTGTGAAGGTACTGGCAAAGAAGGCTAAGGGCGTAGTCATCAAGGAGAAGAGGCAGGCCAAACCCATTGGTCCTCTGGAAGTTCACACTCCAGAAAGGAACCCTAATCGGCAGCATGAGTTGGCTGCAAACGTCTTCCATGGAAAAGGAGCAGACAAGGCCAGGAAATTGAGGACATAAAGAGTCTACAAGTATGAAAGGAGCACCACCGACCCACGATTTTGGTGGGACTTTTATTGTGACTATTACCGTCTGGTCTACCAGACGATGAAGAAGCCTATCATAGAAGCTCAATGGGTTGACTGGGACTATATGGCCCAGAAGAAGCACTCTGATTTTGATGCGGTAATTGAGGCAGCTGAGCGTCATGAGCTCAAGGGCATAATGGGGTTCAAGTACAACTGGAATGTTGAGGTCATCCTGCAGTTCTACTCTACCATTTACTTCACCACTCAAGGTGATAGACGGATCATTTGGATGACTCATGGGGAGCAATACATAGTCACCTTTGCAGAGTTTGCCAAGATTCTCAGACTTGAGGACATTTGGACCATGAGATCATTATTTCTAACCTCAAGGCCATAGACAGAGATAAGCTGGCCTACATGTACCCCAATCATGTTCAATATGATGTCGGGCATGCTCGCAACATCAAGCAATTCTATAGCATCCTGAACAGGATCCTGAGGAGGACAATAGCACCCAAGGATGGTGATGCAGGGGTGATCCAAGGCAATCTAAGGCACCTGCTACTTCTTATTGATGGTGATGAGAAGTTCAACCTAGTTGACTACATCTTCGATGACATCTTCAACATCTCGCATACCCCTAATCGTGCTTGTGGGTATGCGCCCTACATCATGTATCTCATCGAGAAGGTGTCGGGCTTGACCTTCGTCAAGGATGTGACTCATCGCCTGCTTCATCCTCAGACGCATCCTTCTGTGCTGCCTCCTCCGCACTGGAAGAATGTAGATCCTCCCTCTCACTCTGCGATGCCAGCACCTCACCCTGTGGCACCTCCTTCTCCACTAGTGGTGGGAATTGGGCCGGGCTAGACTTGGGCGGTCCGAAGCATGACGACTCGACCCGAGGCCCAGCCTGGCCCGACATGAAGTGTATTCGAGCCGTGCCGGCCCGGCCCGAAACACCGGGCCGTGTCGTGCCTGGTTTCTGGGCACGACGGGCGGCACGGCACGACACGCCGATCTGGGCCGTGCCCGGGCCAACACGGCCCAAATGGCCCGAGGGCCCGACTTGGCACGACGGCCCGAATCAACACGAAAATCTTACTAGGCCCGAAAAAGCCCGTCGATCCAAAAACAGCCCGAAAATTGAAAAATGAGGCCTCCACTGCTATTAGGGTAACGGTTCCCACAAAAAAGTCCAGAACCATTTTCTGCCCTGCTCCTCGCCCCGTCGCCCGACCCCTCACCACGCCTAGTCGCCGCCGCCGCTGCCTCAGTGCCCCCCGCCCACGCTGCCGCGCGTGCTGCACCCTCGCCGCATGCTCCGTGCCCCCGCCCCGCTGGCGCGCTTCGTGCCCCCCGCTCCACTCCTTAGCCGCGCGCCGCGCCCGCGCTCCGCTCCCTAGCCGCGCGCCATGCCCATGCTCCGGGCCCTAGCCGCGCCCACGCCCCACGTCCTTAGCCGTGCGGTCTCGCCTGTCGGCCGTCGCCCTACGGCCTCGGCGCCTCTGTCAGGACCATGCAGGTTGTAGGCCAGAGCCAGATTGCCCACAAGCACACAACCATGTTGCCAACTAGGAGTAGTGGTACTAGGAAGAAGATTGGCGTATCATCGTAGCGTGGTCGTGGCCGTGGCTACTATGAGCCCGATCCACGTCGTCTATCTGCAAGCATGGGAGATTACGGGATGGATGATGTCGATTTGGAAGGTGATGCATATGAGGAGTACCAAGATGATGATTATGTTGGTTTGAATAATGTAGGTGGTGGTAGTTTCTCCGTCAATGCGCCCGCTACCGCAAGCGACGTGCCTCCACAACCCGAAGCTCCACATGAAGAAATTCAAACATCTACTACCTCGGGACCCAAAAAGAAAAGAGCTAAATGTTGGGATCACTTCATCGAGCACGTAGAAAAGGTCAATGGTAAGGATTTAGTAACTTCTGCTACTTGCAAATATTGCAAAAAAGTTCTTACTGCATCATCTAGTAGTGGCACGGGCCACCTAAATCGACATTATGCCGCATGTGTCAAAAAGTTTGCTTTACGAGGAGGTGCCTCAACACAAACTCAATTGAAATTCAATGCCGATGGCTCTGTAAGTACTTGGGTTTATAATCCCGATGTTGCTCGTTCTGAAATTGCTAGATATATTGCATTAGAAGATCAACCTATTTGCATTGGTGAAAGTTCTAATTTTGAGAGAATGATTCAAGTTGCTTTTTGTCCACAATATAACAATGTTTCTAGAAAAACTACTCGGGCGGATATAATTAAAAGATACAAGGATAAAAAGGTGAAATTGAAAGAAACATTTAGTAGCATGTCATTTTCTGTTGCATTAACATCGGATATTTGGTTATCTTCACATCAAAGGACTCACTATGTTAGTGTTGTTGCCCATTACATAGACAAGCATAAGCTAAATAAAAGGATTTTAGCATTGCGATCTATTGATGAGAACCACACCGTTGAGGTAATTGCATCACATGTGCTTAATGTCATTAGAGATTATGGTATTGAAAATAGGATTGTGTCTATTACTCTTGATAATGCATCGGCTAACACCAGGGCTATGGATATACTTGAGCCACACATACAAAGCTACATTGGTGGGTATGTGCTTCATCAAAGATGTGTGTGCCACATCATTAATCTTATTGTGCAGGCTGGCTTGGCGAAGGCAAGTTCATGTATCGAAAATATACGTTGTGCCGTTCAATTTGTCATGAATTCTCCACAGTCTTATAGAAATTTCAGGGAGTATTGCAAAGTGAAGGAAATGAAAGCAAAGAAATTTTCTCTAGACATGAAAGTGCGATGGAACTCGACTTACATCATGTTGACACAATTAAAAGGGTATGAGAGCCTCTTTACTGCTTTTATAAATGCTCAAAATGTAGGTATTGTGCTACATGACTATGATTGGGAAGTTGCAACAAAGCTTCGAAAGCTCTTGAAACCATTTTATAATGCGACAACCCTATTGTCCGGTATTTATTATCCTACCTCTCCTCTTTTACTTGAGTGGCTCATGATATTTGTTGAAAAATGGCAAGAAAATGAAGATGATGCAATTCTAGGTCCAATCATTTTTGACATGAGAGCAAAGTACCTTAAATATTTTACTGGTATTCCACATCTCTATTGTTTTTCTCCCATTTTTGATCCACGTAAGAAGTTAAAGAAATTAGAGGGTGCTTTACATTTTATTGGACAAAAACTTGATCTTGATTTCTCAAGTTCTTAGTCACATTTTAAATCCGAGGTATTTCGAGTATTTGCTATGTATTACCAGAATTTTGGTCAACCTCGCCCAAGAGTGGATGCACCACAAGTTGAGAAGAAAAAAAGTATGGCGTCTCAAATGTGGAAAAAATTGAAGTCCAAGGAAACCTCTTCATCCTCACAGTCCTCTAGGTCAAATTGGAATCCAACTACGGAGTTGACTCACTATCTTGAAATAGGTCATGTGGCTCATTATCCTATGCTTCAGATATATGTATATATTTATTTTTTGGACATCTAAATGTGAATATATATTTAAACTTCTATCTATATTATATTTTCAGGATGATGTTGAAGTGGACCTCTTAGCGTGGTGGAAAGACAATGAACGTCAGTTTCCGGTGCTATCCCAATTTGCTCGTGATGTGCTTCTTATTCTAGTTTCTAGCGTCTCTTCTGAAGCTATATTTAGTTCAGCTGGAAGAATTATAGAAGAAAGGAGGTGATTCTCATAATCTCATATTTGTTCATATTGTGTTCTCTCATATTCATTTACATTCAACTTATGTTATTTTGATTCAATGTTGTAGGTCCTCTCTTACACCCGATATGGTTGAGTGCCTCACATGCCTTAAAGATTGGGAGGCAGCGGAAACTAGAGATCAACACCACCTAGAGGATCCGGAAATTGTAAAAGCGTTGGAGGATCTTGACATTGAAGATTCTGAATGATTGAAAAAAATTAAACAAACTGTACTCTTTTCCTTACGGGGGAAGCTCACAATGAGTGTAAGGTTTTTAATGAGGCAGTTTGTAAAAAACTTGATACTTCAATAAAATTTCATTCTCCCTACATGTGTGTGAATTTGTGATTTTTGAATGTGCTTATATGAGTGTAAATGTGATGTTTGAATGTAATTTCTGATGCTTGAAGTTCATTGTATTGTCTCTGTCTCTGTTCTGAATCTGGAATGGATTCTTGAAAAAATCATTGTATTTTGTCTCTGTTTTGAATCTGGAATGGATTCTGGAAAAAAGGGCAGCCGGCCGGGCACTGGGCCCAGCCAGCACAACTGGCCCGAAGGCGCACAGGCACACGGGGCCACAGCGCGCAGAGGTGCGGGAGACGGCCCATGAGGCCCAAGATGCGGGGCCGAGCAGAGCAGTGGGCGAGCACCGAGGCACCGAGCAGGCGAGAGCGGGAGCGGGGCGGTTTGAAGAAGTTCGAACAAGCCGCCCCCGCTCCGCCTTATAACTTGGGCGGCCGCGCCCTAAAGTCCTGAGGTGGGACTAATATCGCTGCAGGGGCGCGCGCGCGCCGCGCGGTGCTGGCTGCTGGGCTGTGGGGAGCGGCGGCCCAATAGGCGGGGGCGCGACGCGAGGCAAGGGGAGGGCGGGAGCGGCCCAATAGGCGGGGGCGCGACACGGCCCAATAGGTGTTGCAGATTTAAATATATTCAAACTTGTTTAAATATTCAAACTTGTTTATATTCCACAAATTAAGTCCAAATTTTATGATTTTTTTCCTATATTCTTAAAAAATAATCTCTACCACTTGGAACAATTAGTTTCAAACTTATATGGTTATTTTTGTAACTTTTTAATAAAGAACCAAAACATGTCATATGTACATATTCTTTGCTATTTTTTATATCTCCAAAAAATCAGCAAAATGAATCAATTTTCTTTTGTGTAGGTGTGTATTATATTTATGTGTGTGTATGATTTTTTGGTAAATTTTTTGAAACATTACAAGTTTTGCAAATTCAAAATTATACTCATTTGAGTCAAAGTGTTATAACATATGTGCCATTCTTTAAAAATCAAACACACATTCATTCATTTTAATTTTAAAAATTCCCAAAAAAATTTCATAGGTGTATACTTTCAGATAAAACTCCCCCAAGAAATACCACTTCCAAATTCATTTTATTTTGAGATATATAAAAAAGACAAAAAAACATTTTTTTTGTTTTTTTGTGACACTTTGTATATTGCGAATTTATGTCTAATTTTTTATGGGAACATGTAATATAACTATATGAAGCTACAATTTTTTTCTGATTTTTTAATTTTTTTTTCTTTGTAAAACTGCAAATTTGGTTTTTTAGTCTATGACTTCTGGGCCCCACTTGTCAAAGCCAGTTTTGCTGAGCACTAACTTACTGGGCCGTGCCCGGGCCACGCCCGGCCCGACGTTGGCCCGACGGGCCACGTGCTGTGCTTGGGCCGAGATTTTCGACAGTCGGCCCGACCCGAGTCGACCTGACGGGCTTTCGGGCTCGGGCCATTTCGGCCCGAAGCACGACCGTGCCGTGCCGGGCCGGCCCGGGCACGGCCCGAGTCCCACCACTATTCTCCACCTCTGCCTCAGTCGATGAGCGCTTTCTTCAAGTTCTTCAGGGCTATGTTCACCTCCTGCCGGAAGCAAGAAATCCGGAATCAACGGGCACACAAGCGCCAAGAGAAGTATCTCAAGGCGGTGTGTGACAAGCTTGATGTCCCCATGTCTTCTCCGGGGGAGAGTGACGGAGAGATCACTCCGTTCCCCCACTTCATCGCCGACGAGCTCGCCCAGCTCCAAGAGGACGGGAGCTCTTCCCGGGCGGCTCCCCTGGCACGGGTCTCTGACGACGACGACCAGGATTTCAAGGAGCCGGAGGCCACGGAGAGCGATTCCGATGATGAGGCGGGCGATAGTGAGGAGGATGTCGACTAGTGGATAGGCCTCGTTGTTCCCCTCTTCTTTTCCTTTTTGGTGTCTTGATGCCAAAGGGGAGAGTTAGATGGAGGAGAGTTAGAAGGATGGGGAGAGTTAGATGTGGGGTTGTAGCACCTTATTTTGGATCCTTGGACATGTTGCACTTCTTTATGTAATATTTATGTTATTCGAATGTTGCACTTCTTAATGTAATATTTATATCATTTAAATGTTTAAATTTGTGCAAGACTATGTTTTGAATGTTTAATATCAATATGATGCTTTGAATGTCTATCTTTTGATCATATTCATATTTAATATGTCTTGTCACAAATGTTGAGCACAACACGTAGGCACCCCACCATAACGTGTGTATGTATGAAGGACTTCCTCAATCTTATTTTTATGATGCATTCATTGAGGGGGAGTTACTCATACACTTGCACGTTATGAAAACCAAAATTTATACTCTTATATGTGAAGACTTAATGTGTTGTCATCAATCACCAAAAAGGGGGAGATTGAAAGTGCATCTAGGATCCCCGTGGGTTTTGGATGATTGATGATGACAATTAAGTAACTAATGAGCTCAGTGATCTTAAGCACATATGTGGAAACACAAACCCTCAAAAAGGAAAAGGATGAAAATGGCGATGTCAACTCGAAAAGAAGAAACTAGGGTTTCTAACGTGTCGAGTTTAGACTAGCCATATGTGTATGTGAAAGTTCATCTAGGACTCCCTTGTGGGTTTTGGATGATTTATGACAAGCAATTGGGATCCTAACCTCTTTGTTGAGATGAGTGCAGGTTTTTAATAGAAAAAATAAGCAAAGTGCCAAAAAGAAGGAAGAATGAGGAGCAAAGTGGAAATGAGCTCAAGGAAGAAGAATAGTAGATCATTGTGTATGGAGTGTGTTAAGAAAACACATCCCAAGAGCTCAATCACAATTAAACACACACATTGCACAAAGTTACACAGGACCGGACTAGTCCGACTAACACCGGACTAGTCCGATATCCTCTCTGCACAAAACCGGACAAGTACGATATCCATCGGACTAGTCCGATATCTCTCTTACTAGAATCGGACTAGTCCTTCCCAGTGCGGACTAGTCCTCAAAACACTTCACAAGTCACACAAAATCGGACAAGTCCGATCACAACCGGACTAGTCTGATATTCTCTCTGGTCCATATCGGACAAGTTCGATATTTGCACGGACTAGTCCGAAAAACCCTCTGAACTAAATCGGACAAATCCTCCAAGTGCGGACTTTTCATCCAATACACTTAGGGTTTCACATGTCCAGACAAGTCCGATGACTATCGGACTAGTTCGAAGATTTCCAGGAGCTCTCGGACAAGTCCGTTCCTAGCTGGACTAGTCCGATATTTCGGGACACTTAGGGTTTGCTACACACGGCACACCGGACTAGTCCGGTGACCACGACGGACTAGTCCGATCTTTCTGAACCCTAACGGTCACTTTTAGAAACCCATATAAATAGAGTTGCACGACCATATTTCATACACTCTCGAACCCTAGCACCATCACACCTCCCAAGAGCCTAAAAAACCACATCTCTCCACGAAATTATGTGCAACAAAGATCAATCCTTTGAGGATTCACTCTAGTTCATTGGAGAGACACATTCAACACCACATTAAGCTCTTGGTTTGATTCTCTAACACACTCCTGCGATTTAATTGTAATCTTTTGAGTGTGTTCTTGGTGGTATTTTGTGTTGTAATCCAAGGGAGCTCTCAACGTGTGAGAAGGCCCCTTGAATTCGGTTATTCACCCCTTTGAGATAAGTGGAAGAGGATTGGCCTTCGTGGCGATCCGACGAGGGTAGGGTTGGAGAAGACCCGATCCTTTTGTGGACTCCTCAACGTGGATGTAGGTTGCCTTTGTGGGAACCGAACCACGGGATAAATCTCTTGTGTTCCTCTTTTGTGTTCATTGTCTTTACATTATATCAATCTAGGGTTACAATTGATCTTGATTACTTTATGTTGAAATATCAAGTATAAGTTTGAATTGTGAGATAACTTGATTCATAACCTTGTAACACTTTGTTTAATTGTATATTTCCACTGCATATATTGAAGAATAAAGTTAATTGATCAAACCTAATCAATCTAGTCCGTATACACCGGACTAGTCCGCACTTTACCGGACTAGTCTGATATCTCTGGTTTTGAACTGGTTGTTAAGTGTTGCAAGTTCCGACAATTTTCAAAAAGGCCTATTCACCCCCCTCTAGGCCACATTCAATTGGTATCAGAGCAGGTTCTTCAAGAAAGAGACTAATCGCTCGAAGGAGATCATGTCGTACATGAAGGACACCCACAAGAGCAACAATCAAGAGAAGGTTGATGATGAAAAGAACCTCAAGGTGGAGAAGCTCCTCGAAGCCATTCAAGACTTCGAGGACGACGATGAGGAGACGCTGGAGCTAAAGGCGCTCCTAAGAAAGAAGGCACTTTCCAAAGGGAAAGTAAAAGTTGAAGAGAAGAAGAAGTGGAGTAGTCACATCGACTACTCCCGATATCCTTTTAACTATGATCGTCTCAATTCCAATAACAATCATTATTTATCTACCCCACTTGGAAAAGCCCCACACTTCGATGAAAGTGATTACTCAATGTGGAGGCAAAATATGAAAATTCATCTAATTTCCCTCAATCCAAGTTTGTGGCATATTGTGTGCACAGGTATAGATATCCTGGACGACGAAGAAGAGCTCACCCCCAGCCAAGAGCGGGCAATTCACCAAAATGCTCAAGTCGCGGCCGTAATAACCTCTTCACTCAGTCGGGACGAGTTCACCAAGGTGGATGGCCTCAAAATTGCTAAAGAGATATGGGACACACTACAAACTGCACATGAAGGTGACCGACATGTGCGTGAAGAAAAAATCGAAATGATTGAAGGCGAGTTAGGAAGATTTGCAATTGAAGAAGACGAGTCACCCCAAGACATGTACAATCGATTAAAGACACTCGTCAATAAGGTCAGATCATACGGAAGTAAGAAGTGGAATGACCACAAGGTGGTAAAGCTCATCCTTAGAGCTTTTATGCCTCGCAACGTCACACTATTCTCCATGATCAGAGAAAGCCCCGTATACAAAAGGTTGACTCCGGATGAACTGCTTGGAAAGGTCATCAACTTCGTGATGATGGAAAAACAAGCAAAACATGTCAAGAAGATTGACGACCTCACCTCGGCAAAGAAGAAAGGGGTTGCTTTGAAGTCCACTCTCAAGCCCCTATCCAAAGAAGCTAGAGAAGCATAACTAGAGGAAGACAGTGACGACGAAAGAAGTGAATTGGATCAAGAAGACATGATATTGTTCATGAAGAAATTCAAGAGAATAATGAAAAAGAGACAAGGTACAAAGTCAAGCGAAGGAAAGTACAAGGAAAGAACGAAGCCAAAGTTGAGGCGGGCATTCTATAGTTGTGGTGAGTATAACCACTTTATAGTTGATTGCCCATATGAGGAGAACAAGAAAAAGACCAAAGAAGCCAAGCCTCAACCCAAGAAATTCTTCAAGAAGAAGAAACAAGCCAAACAAGCGCACATTGGGAAAGAGTGGGACTCAAATGATGAGTCTTCATCGTCCGAAGAACAAGAGATGGCTAGCATAGCCATCGAGAAAACATCCAAGAAGTCTACCCTTTTCCCTACACTTGGCGCATGGAAGGGTGACGACACTTGCCTTATGGCAAAGGAAGGTAAACGCAAGGTAACCATTAAATCCCCCTCCGTGCATTCCTATTCTAGCGATGATGAACTCAATAGTGACAATGAGGACATGCTTATTGGACTAGATAGGAAAACAACTACTAAAATGAAAATTTTGCTTGATCAACTTGTTGAGAAGGAGAGGTTAATACATCGTCAAGAGGACATGATCATCTCCCAAAAGGAGGAATATGTCGAACTTGACAAACTTCTATAACTTGAAAAGGAACGAAGCAAATCACTAGAGCTTGAGTTAGCTTCGAGCAAGGAAACTTGCCTGGAGTTAACTGACTCAAATGCCACAATCAAGGACCAACTTGCTGACCAGATCAAGGTTAACAAGATCCTTGAAGTGCAGGTTGAGTCACTCAAGCTGAGCGAACCTTCCTCCTCTTCAAGTTCACCTTCTCAACCCACTAAAACTGATTTTGCTCATGCTTGCACATGTAAGAAAGGTGACACTAGCTTGAAGGATAAGCCAACCTCTACAAAGGATAAACATTCTGCCCAAAGTGGCATATTTGACAAGGAGAAGATCAAACATGCACGTAGTGCATACTTGGTCAAAAGACCTCCAAATGTCAAATATGGCATTGATTATTCTTACGGTGAAATGCAACATGCTAGAAGCCATAAGAATAACAAGGAGAGGATTACCTTTGTAAAAGGAAGGCCCTCTCAAATTGGAAAGTCACATATTAAGACAGTAACTACACATGAACACCGGACTAGTCTGGTCAGTGTCCGGACAAGTCCGGTCCTCCGGACAAGTCCGGCCCCCCAGACTAGTCCTGTACATAAACAACAACAGCTATTGTTTAAAACTTTTGATGCCTCCTATGTGTTAATGAGAAATAATTTTGGCAAGGTTTATGCTCATTATGTTGGGCCATGCCATGGGAACACCAAGTCTCATGTGTGGGTGCCCAAATGCATTGTAACAAACCTCCAAGGACCCAAGCAAGCTTGGGTACCTAAAACTAAAGCATGATTTATTTTTTTAGGCCTATTCCTCCGGTGTTTCTAAATGGGTGCTAGACAGTGGCTGCGCCAACCATATGACCGGGGAAAGAAGAATGTTCGTGGAATATGAAGAGAATAAGGACCCAAACAAGGGCATCTACTTTGGAGATAATAGTCAAGGAAGGGTGCTCGGTATCGGTAAAATTGCAATATCCTCTAAACACACACTTTATCATGTTTTACATGTTGAATCCCTAGATTATAACCTGCTGTCCATATCTCAATTATACGACAAAGGTTATAATTGCTTGTTCACTAACTAGGGTGTGACCGTTTCTAGGAGGAGTGATGGTTTCGTTGCATTCAAGGGTATGTTAAAGGGAAAGCTCTATCTTGTTGACTTCAACAAGGATAAAGCTGAACTTGACACATGCTTGATTGCAAATACCAACATGGGTTGGCTGTGGCATAGACGGCTAGCGCATGTTGGTATGAGGAACCTTCAAAAAATCCTCAAAGGCAATCACATCCGAGGTTTAAAGGATGTTGTATTTGAGAAAGACAGGCCCTGTAGCGCGTGCCAAGCCGGGAAGCAAGTTGGAGCACCTCACCCATGGCTACTACACATGGACTTATTTGGTCCAATAGCCTACATAAGCATCAGCGGTAACAAATACGATTTAGTTGTTGTTGATGATTTTTCTCGCTTCACTTGGGTTTTCTTTTTGCATGATAAGTCAGAGACACAAGGAATACTCAAGAAGTTCTTCAGGCGAGCTCAAAACAAATTCTCATTGACAATCAAGAATATTCGAAGCGACAACGATACGGAGTTCAAGAACACACAAGTGGAGGAGTACCTTGATGAAGAAGGCATAAAGCATGAATTTTCAGCGCCGTACTCCCCACAACAAAATGGAGTTGCCGAAAGAAAGAATCGAACACTCATAGAGATGGCAAGAACAATGCTCGATGAGTACAAGACATCGGATCGATTTTGGGCGGAAGCGATTAACACCGCTTGCCACGCCGTAAATTGACTTTATCTTCATCGACTACTCAAGAAGACATCCTATGAGCTACTCACAGGTAAAAAACCAAATATTTCATAATTTCGGGTTTTTGGTTCTCCATGTTATATCTTGAACAAGAAGCCTAGGACTTCAAAGTTCGCTTCGAAGTCCGATGAAGGTTTCTTGCTTGATTATGATTCGAACACTTACGCCTATCGTGTTTTCAACAAGACCTCCAGACTTGTTGAAGTAGCACGTGACGTAGTGTTCAATGAGACTAATGGCTCCCAAAAGGAGCAAGTTGATCCATGTGAACTAGGTAAAGAAGAAGCTCCTTGCCAAGCATTGAAAAGAATGGCTCTAGGTGAGGTTCGACCACAAGAGCCACCTCCACACGTACATGAGGAAGATGAACCACAAGAGGAGACCAACGGTCAAGGGGGAGCTTCAACACAAGATCAACCACAAAAATACAAAGATAATCAACAAGTCAACAAAGGCAATCACTTAGGGGGAGAAGCAGATGATCATGAAGATACAACTCCTCAAGTGCCACACCCAAGAGTACACCAATGCGTCCAAAGGAATCACCCAATTGACAATATCATCGGTGACATCCAAAAGGGAGTAACCACTAGATCTCGCATAGCTAACTTTTGTGAGCACTATTCGTTTGTATCCTTTTTGGAACCACGCAGGGTTGAAGATGCATGGAAAGATCCGGACTGGGTGGTGGCAATGCAAGAAGAATTGAACAACTTCAAGCGGAACAAGGTGTGGGAACTTGTGGCAAGACCCAATGCAAACATCATCGTCACCAAGTGGGTCTTCTGCAACAAACAAGATGAACACGGGGTGGTAACAAGGAACAAGGCACGACTTGTGGACAAAGGGTATTCACAAGTCGAAGGTTTGGATTTCAATGAGACCTTTGCTCCAGTAGCTAGGCTTGAATCTATTAGAATATTACTTGCATATGCTACTCACCATGATTTCAAGCTGTATCAAATGGATGTGAAAAGCGCCTTCCTCAACAGACCAATAAAGGAAGAGGTGTACATGGAGCAACCACCCAGGTTTGAAGACAAAGAGTTCCCCGACCACATATTTAAATTGAGTAAGGCTCTCTACGGCCTCAAACAAGCTCCTAGAGCTTGGTATGACTGTCTTAGATATTTCTTAATTGAAAATGGCTTTAAGATTGGCAAAGTAGATTATACACTATTTACAAAGAATTTTGATAATGATATTTTTATTTGTCAAATTTATGTTGACGATATAATCTTTGGGTCAACTAACCAATCCTTTTGTGAGGAATTTAGTAAAATCATGACAGACAGGTTTGAAATGTCAACGATGGGAGAATTAAAGTACTTCTTGGGATTCCAAGTGCGGCAACAGAAGGAACGGACGTTCCTAAGCCAAACCAAGTACACGCAGGACATACTTAAGAAGTTTGGCATGGACAAGGCGAAGCCCATAAAAACCCCCATGGCAATGAATGGCCACTTAGATCTCAATGAAGATGGACCTAGCATCGACCAAAAGGTATATCACTCCATGATTGGATCTCTACTCTATTTATGTGCATCTAGGCCAGATATTATGTTGAGTGTATGTTTGTGTGCAAGATTTCAAGCCAATCCTAAGGAATGTCACTTGACAGCCATAAAAAGGATCTTAAGATATTTGGTTCATACACCCAACCTTGGTCTCAAAATTCAATCTCATTGGTTACTCCGATGCAGATTATGCCGGGTGCAAAGTAGATAGAAAAAGCACCTCCGGTACATGCCAATTCCTAGGGAGATTCTTAGTTTCTTGGTCCTCCAAGAAACAAAATTCCATTGCCTTATCCACATCCGAAGCGGAGTATGTTGCATCCGGGAGTTGTTGTGCACAACTTCTCTGGATGTGACAAACTCTAAGGGATTATGGTTACAATATGAACCATATTCCACTCCTTTGTGACAATGAAAGTGCCATCAAAATTGCCCACAACCCAGTTGAGCACTCCAGAACTAAACACATAGACATAATACACCACTTTTTGAGAGACCATGCCATGAAAGGAGACATAGCCATTTCACATGTCAACACTCAAAAGCAATTGGCCGACATATTCACCAAGCCACTTGATGAAAAGCGCTTTTGCGAACTCCGAAATGAACTAAATATCCTTGATGCTCGGAGTGTGGCTTGAAATGTTGCATACCTGTATGAATTCTTCAAATATGTTGATTGGATTGTGAAAATCATCTCTCTCAATTTTCTCCGAAAAACTATGTAAATTACTAGATCCTGGTGAATTATGATCATTGCTTGATTGTTGTATGCTTACTGATCATATTCATCAAGACTATTTGAGTTGATTTGCCTCTCTATTTTCTAAACATGAACCTTCAAATATATATGAATGGGCTAAAAAATTCTTGCCTGGTGACCACGGACTAGTCCGTAGTTGCCCGGACTAGTCCGCCCATGCAGACTAGTTCGTAGAGTGCCGGTTAGGCTGGACTAGTCCGGTAGACAACGGACTAGTCCGATATAGCCTCTGGAAAAGTTCGGACTAGTCCGGTCATCTCCGTACTTGTCTGATTTTTCGTGTCCATAACCCTAGCGGCCGCCAAACCCTAATTTCTTCACCTCCACTCTTGCCTCATGCGTTCTCTCTCTTTGTGCTTGAGCTCCCAAGGCGATTTCTTGCTCCCTCCACCAAAAAGCTTCGCATTTGGGTGGAAATCAAGCTTGTCCACTTGAGGATTGAAGCCAGCGGACTTGTCCGGCCTTCAACACCCTCATCTCCAAGTTTCAAGCAATTTTTCCGGTAATTTTCGCTCAAACCCTAGAAATTCCAAATTTCTTCATTGTTGATCAAATAGCCTAGCATATTTCACGATATACATGCCTCCTTGATGTATTACATGTATGCTACACTTGTTGTGCATTAGGAATCAACTTTTGTCCAGTCTCTTAGGTTTTTGAGGATGAACACCGGACTAGTCCGGTCCATGCACGGAAAAGTCCGGTCCCCGGACTAGTCCGTGCCCGTGCACCGGACAAGTCTGATGTTTCTGAACTCAAAACCTAATTCTTCAATTCCTCAATGCAATTCGTTGCTATCCTTTCACACCTGTGCCTTGTATCATTCATTATCATTCATGCCACTCATTCTCAGGTCATGTCGAGCTCGGGCAATGATGTCTCCGACTTTGAGGCCGAGATGGACCACGAGGTGGCACCTCGGACCTCGACGGGTCTTGGCAAGAAGCGCCAAGAAAGACCATCTGAGCCAGCTCCAACCCCTCCTCAGGTTCGGAGGAAGGTGTTGGCAAAAAAGCCAGTCTCCAAGGCAGCTGCATCATTGAGTGGCCCTTGCCAAGCAAAGGGCAAGGGCAAAGGGATTGCTACGGGTCCGATTGGCCCGTTGAAACTCCATGCTCCAAGGGAAGGGGTCCGGGACCCCACTGAAGAGAAGTTCGACGGGAAGGGCAGTGACTCGGCGGCGAAATTCAGAAGCATCGATTGGTATGGCCGACCAAATCAAGCTGTTGATGGAAGATTCTGGTGCAACTTCCATGTTGATTTCTACAAATCGGTGTATCTCCCAATGAATACACCAGTTGTGCGCAGTCAATGGATTGACTGGGCACATTTTGAGAAGAAGGGCTGCTCACCATTCACTGATGTAGCGAGAGCTATTGAGAGGCATGGCCTGAGGGATCTTTTCGCCTTCAGGAATAACTGAAATGATGAAGTGATTGCACAGTTCTTTGCAACCTGTCACTTCTCTAGTGAAGATGAGGAGAGTGTCACTTGGATGACCCATGGATCCAAGTACAGTATTACTAAAGAAGATTTTGCTAAACTGCTTCACCTTGACACCGCAAGATCTGACTGCCTGATCATACACAAAATAGGTGTCATTGATAAGGATAGGATGAAGTTTCTATATGATCCAAATTCAAAGTTCAACCCTCCCTCCACCAAAAATATGAAGCCATTTTTTGTGGTGCTGAACAGAGTTTTAAGGAAGACGATTGCTCCCAAGGATGGAGATGCTGGGAGTGTGCAAGGATACATCCGGACTCTGATGAGGGTCATAAGCAAGGACCACCTGTTTGATGTGGCGGAATACATTTGGAATGACATGGTGAACATATCTTGCACTCCCAACAGGTCTTGTGGATATGCTCCTTACCTAATGTTTGTAATTGAGAAAGTCACCGGGATTGAGTTTGTGAAAGATGTGGAGCATCTCCCCTTGAGGCCTCAAATGCCTCAAAAGCCGAATGTGCAGGCTGCTCCGACCTCCAGTCCCGAGGCACCGGCAAGAAGAAGAGAAGATGCCAGGGCCGCCCTTGCTACTAGTGCAGCCCCTCAAAAAGGTTCAGCCAGTGGAATTCTCAAGTATATGACTGCAATCTTTGCCTCCTGCAAAAAGGCCGAAGTGAAGGCCCATAAGCTCAACAAGAAAAGAAAGGAGGACATGAAGTATATCAAGGCAAATGTGAAGCAAATTTGCCAGAAACTGGAGATTGAGCCAATTGGGTCTCCAATAATCTCTGAAGACTCAAATTCTGATTTCACCGAGCTCGGGCCCTTGACCCCCTCCAAGCTTGCCTACTTTGGCGTTGGGGGCTCAAGTAGCTCCGCACCTCCTCCTCCTCCTCCTCATCAAGCTGAAGATGAAGATGATGAAGACGACGATGAGAGGACCGACAACGAAGAGTGAAGACCTTAGGACCCTCCTCTCCATATTTTTGGTGTCTTGATGCCAAAGGGGGAGAGATTGAGGGGGAGTCTTAGTCTTAGCTGTAGTTTGCGAGGAGAGAGCCCTATGCTATATTTCTTAACTATTTTGTGGCTTGTAAAGTTTTTACAATGATCCTAAGTTAATTATGGTTATGTGATGCAATGATTTGATCCTTTGAGTAGTATTTATGAAAACTGTGATTTTGCTCTAGAATGACATACATGCTTGCTATTGGGTGATTAATGTCAATTATGTCATTCTCAATGTTTTAGTGCACTTAGTTATGCATCCCACCATAAAGAATGCACATATGGACTATGCTTTCACTACTTGGTGTATTTTGGACTCATATGTGCATACTTTATGAAAATCTCAATTCTATCATATTTTGTGAAATCTCAATTGGTTGTCATCAATCACCAAAAAGGGGGAGATTGAAAGTGCATCTAGGACTCCCTTGTGGGTTTTGGATGATTTATGACAAGCAATTGGGATCCTAACCTCTTTGTTGAGATGAGTGCAGGTTTTTAATAGAAAAATGAGCAAAGTGCCAAAAAGAAGGAAGAATGAGGAGCAAAGTGGAAATGAGCTCAAGGAAGAAGAATAGTAGATCATTGTGTATGGAGTGTGTTAAGAAAACACATCCCAAGAGCTCAATCACAATTAAACACACACATTGCACAAAGTTACACAGGACCAGACTAGTCCGACTAACACCAGACTATTCCAATATCCTCTCTGCACAAAATCAGACAAGTCCGATATCCATCAGACTAGTCCGATATCTCTCTGACTAGAATCGGACTAGTCCTCCCCAGTGCGGACTAGTCCTCAAAACACTTAACAAGTCACACAAAATCGGACAAGTCCAATCACAACCGGACTAGTCCGATATTCTCTCTGGTCCATATCGGACAAGTCCGATATTTGCATGGACTAGTCTGAAAACTCTCTGAACTAAATCGGACAAGTCCTCCAAGTGCGGACTTGTCATCCAATACACTTAGGGTTTCACATGTCCGGACAAGTCCGATGACTATCGGACTAGTCCAAAGATTTCCAGGAGCTCTCGGACAAGTCCGTTCCTAGTTGGACTAGTCCGATATTTCGGGACACTTAGGGTTTGCTACACACAGCACACCGGACTAGTCCGGTGACCACGACGGACTAGTCTGATCTTTTTGAACCCTAATAGTCACTTTTAGAAACCCATATAAATAGAGTTGCACGGCCATATTTCATACACTCTCGAACCCTAGCGCCGTCACACCTCCCAAGAGCCTCAAAAACCACATCTCTCCATGAAATTATGTGCAACAAAGATCAATCCTTTGAGGATTCACTCTAGTTCATTGGAGAGACACGTTCAACACCACATTGAGCTCTTGGTTTGATTCTCTAGCACACTCCTGTGATTTAATTGTAATCTTTTGAGTGTGTTCTTGGTGGTATTTCGTGTTGTAATCCAAGGGAGCTCTCAACTTGTGATAAGGCCCCTTGAATTCGGTTATTCACCCCTTTGAGATAAGTGGAAGAGGATTGGCCTTCGTGGCGATCCGACGAGGGTAGGGTTGGAGAAGACCCGATCCTTTTGTGGACTCCTCAACGTGGATGTAGGTTTCCTTTGTGGGAACCGAACCACGGGATAAATCTCTTGTGTTCCTCTTTTGTGTTCATTGTCCTTTACATTATATCAATCTAGGGTTACAATTGATATTGATTACTTTACGTTGAAATATCAAGTATAAGATTGAATTGTGAGATAACCTGATTCATAACCTTGTAACACTTTGTTTAATCGTATATTTCCGCTGCATATATTGAAGAATAAAGTTAATCGATCAAACCTAATCAATCTAGTCCGTATACACCGGACTAGTCCGATATCTCTGGTTTTGAACTGGTTGTTAAGTGTTGCAGGTTCCGACAATTTTCAAAAAGGCCTATTCACCCCCCCTCTAGGCCACATTCACTATGAGGATGTGTGCGTAAAGTGCATTGAGATCAAGTTGGGAGCTCAAAGCGTTTTAGAGATCAAAACCTATTGAGAGAAGAGAGTTGGAGAAGTCTGGCAGGAGTGGCCGGACTAGTCCGTGTAGGAGGCCGGAGTAGTCCGCTCCTGGCCGGCCAAGTTCGTTTTCAGCCGGACCAGAAGGTCTGACTGAGTTCAGACTAGTCCGTAGTGGGACGGACTAGTCCGGGTAGTCATGGAGTGGGTTTTCAGCACTAAGTCCCAAAACCACAGACTTGTCCATTTTAGTCCGGACCAAGAGGTCCTGACTGAGATCGGACTAGTCCGCCCTGGGGGGCTGGACTAGTCCGGATTGGTGAGAGATAGGCGCTTCAGCGACTAAGTCTGGAAGGCCAGACTAGTCCGCCCTGGGGGCCGGACTAGTCCGTGGTCTCCAGACTAGTCCGTTTTCACACGGAACAAAAGTTTCTGTGTGAGATCGGACTAGTCCGGTGTTGACCGGACTAGTCCGTTTTGAAGTGACCGTTTGAATTTGAAGTTTGGCGGGTAGCATGACTATTGCCGCACAGTGCGACAGTTGTCAGGGACGTCAGTGGTCCCAAAGGCCAGACTAGTTCGGGCCGTAGGACGGACTAGTCCGCCCATCTGCTGAAGTCAGCAGTATGGGCTGGGAACCTCTATAAATAGAGGACCCCTGGGTTCATTTGAACCAACCATTGGAAAACTCTTGAGAAAGTTGAAACCCTAGCACCACCACAGCAAACTTTGAGCCTCCAAAAGCCTTCTTCTTACCTACCTTCCCTCTAAAACTAATTCTTGTGTGGATTAGGGTTTGGTGAGGTGAAGAAGAGGAAGAACACCGCTCTAGGCTCTCGGTTTGATCTCTCGCACTTGTTTAATCTTTGTCATCTATGGTTGAGTCATTCTTTGTGATTTGTAATCCTATTTGTGGTGGGAGCCTCAGATTGTGAGAAGCCCCAACGAATCTTGTATTCACCCTTTGTGATAGTGGAGAACCAAGTTAGGCCCTTGTGGTAAACTTGGTGAGGGAAGGGTTGATGAACCCGGTCCTTCGTGGACTCCTCAACGGGGACGTAGATTCCTTTGTGGGATCGAACCTCGAGATAAAATCCTTGTGTCCCTTGAGTACTTCGCTTTCACTTATCGCACATTGCTTCTAGGGTTAGCTTTACTGCTTTTGTTCATCACTCTTGTTTCATTGTGATCACAAGAGAAATAGCCCCAAAGTCATCACACACGAGCTCTGTCCTCTCTTGCTTATATAACCAGCTCGAAAGCCAACTCAACTCAAATTAGGACTCTAATCCTACTCCGTTCACGAATCGAAACTTTCCATAACTGCTTAAGACTCTTCTATACACAGGTAGAAGCAATCTTAAGACTTCCAAACACCTTAGGAACGTATCCCACATTCCTAAAACAACACAAATTCGTGTCCCACATGAAATCCTAACATAACCAACTCAAAACTTTTCATATTTGAGTCAAATACGACTCAGCCGCAGCCTGAGTCCATAACCTAGTTGGTTGGACCTTTCCGACCAATTCTTTATGTCCACATCTCTTCATCACTCGTCGGAACCATGTATCCACGTCCATGCACTCCTTGCATACGTGCAAACATCTTCCAACGACGTCCATGATACCTTCATATGCATTGTTCTTGATTCATGCATGTTGCGCGACCTCCCGATCAACTCAACCACAATTCCTCTCGAACTTGGTTGTTGAACCTCATCTTCTCCCTAATACTAGTTCAATGGATACCGTCACCAGCCATGTCTTGAACTCAAGCAACACCTGCACATGAACAAACAACCAATCCGTATGAGCCCAAGTCTGCGACTTGACTCAAGTTAGTTCCCAACATAACACCTTACGTGAGCACCTCACATAAGCATGTTGCAAAGAATAGCAAAACGATATCATCCATATCAACCAAAATGCATCAAAAACTTAGCAAATGAATACTAAGCAATCTTTCCAACAATGTAAAGCAAGTTCGAAACATTTAACAGTAAAAACGGGAACATTGCGATCAAGCTCCGAATCTTGCCAAAGCTAACCGGAGCTTGAGCCGGAGCTTACCAAAGCTAGTATAACCTAGTGCCGGAGCTTATCAAAGCTAGTACAACCTAGCACCGGAGCTTATCAAAGCTAGTAAAACCTAGCGCCGGAGCTAACCAAAACTAGTCGAAACTAGTCAACCCAAAAGTCGGAGCTAGAAACACATGTCGGAGCTAACCAACATAAGTCGGACCTAGCAAAACATATCGAAGCTTAACAAAGACATGCCGGAGCTATCAAAGACATGCCGGAGTGTCACACCCCAAAATTTCGATTTTGGGGATGTGAATGATTTAAACCAAATTACGCAAAAGCAAAAAATTGTTTGCTTATTTTCCCTTTAAATAATCATGTTCTCCTTAAAATCATAATTATATTATCTCAAAAAATGATATTTACTCCATCCGCATGATCATGAGTTCATTGTTTAAAAATATGAATTTTAAAACACTAGATAAATTCAATAACACCCACATTTTTCATACAAAGAAAATTTAAAATAAAATGTAACTAAAAGAAATAAAATAAAAATTAGGTGAAGAAGAAATAAAAAGATGAAAAATAATGTGTAGAATTGTGTTGTAAAAAAGGGGATTCTGGACTTGTGCCAAGTTGAATACCGGTGTGTTTTGATTTAAATTTTAATTGAACCAATATTGCTATTAATTCACTTGATTCAGATTTGAAATAGAAAAGAAAAGAGAAAGAAAAGAAGAAAAGAAAGAAGCCCATGCTGAATTCCCATTCTGGCCCAGCCCAAACCGCACCATCCTTTCTCCCTCTCTCTCTGGCTGACGCGCGGGGCCCGCCGTCAGACTATTCTTCTCCCAACCGCCGCCTCCCTCCAACCTCCGCACGCCCGCTCGCGCCTGGCGGCAACCGCCGCTCCTGCTCGCGCTGCGCCATTTCCCTGGCAACCGCCGCCCCCTGCGCAGCCGCCTCCCCCCCCCCCCCCTATTTAATCTCTGGCCGCCACCCAATCTTCCCCAACCAAAACCCTTGCCTTCACCCCATCGCCATGGCTGCCATTTTGGAGCTTGATGCCCCGCCGTTCCTTGACGTTTAGATCGTTCGCGAGGAGTCTTCCCGAACATACCGATGCCGTTTCTACACCGTGGGGCTCAAACTCGATGAGCTTCGGTGCCCCCACTGCCTCACCCACAGCACCGACGGCCAACCGCCGCATTTCGCCGTCGCGCACACCTCTCCGACCGCCTCCGACCCTCATCAACATCACGGTGAGAATCCCCATCCCCTCCTCTTCATTTTAGCGCCATTCCCGTCGACCTTGGCCCACCAGAGCGCCGTTCCGACGGTTTTTTGGCGAGGGTCCGGCGTGGCGCCGCCGCCTGGCTCACTGCCGGCGCCGCCGGACACCCGCTTCATCCCCTGGCCATCAGATCTAATATCCACGGCCAGGATTAGAAATCCCGAAAGGGTATGGCCCTGGTCCACGGTAGACCATGGACCGAGCGCCTTTCCCCGGGTCCACAGACCCATGGACTCGGTCCATAGATTTTTGTGAAGAAAAATAAATCAGAAAAGAAATGATAAAGACATAACTGCAGATAGGCCCCTGCTATTTTATAGTTTAGACCTTGGAGAGTAATTTAATTATGCAGTAAAATGGAAAAATGCATATAACCTCTGTATTTTAAATAATACATGATTAAACTACTGATTTCATATTAAAAACCCTATAACCTTTGGAAATATATTATTAACCTCTGCTTAGTTAGGAAAAATTACTAATCAGCCACTGAGGTTATATTTAATTACTGTATATGGTTTAAAAATACATTTATTGAGTAGAAAAAATATAAATAATATAATAAATATGGAAATAGTAAAAAATTTAGTATTAAATCTTTTTATTCTGAAATAAAGTTATAGATGCATATAAAATATATTTTTACCATGAATAAATTTAATAAAAATGTTTTTAGCTATAATTAATTACTAAAAATAGGGAATAAATAGGAAAAATATTTATAAAACTGTTTAAGCTGAAATAAATTTATAAAGTGCACATAAAATATATTTTGATTATGGAAAATTCATTAAAATTGTTTTTAGCCTACAAATAAATACTAGAAATGGAAAATAAATGGTAAAAGCATTTCCTTGACTGTGAAACATAATATTAACAAGTGGAAACATACTTTTCATAGGAAATATAGGTTGAATAATAAAATATGTTATGCCACTTCAATAATTAGCATAGTTACACTATTTTAACATCATAGAATCACTCATGATATTGACTTAAGCTATTATTACATCAAACCCCTATTTCGTTAAGAAATACCCAACCATAGTAGTTTGTATAGTTGTTTTATATGTTTGGTGTATTGCTTTTGATTGCTTTTACTTTGCCGTTAGTTTATGCACGTTCACGTCACGATCAAGAAGCGACATAAAGATGTAGAGATCAAGAGTTCAATGAAGAAGAACTGGGCAGTTATATATAAAGGCAAGTGCCCTTGACCATCTTGCACCTTTTTAAGGGTTTAGTTAGTTGCATGCTAATTAATATGAATCCTATGCTATGTCCTGTTGTTTTACCTTATTACCTTGTCGCTTGGGGTATGAAGGGTGGTATTTGGGATTTACTTTACTGTGACGCCCGGTTCCGAAAATGAACCAAGCTAACGCATATGTGTGCCCAGGATGTTCATCACACATACACGAGTGCAATCACAAAAGGAGTATACAGAAAATTACCACAGCTCAAATTATTAAATAAGTACTCTTATTACACAATTCATTAAATCCTCGAATACAAGCTCTAATGAATATTAATGACAAGTTCAACTAATGCAGCGGAAATAAACTAATTAAACAACTAAGCAAACTAAGCAACTATGCAGCATAAGCGACAGGGTATGTATATGCGCAGCTCCAATCAACACCACAGGCAAAGCTGACGGTAGACACGGCCTAGAACTCCGCATTATCGCCATTATAATCCCAGTCTTGACCTGCAACTGTTGGGGTGGGGGATTGCAAGAGTGAGTACATGTCGTACTCAGCAAGTGTGGAAAGTATGACATGCGGCTGATTCAAATGACGACAATAATAATGGTGAAGTGCTGAAAAGTACGGTAAAACATTTGAAAAGCAATATATTATAAGTATGTGAAATAAACCCATCATAACCATAAATAATACCATAATACCAAACTGAATTCCTTACCATCATAAATAATTCCAGATTTCACCATCATCAATAACCATATTCAATACCAGAAATTAATCCATAACCATCCATAACCATAACCATTACCAAATTCCAATTTGCCTCTAATCATGGAAGTTGTCCAGGCGCTCATAACCGGGAGCACGGCTATCATGATAGTTTTAGTTAACACTCTGCAGAGTTTGTACCTCTTTACCCACGTGTTCGTGATTTCATCACCCTTCGGCGACTAAGAACCTCCCTTATGCCCATGACCCGTCGGTCACATTACACACTTCCGTTGGTGTGTGGCCAAGAGATCACAAAATAGCCTTTACAAAGGGATTACTAGCCTATTTAGACCCCACTGAGGTTTCACCGGTGGCGATGTCTCCCGCAGAGCACATCTTCAACCAAGGGCCCCCTCTTGAGCCATTCGGATCCCAGGGTAGTTCCACCAATCATCAACAAACCCAATCCAACTACCCCTTCCCCGAGCATCCACAATGGTCCAAACAGCACTAGCAAAGCCCTAATTAATCAGCTACGCCGCACCCATAACTTGGCCTCGTGGTGGCACTGTAGTCCTGGCTTATTCTCGCATGAACCGGTCCTTAGATCTAAAGCAAGCAAACCACCGTAACATCCAACCCATCCACATACCAGGCTTGCTTAGATCATCCATTACCATACCATGTTTAACCAGTTCATGTTAACCATAATCTCATCCATGCATAATTACATTGAGTGATATAGTTGTTTCCCATCCCAGTCGATTAAGCGAAGCAAAAAGGTAAAAACCCTTCCCGACTCTCTCTACCATAAATTCCAGGTGACAAGGGTAGTTTAGCAAGTCTAGTAAACTTCCTACCATAGGATTCCCATCAAATTGACACAGCATGCAGTTTTGCAAACAACATTTATTTTAAAAACAGGATCAATATGCTTCAAGGACACTTGCCTTGCTCTTGCTGTTGATTAGGGTCAAAGCCTTCGAACTCTTGAGGTTGTAGATCCTCCGTGGCACTCTCTAGCGCAAATCCGTCTAATCCACACAATAAACATACAAAACAAGAAACACAATCAAAGAGTGCACAAATATTACTCAACATGACATGACATGCATGATTGATGCAATGCAAGGTAGAACTTGTTACTAGATTGCTTTTAATGATCGCTAACTAGTTCTAATAGATTTTAACCAGTTTATACAGGTTTGGAGTTGATTAGATCAAATTTTAGAATTAATTCAACACAATTTAACCAGAAAGATCGGACTAGTCCGCTTGGGATCGGACAAGTCCGCACTCTGCGAGATCAGCGGATTAGGGTTTTCTAGATCGACGTGAATTTGGAGATTAGGGGTTGAATTCATGTAAGGAAAAGAGAATAGAAGGTATACCAGGTGTTTAGAACTCCAATGAACCAAGAAACTTGGAGGTAACACTTGGATCTTGATGATCTAGGGTTGGTGATGAACTTGGGGATGAATTGGTGGTGAAGGACGAAACTTGGTGGAGATCTTGATCCTCCTTCGTTTCCTCCTCTTCTTCTTCTTGTTTGGGATCTTCTCCTCCCTCCTTGATGGTGGCTCCCCACGAACTAGGGTTTGGGTGGGTGGAAAAGTGGCAAATAGATGTCAAACCAAGGGGTGGGGCTGTTTATATAGAAGTGGAGGCTAGGGTTAGATGGATTTCGAGGTTTGGGATGAGTAGAGGCCGGTTTAGAGTCCCACATGGGCTCTAAAAGAGTTGGGCACGACGTCCCTAGGCCCACTTGACGTGAAACCCAAGAAACAAGTCGTAAAACAAAAGGTCAATCTCGGAGTCACGAAATATCGGACAAGTCCGGACAGGACCGGACTAGTCCGAAGTCGTCCAGAGAGAAAATCGGACAAGTCTGGCCAAAAATCGGACAAGTCCGATCTTAGTCAGAAAGGAAAACGGACAAGTCCGCTGGAACACCGGACTAGTCCGGAAAAGTCCAGGGACTTAGCAAATTTTCAAGGATTCATGGAATATCGGACTAGTCCGCACAAAATCGGACAAGTCCGTTTTTAGTCAGAGAGAAATCGGACTAGTCCTCAGTAAAATCGGACTAGTCCGCACTTTCCTGCGTTTTAAGTGCGGTTTTGCTCCAAATCAATTTTAAATGCTCCGAATCGATTTTAAACTCATTCCCCTTGTTGTGGGCTAATGTTAAACATGTATATGAGTGCATGTAGGGCATGATGCATGAAAATGAGGGTGTTACAAACCTACCCCCCTTAAAATGAATCTCGCCCTCGAGATTCGACGCGGAAGAGAAGAGATGGGGAAATTCCTTCTTGAGATCATCTTCTAACTCCCAAGTTGCTTCTTTTTCGGTATGGTGCTTCCATTGGACTTTACACCATCGAATCACCTTGTTCCTTGTGACTCTCTCCTTGGTTTCCAAGATTTTGACCGGTTGCTCGGCATACGTCAAATCTTCCTCTAGTTCCAATTCCTCCATTGGCACTTGTTCTTCCGGTACTCTCAAACACTTCTTGAGCTGGGAAACATGAAACACATCATGTACGTCTGAAAGATGAGCTGGCATCTCCAACTTATATGCTACTTCTCCTCTTTTGTCCAAAATCTTGAATGGTCCAATATAACGAGGTGCGAGCTTACCCCTTATGTTAAACCTCTTATGACCTCTCATTGGTGACACCTTGAGGTAAACAAAATCTCCTATTTCAAAGGCTAATTTCCTTCTCCTATTATCCGCATAGCCTTTTTGCCGTGATTGGGCAGCCCTCAAGTTTCCACGAATTATTTGGACTTGCTTTTCGGCTTCTTGCAACACGTCCGGACCAAATACTTGAGTTTCTCCTGCCTCATTCCAGAATAAAGGTGTCCTACACTTCCTCCCATAAAGCGCTTCATATGGCGACATTTTCAAGCTTGCTTGGTAACTATTGTTGTATGAAAATTCCGCGTATGGCAAGCTTTTGTCCCAACTTTTCCCATGCTTTAAAGCACAAGCTCTTAACATGTCCTCCAAAATCTGATTGGTCCTCTCGGTTTGTCCATCCGTTTGAGGATGATATGCTGAACTAAAATTCAACCTCGTTCCCAAAGCTTCATGCAATTTTTGCCAAAATCTGGAGGTAAATTGAGAACCTCTATCCGAGACTATCTTCTTAGGGACTCCATGTCGACACACAATATGCTCCATGTATATTTCGGCCAATCGTGCAGCTGTATACTTGGTCTTCACAGGGACAAAATGAGCTGACTTGGTTAAGCGATCCACAATTACCCAAATTGAGTCATACCCGGATTGAGTACGTGGTAACCCAACTATGAAGTCCATACCAACTTCTTCCCACTTCCATTCCGGAATCTTCAACGGTTGCAATAATCCGGCTGGCCTTTGATGTTCCGCCTTGACTCGTTGGCACACATCACATAATGCTACATATTCAGCTATGTCCTTTTTCATGCTATCCCACCAATAACAAGTCTTCAAATCCTTGTACATCTTCGTACAACCAGGGTGAATTGAGTATGGCGAGTCATGTGCCTCCTTTAATATTGTCTCCCGAATATGCTTTACATTAGGCACAACGATTCTCTTTCCAAGCCATAAGGTACCATGTTCATCCTCGTCAAATCTGAATTCTCTCCCTTCTTCGATCCTTTCCTTGATTTCCTTGATATCCTCATCCGTGGTTTGTGCTTCTCTAATTTCTTGCTCCAGGGTTGGGTTTAATTCCATCATCTCCATCTCATTTACAAACCCGAGGTTCAACCGTTCAAACTCCTTACATAACTCGGATGGTAACTCTCGAACTGTAAGTTGGTGGCTTACTCCCTTTCTACTCAAAGCATCGGCCACTACATTGGCTTTTCCCGGATGATAGTTGATCCCCAAATCATAATCTTTGATGAGCTCCAACCATCTTCGTTGCCTCAAGTTCAGATCCGTTTGTGTGAAAATATACTTCAAACTCTTATGATCCGTATAAATTTCACACCTATGTCCAAGAATATAGTGTCTCCAAACCTTCAATGCATGTACCACGGCTGCAAGTTCTAAATCATGCGTGGGGTAATTCTGCTCATGTTTCTTCAATTGTCTTGACGCATAGGCGACCACTTGACCTTCTTGCATCAATACACATCCAAGCCCTTGTCTTGATGCATCGCAATAAATGTCAAAACTCTTGCTTACATCCGGCAATACCAAAACTGGGGCTGTTGTCAACCGCTTCTTCAACTCCTCAAAACTCTCTTGACAAGCATGAGTCCATTGGAATGCCTTTCCCTTCGTTAGCAACTCCGTCATAGGCTTGGCTATCTTAGAAAAATCCTTGATAAACCGACGGTAATATCCAGCCATCCCAAGAAAACTCCTTATTTCCTTGACGTTTTGCGGTGGTTCCCACTTCAACACGTCTCTCACTTTTCCGGGGTCAACCGATACTCCTCCTCCTAAGATTATATGACCCAAAAATGGCACCTCTTTCAACCAAAACTGGCACTTGTTGAACTTGGCATACAATTGATGCTCCCTCAATTTCTGCAGCGTAAGCCTCAAGTGTTCCTCATGTTCCTTCTCATCCTTCGAGTAGATCATAATATCATCAATAAACACCACAACGAACTTATCTAAGTACTCCATGAAGACCTTATTCATGAGGTACATAAAGTAAGCAGGCGCATTTGTCAATCCAAAAGACATCACGGTGTACTCATAAGATCCATACCGTGTCCTAAAAGCTGTCTTGGGTATGTCCGATGGTCTAATCTTCATTTGAAAATATCCCGACCTTAAGTCAATCTTAGAGAAGACACAAGCACCCTTCATCTGATCAAACAAGTCTTCTATGCGTGGCAAGGTGTACTTGTTCTTGATTGTTACCTCGTTGAGAGCTCGGTAATCCACGCACATCCTTTGGGATCCGTCCTTCTTGTCCACAAATAAAACGGGCGCTCCCCAGGGTGAAGAGCTTGGGCGAATAAAACCCTTCTCTAATTGCTCTTGAATCTGTTTCTTGAGCTCCGCTAATTCCATAGGAGGCATCCTATACGGCCTCTTAGCTATAGGTGCAGTTCCAGGTATTAAATCAATAACAAACTCAATGTCTCGATCGGGTGGCATACCTGGCAACTCATCCGGAAAAACATCCAAAAATTCACATACAACCGGAATC